>JAVIAB010000059.1:23566254-24043754 GCA_032433765.1 Megaustenia siamemsis
CTACTACTACTACTATTATTGCTACCAGTACTATTATTGCTAACACTACTATTATTGCTACTACTACTATTACTACTACTACTATTATTATTGCTACCACCACTACTATTATTGCTACCACTACTATTATTGCTACTACTACTATTATTGCTACCACTACTATTATTGCTAACACTACTATTATTGAACCACTACTATTACTACTACTACTACTATTATTGCTACCACTACTATTAATGCTACCACTAATATTATTGCTACTACTACTATTATTGCTACCACTACTATTATTGCTACCACTTCTATTATTGCTACCACTACTATTATTGCTACCACTACTATTATTGCTACTACTACTATTATTGCTACCACTACTATTAATGCTACCACTACTATTATTGCTAATACTACTATTATTGCTACCACTACTATTATTGCTACCACTACTATTATTGCTACCACTACTATTATTGCTACCACTACTATTATTGCTACCACTACTATTATTGCTACCACTTCTATTATTGTTACTACTACTATTATTGCTACCACTACTATTATTGCTACTACTACTTTTATTGCTACCACTACTATTATTGCTACCACTACTATTATTGTTACCACTACTATTATTGTTACCACTACTATTATATTTACCACTATTATTATTGCTACTACTACTATTATTGTTACCACTACTATTATTGTTACCACTACTATTATATTTACCACTATTATTATTGCTACCACTACTATTATTACTACAACTTCTATTATTGCTACCACAACTATTATTGCTACTACTACCACCTCAGTTACTTTATTCCCCTTCTAGAGTCTTGCTATCCATCTTTAGTTATCTCTACCTCAAGTATGAGACTGTGGCACCTAAGGTAGTTAATTAACTAACACTCCATGAAGCAGAGTTGCAATGTAGTCAGATTCGCTGTCGATTCTTAGGTATCTTCTCAGACTTCTTTTTTTTCCTTTCTTTATATTCTTCCACTTCTTTTTTCTCTTCTCCTTCTTCCTTATTTCTTCTTCTTCTTCATCATCATCTTCTTCGTTCTCTGCTTTTCCTTCTTCTGCTTCAGCAGTTGCATTCAACTTTATTGCTATTTACGCAACTTCTTTCTTTCATTTCTCTTTCTCACTGGTACCGAAAAGGTGTCGTGGTTTATATCATTTGTCGTCATTGCGCTGCTCGAACTGTCTGAATTAGTGATTTTCCTTTGTTGTTACATGTCTCTGTCACTGCAGCGATCCATCTTCTTCTGGGTCTTCCTCTTGGTCTTTTTCCATGCATTCTCTAGAAGAACACCCTTGATGGTGATTGGTGAGGATTCATTCTGACCAGGTGGCCAAACCATTTAAGTTGTTGTTGTTCTATATATTCTTGGCAGGCTTTTATTCCTATCATTTTTCTTATGGTTTCATTTGGTATTCTATCTCTTCTTGTGTTGTTTGTTACTTTTCTCAAGCATCACATCTCGCATGTATTGATCTTTCTTTAACGTGATTTAGAAAGGGTCCATGTTTGACTTTCATAGCACAAAGTTAGTATGAAAATGTTATTTATCATTTGTTGTTTAGCTGCTATAGGAATGTTTGGATGTCTTAACAATGGTGAAAGCTGGTATATGAAAGCTGGTATGTGATTTACTCTACACAATTAGTTATGCTCTCCTCCACGAATCTCATTGTTTACATCAGGTCTTTTCAAGCACTTCATAGTTTGACTTCCACAAATGTGTTTGCCTATGTCCCAAGTTCTTAAATCTCTATTTAACATGTAGTATGTAGTCCACCAGGTTGCAGGATATGTACTCTGTTACCCTTTTATCAATCAACTGCTGGGGGGGGGGGGGGACTGGTTGTTTTCGAGGCAAGACGCCGGCCTCGAGACAGAGAGGTTATGAGTTCAAATCCCGGCTACACCGGTTGGGATTTTTATTCATGATTTCTCTCTGCGGCAACCACCCCTGGTCTCAGCAGCGAGGCCCGGTTTGAAACGTCAATTACGACGGAAAAAAAATATGAGCACCTCCGAAGTCGGAGTTATCTGCCTGTGCGGCGAGGGACCTCTGTGCACAGAGCTGTCAGGGAAAAATGGATTAACACGCAAAATGCAGTTCCTAGTCTCTAAGGACTTCGTCAGAGGTAAAAGCTGGCGAACGAAAAAAAAAATAAATAAATTGTTGAATTGTTGAATCTATACACGGAAATTACATTCATCGATCAAATTAGAATTGACTAAACGTAAGTGTGTGAGAAACTTCTCATCAGTACTTTATTTGACATTATTTAAAATTAGCATTCGGTTTACTTTAACACAACGCAACTGCTACCATTTTCTTTCTTGTTTCAGCGGAGCCACATTCGTTAGCTATTATGCCACTCAACATTCCATGATTGCTCTGATTACTGTATTTGGTGCATTAGGAGGACTGGGGGCGGGATTAGCATATGGACCGCCTCTTCCTGTCGTCATTAAGGCAAGTTTACTAATTAATTAATATTGCATAAAATCCAATCTAATTTAGTTGTGCAAAAAAATGTAATCCTGTTTAATATTATTCAAGGAACCAATCTCGCTGCAGTCGGAATACGACATTGACTGAAATAAATGTGTCATATTTATCTCTACGTTTTAGACACAGAAATTATATCTTCCATCCACTTGTACTAACTATGAACTGAAAATCTTCTTCTGCTACCTTTTTAGCTCCCAGTGGAGCATAGGTCTTCAACAAACACTTTCCAAGTCGTTCTGTTTTTTTGCCATTCTTTTAAGATCATTCCATGTCTTCCCCATCATCCTCTTCTCTGTTTCTATCTGTCTTCTCCAAGAATTCCTTGGTCTTCCTCTTTGTCTTTTCCCCTGGGGATTCCAAAAAAGAAGAACCGAAAATAGCTGAGAATAATTCCCTCCTTTGAAATATGTAAAGGAAAAAAAAACAGATAAATTGATTGTGCCACGTGATATATACACTAAACATAAATATGATCATAGTATTGATCACCTAGACTAACAGACAGAAAAGAAAGACAAGACCAATTACTACAATGTTTCAGCAAAATCCTTCATCAGGTATATTGAACAAACTATACAAATTAAACACACAAATCCTATTCAGAAAGTACAACATAGTCCCTAAGAAATGACGGAAAGAATGACTGATAAGACAGAAAGAACATAGCACACTACAACAAGCCTTTATTAATAAACGTTACGGGAACATAAAAACTCACAGGCTAAAAGACACTAAAAAGACGTTTGATGGTATACTAGAAATACTGGGAAACAAAACAGCAGGAGAAGCCTACAAAAGAGCAAAAGACGGCAAATTATATTTCCCTGGACGCTGATAAGTAAATAAAGAAGGAAAGAAAAGATTTGTTTATGTAATGTGCACTTTTTTTCTTCTTCTACTAGAACCATGCAACTAACCCTCCTGTGCTTTCTGTCCGTGGAAAGAAAAAAACGGTAATTAAGCGTATTTCCATTGTCAAGTGACTTAGCTGCAGTGTTGACATGTTCATCTTTCGTCGTTGAAATGTAGATTTATAGAAGATTGGAAAGAAATTGACCGGGGGGGGGGGGGGGGGGGGGGAACAAATTATGAAGTTTTAAATCAACAAAAAATGCCAAGTGAACTACTAAACACAATTCAAACAAGACAAATTAGATTTTTAGGGCATTTTAAAAGACACAGGTGCCTACTAAAAGTAATCTTGGAAGAAAAAAAATACAAGGTAAAAGATGAACAGGCAGAATAACATGGACGAATAATATTAAAAGTTGAAAAAGTCAGCCTATGACCATCTGCACTATCAAAGCAAGAGCAAGGCGGAATGGCACACCATAGTTGCCAACCTTCGATGCGGAGACGACACTCAATGATGACAACCTTACATCCCAACACATCCGACTTAAACTTGACTTTTTTGAGATCCCGGGATGCCTTATTTTTTTGCGATCCTTGCTCGTTTAACCAGAATGATTCATATTTTACCAGGACCACTGCGAGGAGGAGGAGTAGGATCTCTATCAATTTTAGTTTATACTGAAGATAATAATAATAATAATAATAATAATAATAATAATCATAATAATCATAATAATAAATGGACGAATATTTTCTTTTACGAACGGAGATATGGGAGCCGAATGACAAATTACATAGATACTGTTTTTTTTTTTACAGCACTCTTCAGTCTAAACCCCCAAAACTAGTACCCGTGTTGTTTCATTCATTACTGTGTGTCAACAAGCAAGTATTGCAGCCGAGTTTATTGCAGCCGAGTTTATTGCAGCCGAGTTTATTGCAGCCGAGTTTATTGCAGCCGAGTTTTATTGCAGCCGAGTTTATTGCAGCCGAGTTGTGTGTAGCTAATACTTGTTGCTTGAGTTCACACGATGACTAGGCCATACGCCCTTGAAAGGACGTTAAGTGGGCGTGCATGCGTTGTGTTGTGGTTAACTGTAGAACTGTGGTATTTGCGCCCTCGACCTAATGCATCCGACTTCATTACGACATTTTTGAGTACCGGGTTGCCTTCCCTCTCGATCCCTACTCTCTTGGCAAGACTATACTAGTTAGTGTGTTTCCAGGGGCACAGTAAAGAGATGGAGTAGGGTCTGGATGGTTTTGATTTACCGATCATGGCACAAACCATCAGCTATGAGTTTTCGTTGTTATGGATCCAGACGCCTGTAAGTTGAAGTCCTTCGGCCCAATGCCATATAATGATATCTGCAGATATTACAGAGTTCCCTTGTTGTTCCGTTCATAGTGTTCTATTTATCAGGTCTTTGTAGAATCGCTCTGACGTTTGTGAGCTTTGGACATTCAGGAAGGCTATTTTCTACCGTTTCATGTGTGTGTGTTCACAGAGTGGATATGTTGGAGTTTAGATTGTTGTATACTATTGATGTGACTGTTCAGTGGTACACGACCTCTTCTCAGTCTTAAGATGGTGGTTAGGTCTCTTCTGTTCTTGTTAATGTTGTTAGGGGGGGGGGGGGGGTTTCAGACCTCCTCATGTTTAAAAAAAAAAATTCTTTTTCTACCTTTTAGCTCCGTGTGCAGCATAGGTCTTCAACAAACAATTTCCAAGCCGTTCTGTTTTTTGTCATTCTTTTAAGATCATTCGATTTCCATCCTCTTCATCTTAGCTTCCACCTGTCTTCTCCCAGAATATCTTCGTTTCTCTCTTTGTCTTTTTCCTTGGGGATTCCAAAAAAGGACTTAAAAAATGTTCTCTCCCTGTCTTTCCCATGGCCCATCCATTCAGCCAATCTTCTCTACTGTTGGAGTTTATGATTTGTCTGGCAATATCAACTATTGTGTCTCCGACAACTTTCAGCTCCATTGCTGTCGGGCGCCAGTGTGCTGATGTGTAGGTTTCTCGCGGCAAGACACTGTGTTGGGAGTACGGGATAGATCCTAGTTCGGGCCGCCTATTGTTGTCTATATTTTCTGAATTTGTCTGTCTTAATTTTTTTCAGAATGCTGTAGAAATACCATTGTCTCTGTGTAATTTATTTGGTTAACTGGTCCTGACGCAGTCAGCTATGAGTCTCTAACCGTTTTCAGCCCAGATGCTGTAGAGCGTACTGTAAAGGAAAAGTACGAGACTTGAATCGGCGTCTTAGCGCGCGAGTTTTCACCCATATGTGCTCGGCCACCTATTCAGAAGTGTTCAGAGACTTCTGGATAGTGTCGCTTCATGCATCGAAACTCACGATGCGGCATTCCTCACCTTCCAGAGTACTACCCTGGGACCCATTTTTGCCAGCGGCTGGGTCCACCGCGGGTGTACTGTACCCATACCACCTAAACAAAAGAGGCTCAATGAGTAAATATAGGGTGGATCATTCGGCACGGAATCTGTCATTTCTTAAAAAATTCTAACATCAATGAAGATATTGCAGCAACATTTTAACAGGATATCCAATTGTTCATTGTGTTAGAAATGAAAAGAAATGTGTATACAGTGTGCGTACGTCCGTATGTGCGTGCGCGTGAATGTGCGTGCGCGTGTGGAGCCAAATTGTTGCGACATGAAGTAGCGGATCGACAGACATGTCGGGCGCGCCTCCGCCATTTTCCAGCGGGTGCCTGCACAATACGGTTGCTGTTCGTGATTGTTAGTGCACATGTGAGTGTGAGTTCACACAGGTTAGCTGGGAAATGTATCGGTATACTCTAAACGACAAATGTTTGTTATTGGCAATTCTTGGAAAACACAATCAATAAAGTCATGTCTGGAGCAATTCCTGGAAAATTTGGCCCTCACATCCGTCGAGCGAATCTAGTCTGATTATTGTAATGGGAGTATCTGAAAGGGAGAATTTACCGAAATAAACCACAAACAATAGACGTCCTGAAAGGGAGAGTTTATCGAAATAAACCACAAACAATAGACGTCCTGAAAAGGAGAGTTTACCGAAATAAACCACAAACAATAGACGTCCTGAAAGGGAGAATTTACCGAAATAAACCACAAACAATAGACGTCCTGAAAGGGAGAGTTTATCGAAATAAACCACAAACAATAGACGTCCTGAAAGGGAGAGTTTACCGAAATAAACCACAAACAATAGACGTCCTGAAAGGGAGAATTTACCGAAATAAACCACAAACAATAGACGTCCTGAAAGGGAGAATTTACCGAAATAAACCACAAACAATAGACGTCCTGAAAGGGAGAGTTTACCGAAATAAACCACAAACAATAGACGTCCTGAAAAGGAGAGTTTACCGAAATAAACCACAAACAATAGACGTCCTGAAAGGGAGAGTTTATCGTAATAAACCACAAACAATAGACGTCCTGAAAGGGAGAATTTACCGAAATAAACCACAAACAATAGACGTCCTGAAAGGGAGGGTTTACCGAAATAAACCACAAATAATAGACACCCTGAAAGGAACCACAAACAATAGACAACCTGAAAAGAACCACAAACAATAAACACCCAGAAAGGAACCACAAACAATAGACACCCAGAAAGGAACCACAAACAATAGACACCCTGAAAGTAACCACAAACAATAGACACCCTGAAAGGAACCACAAACAATAGACACCCAGAAAGGAACCACAAACAATAGACACCCTGAAAGGAACCACAAACAATAGACACCCTGAAAGTAACCACAAACAATAGACACCATGAAAGTAACCACAAACAATAGACACCCTGAAAGGAACCACAAACAATAGACACCCTGAAAGTAACCACATACAATAGACACCCAGAAAAGAACCAAAAACAATAGACACCCTGAAAGGAACCACAGACAATAGACACCTGAAAGGAACCATAGACAATAGACACCCAGAAAAGAACCAAAAACAATAGACACCCTGAAAGGAACCACATACAATAGACACCCAGAAAAGAACCAAAAACAATAGATACCCTGAAAGGAACCACTGACAATAGACAACCTGAAAAGAACCACAAACAATAAACACCCAGAAAGGAACCACAAACAATAGACACCCTGAAAGGAACCACAGACAATAGACACCCTGAAAGGAACCATAGACAATAGACACCCTGAAAGGAACCACAAACAATAAATAATCTGAAAGTTACCACAAACAGTAGACGCCCAGAAAGGAACCACATACAAAAGACACCCTGAAAGGAACCACAGACAATAGACACCCTGAAAGGAACCATAGACAATAGACACCCTGAAAGGAACCACAAACAATAGACACCCTGAAAGGAACCACAGACAATAGACACCCTGAAAGGAACCATAGACAATAGACACCCTGAAAGGAACCACAAACAATAGACAACCTGAAAGGAACAACAGACAATAGACACCCTGAAAGGAACCACAAAGAATCGACAATCTGAAAGGAACCACAAACTATAGACACTCTGAAAGTAACCACAAACAATAGACACCCCGAAAGGAACCATAGACAATAGACACCTTGAAAGGAACCACAAAAAATAGACACCCTGAAAGGAACCACAAACAATAAATAATCTGAAAGTTACCACAAACAGTAGACGCCCAGAAAGGAACCACAAACAATAGACACCCTGAAAGGAACCACAAACAATAGACACCCAGAAAGGAACCACATACAAAAGACACCCTGAAAGGAACAACAAACAATAGACACCCTGAAACGAACCACAAACAATAGACACCCTGAAAGGAACCACATACAATAGACACCCTGAAAGGAACCACAAACAATAGACACCCTGAAAGGAACCACAAACAATAAATAATCTGAAAGTTACCACAAACAGTAGACGCCCAGAAAGGAACCACAAACAATAGACACCCTGAAAGGAACCACAAACAATAGACACCCTGAAAGGAACCACATACAATAGATACCCTGAAAGGAACCATAGACAATAGACACCCAGAAAAGAACCAAAAACAATAGACACCCTGAAAGGAACCACATACAATAGACACCCAGAAAAGAACCAAAAACAATAGACACCCTGAAAGGAACCACTGACAATAGACAACCTGAAAAGAACCACAAACAATAAAACACCAGAAAGGAACCACAAACAATAGACACCCTGAAAGGAACCACAGACAATAGACACCCTGAAAGGAACCATAGACAATAGACACCCTGAAAGGAACCACAAACAATAAATAATCTGAAAGTTACCACAAACAGTAGACGCCCAGAAAGGAACCACATACAAAAGACACCTGAAAGGAACCACAGACAATAGACACCCTGAAAGGAACCATAGACAATAGACACCCTGAAAGGAACCACAAACAATAGACACCCTGAAAGGAACCACAGACAATAGACACCCTGAAAGGAACCATAGACAATAGACACCCTGAAAGGAACCACAAACAATAGACAACCTGAAAGGAACAACAGACAATAGACACCCTGAAAGGAACCACAAAGAATCGACAATCTGAAAGGAACCACAAACTATAGACACTCTGAAAGTAACCACAAACAATAGACACCCCGAAAGGAACCATAGACAATAGACACCTTGAAAGGAACCACAAAAAATAGACACCCTGAAAGGAACCACAAACAATAAATAATCTGAAAGTTACCACAAACAGTAGACGCCCAGAAAGGAACCACAAACAATAGACACCCTGAAAGGAACCACAAACAATAGACACCCAGAAAGGAACCACATACAAAAGACACCCTGAAAGGAACAACAAACAATAGACACCCTGAAACGAACCACAAACAATAGACACCCTGAAAGGAACCACATACAATAGACACCCTGAAAGGAACCACAAACAATAGACACCCTGAAAGGAACCACAAACAATAAATAACCTGAAAGTACCACAAACAGTAGACGCCCAGAAAGGAACCACAAACAATAGACACCCTGAAAGGAACCACAAACAATAGACACCCTGAAAGGAACCACATACAATAGATACCCTGAAAGGAACCACAAACAATAGACACCCTGAAAGGAACCACAAACAATAGACAATCTGAAAGGAATCACAAACAATAGACACCCTGAAAGGAACCACAAACAATAGACAATCTGAAAGGAACCACAAACAATAGACACCCAGAAAGGAACCACAAACAATAGACACCTGAAAGGAACCGTGTCATCTTGATGCCTTCACTCCCTTACTTGTATGCTCCATGATTGTGATGATTACCTCTTCAATAAAACCATTACTTCTGTTTTCTTACTGTTCAGACTGAGACTTTTCTTGATGCTTTCTTTTACTATTATGTCTATCATTTCTTGCAGCTCATTCTGTCTTTGATATTAAGACTGTACCATCCGCATATAGCAAATTGTTTATGTCGTGACCGTTGATTTCAACTTCCTTTTATAACTACTACTATTGATCTCAAAAAAAGTTCGCTGTTAAAGTGACGACAAACCTGGCGACAGAACGCAGCTGTTACATAACTTATACAATTATTTGGCAAGATATTAGAAACGAACTCAGTTTCGTTTAAAAGTAAAGTAAAGTACCCCCGTCACGCCAAGTGGCCTATAGGGAATATGGTGTTAGTGACCCTTTATTTTACATACCTTCAGCACATGATTTTTGGGGTAATGTGGTCGGTATTACGCCCGTGCTGCTTTACTTTCCAAGAAAAAAAATCAGGTACCCATTTAAGGCTGTGTGAACCCGAAAGCCGTCGGTTGGGATCGAACCCTACCCCTTGTCCTTTGTAGTCCAGTTCACTAACCACTGAGCTATCGCGGCTCCAGCAGTTTTCGTTTGCGTGCCAACAAATAAAAATAAAACGAAATTGAGAGCAGTTCAACTATGTTAGTGCATGGCTAAGTGTTAGGTTGAGAAGGGAATACAGGGGAGTACGTTATTTTAAATATTTGAACACAGGTGGTCAATGCATGCTTCCGCAATAGTTTGACGGCACAGATGGCCAAGGCGACACCTTACCAGCAAAGAGAGTATATTTTTGGTGTTAAAATTTTGAAATTTTAGTATTTAAAAATGGTGCCGGTTATGCGTAAGTAAAGTAAAGTACCCCCGTCACGCCAAGTGGCGTATCGGGATGTGGTGTTAGTGACCATATATTTTACAGACCTTCGGCCCATGATTTTTGAGGTAATGTGATCGGTATTACGCCCGTGCCGCTTCACTTTCTCGAGAAAAATCCGGTACCCATTAAAGTCTGGGTGAACCGGAGCCGTCGGTTGGGATCGAACCCTACCTCTTGTTGTTTGTAGTCCAGTTCACTAACCACTGAGCTACCGCGGCTCCCCGGTTATGCGTACCGCCTGAAAAAAGATGGTTTTAATCATTCTTTGGTAAGTTTCTTGTTAATGTGCTTTTCTTTCTTTCTTTCTTAATATTCGCGTCATTCCCACAAACCACAATGATAGCACAAAAGATGTTCAAAAGATATAGCAACGCAAATACATTAATAGCACATAGCAAAACTTAAATTGTACAAAAATACCATGGTTATTCATTGAAAATTGTTAAATTACAAACAAAAATAATTTTTCTTAATCCTGACTAATATCACAAAATGCTACCACCATGGCTCTTAACAGCCACATTTATTCTGCTGATAAGCCTCGCTTAGTAAGTGAATAAACAACAAAGAATTTTGCAAACGATACGTCGAAGGTAGCCAAGAACTCTGACTATTTATTTATTAAAATACGGTATTTTTAACATGTTTTTTTTATGCAATTGGTGTAATAAAAAATAAGTTGTCACCGCAGTATTTAAGAATAATAAACAATTAATTCTCAATTCTTCTGTTATTAAAAATGTAAACTATTTTTTTTTTAAATACACATAGGCTTGAAAATATTTTTTGTTTGTTAAAAAAATTATACTTAACAAATCATGTATCAAACAAACTATGAAATGTACATCAGGCTATACAATCCTAAAATCGGAAGTGGAAAAAGCTTTACAAACAATGAAAAAAGGGAAAAGCTGCAGCATCTGACTGCATACAGATAGAGATGATACAGGCACTAGAAGCTTCTGACATTGAAGTGATCACAGACATGTGCAACGACAAATACAATACAGGACACATACCAAATGAAATAAAAACATCAACTTTCATTGCATTGCCTAAAAAAGAATGGTGCAGTTGAATGCAGTGATTTTAGAACAATAAGCCTAATGAGTCATGCAACAAGAATCTTGCTAACATTTATAAAATGAAGGATTCTGAATAACATCAATATTGAATTAGATGAGCAGCAATTTGGATTTAGGAAAAATAGTTTGACAAAAGAAGCCATATTCTGCATGAGAACATTAATTGAAAAGTACACAGAAGTAAACAAACCAAAATATTCCTGCTTCATAGGCTAGGCCAAGGCTTTTGATAGTATACACCATAAACATTTTATTGAATGCTTAAAAGATATACGTCTAGATGACACGGACATAGGACTAATATATAATTTATGCTTGGAGCAAACAGTAATAACAAAATATAACAAAGAGAACTCTACACCCATTGATATAAAAAGAGTAGGACAAGGATGCATCCTGTCACCAAGCTTGTTTAATCTATACACTGAGCACATCACAGAGATGCCAGGCCTACAAATTAATGGAAAGATAATTAATAACCTAAGATATGCTGATGATACTGTATTACTAGCAGAAAATCCTAAATATCTACGTCAATTACTTAATGAAATAAACATGACAAGCAAAAATATTGATTAGATATGAATATCAAAAGACTAAAACTGTGATCATAAACAAAGAAAATGCTCAAAATCTACAAGTGGATATCAAAATTGAAGGAATAGTCCTGGAGACAATTCAGAACTATAGGGTGTTTATAAAGTCTAACTACACTTGGTATCTAGGTCAATTTGAAAAAAAATGTTTATGACGTCATCACAATATGTGCTCAATGGTAAGTTCACTTGTTGCGACAGTTTTCTTAATGACTTGTCTGGACTTTTAAGGATTCTGTCTTGGATATCTAAACATATTTCATCATTCACAGCAGGCCTACCAGATCGTGGAGCATCTTCCACATTTCCAGTAGCAATAAACTTATTCAACAAATTTCATTGACAGTGGGAGCACATATTGTGATGACGTCATAAACATTTTTTTTTCAAATTGACCTAGATACCAAGTGTAGTGAGACTTTATAAACACCCTGTATAACTACCTTGGATACTATAACCAGTGATGGAAAATGTAAAACTGAAATAAACAAAAGAATAGTAATGGCAAAAAATAATTTTAATGTAATGAAAAATATACTAACATCAAAACAAATAACACCAGGGCTAGAACTAGGAATAGCAAAATGTTACATCATCTCAACATTCCTATATGGTGCAAAAACATGGACATTAGACAAGAAAACAGAACAGAAAATTGAAATCTTTGAAATGTGGATTTATAGAAAAATAGGTAGAATTGGAAGGAAAGAAAACACAACAAATGATGGTCTTCAACAACTAAAAATAAAAAGAGATTCACTAAACACAACACAAACAAAACAAATGCGATTTTTTGGGGCATGTTAAAAGACACAACATCCTATTAAAAGTAATTTTGGAAGGGAAAATAGAAGGAAAAAGAGGCAAAGGCAGACCAAGACTAGCATGGACGAATAACATCATAAGATGTACAAGTCAGCCTATGATAGCCTCCACCATCAAAGCAAGAGACCGAGCGGAATGGCGCTCCATAGTAGCCAACCTTCGCTGCGGAGACGGCACTCAATAATGATAATGATGTATCATAATAAATTCGTTAATAAATATATGTCCAATTTGTCTTAACATACATTACACTTTAGTAAAATATGCGACGCGTCAATATACAATGACTCAATCTACTTTGAAACACAAATTAACAGGGTCAATAACCTCATGTTTAAGTCTTACTAACTTCAGCGCTACGTTTGTCCCCTCACCATTTTATAAAATAATATACCCAATGAAAATTATATACACACACACACACCTACATAAAGAAGACTCGTATGTTAATGATGCAAAAAATAAAACAACTGTTAAATAGTAGAGTGGTTGTAATGAGAATACATATCTCACGATAGGGGACTATTTAGCTACATCAATGGTTTGGATATGAGGGAAGGGAGGGGATGGGAAATGAACACTCAATAATACGGGTTGCGGTATAAAGTTGTCACACACACAAATGAATAAAGGGGGGGGGGAGTAATTAAACTAGATGGTGCTGTGTATGAAACAATACAAGATAGAAATAGTGTTGTGGTTTAACACATTCCGTAACATCAGCAGGTCGCATGGCGTTTGCAGAACGTTGCATTAATCACAGCCTGTTCGAAAGAATGTCCCTCTCTAGCCAGATCTCCCACAGAACGTTGCATTCATCAAAGCCTGTTTGAAAGAATGTTTCTCTCTAGCCAGATCTCCCACAGAACGTTGCATTCATCATAGCCTGTTTGAAAGAATGTTTCTCTCTAGCCAGATCTCCCACAGAACGATGCATTCATCACAGCCTGTTTGAAAGAATGTTTCTCTCTAGCCAGATCTCCCACAGAACGTTGCATTCATCAAAGCCTGTTTGAAAGAATGTTTCTCTCTAGCCAGATCTCCCACAGAACGTTGCATTCATCAAAGCCTGTTTGAAAGAATGTTTCTCTCTAGCCAGATCTCCCACAGAACGTTGCATTCATCATAGCCTGTTTGAAAGAATGTTTCTCTCTAGCCAGATCTCCCACAGAACGATGCATTCATCACAGCCTGTTTGAAAGAATGTTTCTCTCTAGCCAGATCTCCCACAGAACGTTGCATTCATCAAAGCCTGTTTGAAAGAATGTTTCTCTCTAGCCAGATCTCCCACAGAACGTTGCATTCATCATAGCCTGTTTGAAAGAATGTTTCTCTCTAGCCAGATCTCCAACAAAACGTTGCATTCATCATAGCCTGTTTGAAAGAATGTTTGTCTCTAGCCAGATCTCCCACAAAACGTTGCATTCATCAAAGCCTGTTTGAAAGAATGTTTCTCTCTAGCCAGATCTCCCACAGAACGTTGCATTCATCAAAGCCTGTTTGAAAGAATGATTCTCTTTAGCCAGATCTCAAACAGAACGTTGCATTCATCACAACCTGCTTGAAAGAATGTTTCTCTCTAGCCAGATCTCCCGCATAATTCTGCATTCATCACAGCCTGTTCGAAAGAATGTCCCTCTCTAGCCAGATCTCCCACATAATTTTGCATTCATCACAGCCTGTTTGAAAGAATGTTTCTCTCTAGCCAGGTCCCCCACATAATTTTGCATTCATCACAGCCTGTTTGAAAGAATCTATGTGTCTAGCCAGATCTCCTGCTTCTTCTCTTGTCACGCTCAAGGTCTCCTTGATGTTTTAACCCCGTCTTCTTCTCTTGTCACGCTCAAGGTCTCCTTGATGTTTTAAACCCGTCTTCTTCACTTGTCAAGCTCAAGGTCTCGTTGATGTTTTAACCCGGTCTTCTTCTCTTGTCACGCTCAAGGTCTCCTTGATGTTTTAACCCCGTCTTCTTCTCTTGTCACGCTCAAGGTCTCCTTGATGTTTTAAACCGTCTTCTTCTCTTGTCACGCTCAAGGTCTCCTTGATGTTTTAAACCGTCTTCTTCTCTTGTCACGCTCAAGGTCTCCTTGATGTTTTAACCCCGTCTTCTTCTCTTGTCACGCTCAAGGTCTCCTTGATGTTTTAACCCCGTCTTCTTCTCTTGTCACGCTCAAGGTCTCCTTGATGTTTTAAACCGTCTTCTTCTCTTGTCACGCTCAAGGTCTCCTTGATGTTTTAACCCCGTCTTCTTCTCTTGTCACGCTCAAGGTCTCCTTGATGTTTTAAACCCGTCTTCTTCTCTTGTCACGCTCAAGGTCTCCTTGATGTTTTAACCCCGTCTTCTTCTCCTGTCACGCTCAAGGTCTCCTTGATGTTTTAACCCCGTCTTCTTCTCTTGTCACGCTCAAGGTCTCCTTGATGTTTTAACCCCGTCTTCTTCTCTTGTCACGCTCAAGGTCTCCTTGATGTTTTAACCCCGTCTTCTTCTCTTGTCACGCTCAAGGTCTCCTTGATGTTTTAACCCCGTCTTCTTCTCTTGTCACGCTCAAGGTCTCCTTGATGTTTTAACCCCGTCTTCTTCTCTTGTCACGCTCAAGGTCTCCTTGATGTTTTAACCCCGTCTTCTTCTCTTGTCACGCTCAAGGTCTCCTTGATGTTTTAAACCGTCTTCTTCTCTTGTCACGCTCAAGGTCTCCTTGATGTTTTAAACCCGTCTTCTACTCTTGTCACGCTCAAGGTCTCCTTGATGTTTTAAACCCGTCTTCTTCTCTTGTCACGCTCAAGGTCTCCTTGATGTTTTAAACCGTCTTCTTCTCTTGTCACGCTCAAGGTCTCCTTGATGTTTTAAACCCGTCTTCTTATCTTGTCACGCTCAAGGTCTCCTTGATGTTTTAAACCGTCTTCTTCTCTTGTCACGCTCAATGTCTCCTTGATGTTTTAAACCGTCTTCTTCTCTTGTCACGCTCAATGTCTCCTTGATGTTTTAAACCGTCTTCTTCTCTTGTCACGCTCAAAGTCTCCTTGATGTTTTAAACCGTCTTCTTCTCTTGTCACGCTCAAGGTCTCCTTGATGTTTTAAACCGTCTTCTTCTTTTGTCACGCTCAAGGTCTCCTTGATTTTTTAAACCGTCTTCTTCTCTTGTCACGCTCAAGGTCTCCTTGATGTTTTAAACCGTCTTCTTATCTTGTCACGCTCAAGGTCTCCTTGATGTTTTAACCCGTCTTCTTCTCTTGTCACGCTCAAGGTCTCCTTGATGTTTTAACCCCGTCTTCTTCTCTTGTCACGCTCAAGGTCTCCTTGATGTTTTAAACCCGTCTTCTTCTCTTGTCACGCTCAAGGTCTCCTTGATGTTTTAACCCCGTCTTCTTCTCTTGTCACGCTCAAGATCTCCTTGATGTTTTAAACCCGTCTTCTTCTCTTGTCACGCTCAAGGTCTCCTTGATGTTTTAAACCCGTCTTCTTCTCTTGTCACGCTCAAGGTCTCCTTGATGTTTTAACCCCGTCTTCTTCTCTTGTCACGCTCAAGGTCTCCTTGATGTTTTAAACCGTCTTCTTCTCTTGTCACGCTCAAGGTCTCCTTGATGTTTTAAACCCGTCTTCTTCTCTTGTCACGCTCAAGGTCTCCTTGATGTTTTAAACCGTCTTCTTCTCTTGTCACGCTCAATGTCTCCTTGATGTTTTAAACCGTCTTCTTCTCTTGTCACGCTCAAAGTCTCCTTGATGTTTTAAACCGTCTTCTTCTCTTGTCACGCTCAAGGTCTCCTTGATGTTTTAAACCGTCTTCTTCTTTTGTCACGCTCAAGGTCTCCTTGATTTTTTAAACCGTCTTCTTCTCTTGTCACGCTCAAGGTCTCCTTGATGTTTTAACCCCGTCTTCTTCTCTTGTCACGCTCAAGGTCTCCTTGATGTTTTAAACCCGTCTTCTTCTCTTGTCACGCTCAAGGTCTCCTTGATGTTTTAAACCGTCTTCTTCTCTTGTCACGCTCAAGGTCTCCTTGATGTTTTAACCCCGTCTTCTTCTCTTGTCACGCTTAAGGTCTCCTTGATGTTTTAACCCCGTCTTCTTCTCTTGTCACGCTCAAGATCTCCTTGATGTTTTAACCCCGTCTTCTTCTCTTGTCACGCTCAAGGTCTCCTTGATGTTTTAACCCCGTCTTCTTCTCTTGTCACGCTCAAGGTCTCCTTGATGTTTTAACCCCGTCTTCTTCTCTTGTCACGCTCAAGGTCTCCTTGATGTTTTAACCCCGTCTTCTTCTCTTGTCACGCTCAAGGTCTCCTTGATGTTTTAAACCCGTCTTCTTCTCTTGTCACGCTCAAGGTCTCCTTGATGTTTTAACCCCGTCTTCTTCTCTTGTCACGCTCAAGGTCTCCTTGATGTTTTAACCCCGTCTTCTTCTCTTGTCACGCTCAAGGTCTCCTTGATGTTTTAACCCCGTCTTCTTCTCTTGTCACGCTCAAGGTCTCCTTGATGTTTTAACCCCGTCTTCTTCTCTTGTCACGCTCAAGGTCTCCTTGATGTGTTAAACCCGTCTTCTTCTCTTGTCACGCTCAAGGTCTCCTTGATGTTTTAAACCCGTCTTCTTCTCTTGTCACGCTCAAGGTCTCCTTGATGTTTTAAACCCGTCTTCTTCTCTTGTCACGCTCAAGGTCTTCTTGATGTTTTAAACCCGTCTTCTTCTCTTGTCACGCTCAAGGTCTCCTTGATGTTTTAACCCCGTCTTCTTCTCTTGTCACGCTCAAGGTCTCCTTGATGTTTTAAACCCGTCTTCTTCTCTTGTCACGCTCAAGGTCTCCTTGATGCTTTAAACCGTCTTCTTCTCTTGTCACGCTCAAGGTCTCCTTGATGTTTTAACCCCGTCTTCTTCTCTTGTCACGCTCAAGGTCTCCTTGATGTTTTAACCCCGTCTTCTTCTCTTGTCACGCTCAAGGTCTCCTTGATGTTTTAAACCCGTCTCCTTCTAAGCCTGCCTCTAATGCGTCGCCCAGGAACCATGCCCTCCATTCCGTGCCATGACTCGCAAAATGTGGCTCTAGTTGCTGATGCGAGAAGCCCATCGGTCGTGTTTTGCAACTTTTTGTGACGTTTCTGCAATTATTTCCACTAAAACCGTGTCGTTCCCTTATTGAACCTCTGTTCCGACTTCCTAGACGGATTCTCCGAACAAACCGTGTGTTCTATGTACAAATGTTTTTATTTTCTCATTGGTCATCATTATCATCAAGTACCGTGCCTGCTGTCGTAGATGATCATTTCTCTCAACAATTTTCGATCTCGACAGTTATTTATCATTTCTGCTGTTGACCTTCTGCCAAGCCATTCTCTTAATCAGTCTGGTGCTTTTTCTCTTTACATCTCTCTATATGTTAATCCTTTAATTTTTTCAGTTGTCACAATATATTCCAGCTGTTCTCTTCTCATTACATGGCCAAAAAAATGATGATTGTTTCTTCCTAATATTGGAAATTAGCTCTCTTTTTGCTTTGGTCTCTTTCAGAACGTTTTCATTACTCTTCCTAGCTGTCCATGGTATTCTCAATATTCTTCTGTAAAACCACATTTCTACAGCCTCCAGTGATTTTCTCACTGTTATTTCAAATTTTAACAAATATATTTCTCCGAAACAAATCGTGACCACAGTGCATGACGTCCCTTTGTATCATATGTTTTAAGGCTTTCTTTATGGAAAACATAGGAGACAAAGAACAAAATTAATGCAAATAAACAAGAAAACAGAACAGAAAATTGAAGCCTTTGAAATGTGGATTTATAGAAGAATAGGTAGAATTGGATGGAAACAAAAGATAACAAACGATAACGTTTTAAAAACAACTGAAAATAAAAAGAGAACTACTAAATACAATTAAGACAAGACAAATGAAATTTTTGGGGCATGTTAAAAGACACAACAACCTACTAAAAGTAATATTGGAAGGAAAAATACAAGGTAAAAGAGGCAGAGGCAGACCAAGACTAACATGGACGAGTAACATCAAAAGATTGACAAGTCAATCTATGACAGCCTGCACCATCAAAGCAAGAAACAGAGTAGAATGGCGATCCATGGTAGCCAACCTTCGTTGCGGAGAAGGCACATGATGATTAAACAAGTCTAGGCCATCTACAGCACAAAACAGTGTCCAGTCAGTTAGAAACAGAAGGCTATTTATCTCATTTTGGCGGCACAGGGTGTGAGCCCACACTTGATTCAGCCAGTTCAAAATGGGTTCTGGCTCACTGATTTGGAGAAGATAACGACAGTGAGAATGTGCACTGGACTCCTCATCTCCAAATACTGTGGTCTGACAAAGCTGATGCTCTCTTTCCTACAATATTATATGTTACAGAGCTATATTTTACTTGTGGCAGGTCTCTGTCCCAAAACGTTCTGGTTCGCTTCATGGTCAATAATTCTTTGAATTCTCTGTGGGTTTTTTCTTATTTTTAATTAATTTTTATTTTATTTATTTATTTCTTTCTTTATTTATTTTTTTTTTTGGGGGGGGGGGGGTGTTATATTTGACACTGCTGCGTGTTTTAATCTAGAAATGACGTTTTAGTTATAGTCTAAAAAATACAGCAGCAGTTTTCGGTGTAGAAGTCTGAAGTCATGTACATTCCACTTATTCTTCAAATTGATATTTCGCGGAGTGGTTTCAGTTTATGACATCATCATCATCATCAAGTACCAGGCCTCATGGCGTATGTGATCATGTCTCTCCACAACTTTCGATCTCGACATTTATTTATCATTTCTGTTGTTGACCTTCTGCTAAGCCATTCTTTTACGTTGTCTGGTATTTTTTCTCTTTGCTTCTCTCTCTCTCTTCGTCCCTCAATGTTTCCAGTTGTTACAATATATTCCAGTTGTTCTCTTCTCATTGCATGGCCAAAAAATGATGACTGTTTCTTCCTAATATTGGAAATTAGGTATCTTTTTGCTTTGGCCTCTTTCAGAACGTTTTCATTACTCTTCTTAGCTGTCCATGGTTTTCTCAACATTCTTCTGTAAAACCACATTTCTACAGACTCCAGTGATTTTCTTGTCTGTTGTCCTATTGTCCATGATTCACATCCATATGTTAAGACTCAGTTTATGACACCAAACACAAAAAGTCACATTTTTTTCATCATCATCATGTGCCACACCGGTTGGCGTAAGCGATCATGTCCTTCCACAATCTTCTATCTACAGTGCATCGTATCAGTTCTGTTGTTGACTGTTTTCCATGACACCAAGCTATCCAGTATTTTCTCTCTTTGTCGTCCATGATATATTTTTCCTTCTATTTTGCCAGTTGTAACCAAGTATTCCAACTTTTCTCTTCTCACGATGTGCCAAAATAATGTTGAATGTTTCTTTCTGAAGTTTTTTAGGAGCTCCCATTTCATTTATTAGCTGAAGCAAATAATGAATGATATTTGATTACAATAATTGTTGTAAGTAAATGATCGAAGATTGATACATTTGAGTTTCGAATTTGCTGTTATTCAACTTTAACCACACAGATGTTTATATTTTAAGATCTAGCTCCTTCTAATCATCTTAAATGTATAACAAAAGATGTATGTGCATTTTATATTTCTGGAAGAACACATACGTCGTAAAACAACTAAAATTTTAGTGACAAACAGTTGTGCTGAGTGCTCTGCGTGTACACATGTGCATCGAACATTACAATTTTCCTCAAAAGATTGTCATCATCATCATCATCAAGTACCAAGCCTGCTGGCGTAAGTGATCATGTCTCTCCACAACTTTCGATCACGACAGTTCTTTATCACTTCTGTTGTTGACCTTCTGTCAAGCCATTCTCTTAAGCTGTTTGGTGTCTTTTCAATTTGCTTCCCTCCTTCTCTTCGTCCCTCAATTTTTACACTTGTTTCAATATATTCCAGCTGTTCTCTTCTCATTACATGGCCAAAAAATGATGATTGTTTCTTCCTAATATTGGAAATTATCTCTCTTTTTGCTTTGGCCTCTTTCAGAACGTTCTCATTACTCTTCTTAGCTGTCCAAGGTATTCTCAATATTCTTCTGTAAAACCATATTTCTACAGCCTCCTATGTATCATGAAATAATGTGTGTTTAATTATTTGATTTTTTTTTAACTTTCTAAGAGAACAGTTTGTACAATGTAAATAAACCGTAATTCTATTTGTTCTTTATTTAAGTGGATGCCACGGCGAGTTGGATTGGCCAGTGGAGCATTGATGACAGGTTTTGGGGGTGGAGCCGTATTTTACAACGAAATTATCACATTATTTATCAATCCAGCTAACTTGAAGCCTGATTCAACAGGATTGCGCACGAAGTAAGTATTACCTGCTGCATCGTAATGGTCAAAACTTAAGAGTTGATTCCCCCTGTTTTGATATCCAGTTTTCGACAGTTGATTTCTGTGACATGCCAGTTCTACATAAAGATTGGCTGCAATATATCTCCAAGTAGGTTCGCTTATTTTATTGATGATGACAGTAAACACTCTCAATAGAGCTTTCAGTATGAGGCAATATGATCACCAGAAGAAATCACGCCCAACAATTGTTTCCACTCTTTCTTCTTCCGGGAGACGCGATAGCTCAGTGGTTAGTGAACTGGGCTACAACGGACAAGGGGTAGGATTCGATCCCAACAGACGGCTTCCAGGTCCACCCAGCCTTAAATGGGTACCGGATTTTTTTCTGGGAAAGTAAAGCGGCACGGGCGTAATACCGACCACATTACTCCAAATATCATGTGCTGAATGTCTGTAAAATGTATGGTCAATAACAGCATATTCCCTATACGCCACTTGGCGTGACGGGGGTACTTTACTTTTTACTTTCTTCTGCTACTCCTGTTTTGCGTTCCTCCAATCGCTACAGAAATAGCTATACATAGCCTTTGTCCGCCTTAAAAGAACGCTACTTTGGCGTTAATACGTTGTGTTGCCATTTGGAGAGAGACTGATATTTGCACATTTCGGTCTACATACCCATCTTGGTCATGACATTTTTGAGCACTCAGTTCCCTTTCCTCTCACTACCTACTCAAATGGCCAGACAAGACTAGTTAATCTCTTACTAGGGGCACCGTAGAGAGGTGGAGTAGGATCAGATAGTCTTGGTTCCCCGATCCTGGCGCAAGCCGTCAGCTATGAGTTGCTGTCAGCCTTCAGCCCTGTTTGTTGCTGTCGGACGCCTTTACCCCCTTTCTGACCTCTAACCTATTGACACTCTAATTGGTGTGGGTAGCGCCTGGGTCACAACTCCCAGGTGTCGGCCTCCTGCTATGCTCTGAACCTGAAGTCTCGCAGGCTGTCCTGGAAGAATGTACGTGTTCAGACTAAACAGCCAGTATTAAAGTTTCAACCCGTAGACTGCGAGAAACTGAATCTACCTTTCTAGTAACAGAAACATGCTCTATTTAAAAGCATTTATTCATCTATCTTGTACTCTTTTTGACTTGTCTTTACGGGTCCGTGTCAGATCCACCCTATTTCTCTCTCTTTATAGATTACACATTATCTAATCTACCCTATTTATCTCTTTATGGATAGATTACACCATATCTGATCCACCCTATATATCTCTTTATTGATTACACCATATCTGATCCACCCTATTTATCTCTTTATAGATAGATTACACCATATTTGATCTACCCTATTTCTCTCTTTATAGATTGCACCATATCTGATCTACCCTATTTCTCTCTTTATAGATTACACCATATCTGATCCACCTAATTTATCTCTTTATAGATAGATTACACCATATCTGATCAACCTACTTCCCTCTTTATAGATTACACCATATCTGATCTACCCTATTTATCTTTTTTTTTTTCTTGCAATCGCCCCTACTAGCTTGTCCTTGATCTACCTCTCTTTCGTCTTCTTTGAAGAATTTAATGTATCACAGTTCTTGTGGTTGTATCTGCCGTGACGCACTTCCTTGAGAGCCAGCTGCATCACCGTTGCTGTGATTGTATCATAACTTGTCGATCTCCAAACCAGGAGAACATGAGTTCGAATCCTGGTATGGTAAAACCTTTTTTTCTATCGGGGGTGAAATAAAAACTCAGACCAGAACACCTCGCGGCAAGTGCACTGGATAAGCAGTTGTTTATGTCCTGGCCCTATAAGTTCTCCAGGCAGACTCAGCAATGTAAAAATGCAGCGAATATAATTTTTTTATTTATAAATCATGAAACTATTATATGACAACTTTGTTTCTTTTCTCAAAACTGTTGTTGGAAGGCAAAGTCGCCAGAAAAACCGGAAGTTGTCAGCGATGGCACACAGTGATGGCTTGTGACAGGATCGGTGAACCAGAACCCTACTGCACCTCTCCGTGGTGCCTCCAGTAACAAACTAAGCTCTCTAGTCTGGCCAAACGAGTCGGGATTGAAGAGGGAAAACAACACGGTACTCAAAAATAACATGCTGAAGTCGGATGTGTTGGGTCGAAAGGCGCAAATATCACAGTTTTACTGCAAGCCACAACACAACGCGGAGCCGCGATAGCTCAGTGGTTAGTGCACTGGACTACAAAGGACAAGAGGTTTAGTTCGATCCTAACCGACGGCTTTCGGGTTCACCCAGCCTTTAACGGGTACCGGATTTAATTTTCTGGGAAAGTAAAGCGGCACGGACGTTATACCGACCACATTATCCCAAAAATCATGTGCCGAATGTCTGTAAAATGTATGGTCACTAACACCATATTCCCTATACGCCAGTTGGCGTGACGGGGGCACTTTACTACTCTACAACACAACGCAGTCAAGCTCACTTAATGTCCTCTTAAGGGCGGATGATGAGAAGGTGCATTCCTTTAGTCATCGGGGTAACGCAAGCAAGCAAGCATATTATTGTATTGCAACTGATGAGGTTTAGGAGCTGGGTCCCAGGCACTGCTTGTGGAGACTAAGACAGACTTCACAACTAGTGCGAGTTTTTGACAGGCCGCACAGTCCAACTATACACAAGATAGATCACCAGTCCACAGAAACTCACGTAAACACTGAACAAAGTTGTTTGTGGGCCGCGAATAACTCTAAAATGCAACACGAATAAAACTGGACCTCTGGTGTAGACGGTACTAAACTGGTAGGGAGCGAGAACAAGTGGTGCAACATAAGCAAGGCGGGAGATAGTGGAGATGACCGAGATTTATTTCCACACTAACCACTATCAAACATGAGTGAGAAAGCCACTTAAATTAAATAATCAATATATATATATATATATATATATATATATATATATATATATATATATGTATATATATCATCATCATCATCATGTGCCATACCGGTTGGCATAGGTGATCATGTCCTTCCACAATCTTCTATCTACAGTGCATCGTATCAGTTCTGTTGTTGACTGTTTCCCATGCCATGACAAAAAGCTATCCAGTACTTTCTCTCTTTGTCGCCCGCGATCTCTCTTTCCTTTTATTTTGCCAGTTGTAACCAAGTATTCCAACTGTCCTCTTCTCATGATGTGCCCGAAAAATGTTGATTGCTTCTTTCTGATGTTTTTAAGAGCTCCCTTTTTGTGTTGGCCTCTTTGAGAACTTCCTCATTGGTCTTTTTAGCTGTCCAGGGAACTTTCAACATTCTTCTGAGAAATCTCAGTAGCCTCTAATCGTCTTTTAATTTGTTTGTCTGCTGTCCATGATTCGCTTCCATAGATCAGAATTGGTTCTATATAGCACCGATGAACTCTCTTTCTCATTTCTATTGACATAGATTTGTTGCATAAGATATTTTTCATTTTCTGAAATGCTATTTTGCCCTGAGCTATTCTGCTTTTTATTTCTGTGGTGCATCTCCCATCTATATTATATATATATATATATATATATATATATATATATATATATATATATATATATATGGTTATTGTTATATATTTAAACGGTGGACTGGTTGGTCTCGAGACAAGATGCCGGCCTCGAGACAGTTTATGGGTTCAAAACCCAGCTGGGGTTTTTATTTATGATTTCTCTCTGCGGCAACCACCCCGGGCTTCAGCAGCGAGGCCCCTCTTGAAACGTTAATTACTCTAGGATGGACAAAAATATGATTACCTCCAAAGACAGAGTTATCTGCTTGTGCGGCGAGGGACCCCTGTGCACACGGCTGGCAGGGAAAAACGGATTAACACGCAAAATTCAGTTCCTAGTCTCTAGGAACTTCATCGTAGGTAAAAGCTGGCGAATGAAAAAAAAAAAAAAAAAAAAAAAAATATATATATATATATATATATATATATATATATATATATATATATATATATATATATAATTTTACAACATATTTACATTTGTATTTAGATAATTAAGCATACACATTAACATACGTTATGTGTCCCAGTTGTGTCACAAAGTCAGAGTGCGCAGGACAAGGCAAACACGATGGCAAGGTAGTCAGGTTCGACTCTTACTATGACGTCACCCATTTGAGGTTTCCGTCACTCATTTTGGAGTATCTGTCTTTTTCCGCTTTTTTCCCCCATCACCACATATAGAAGTAAACCTGACGGTTGAAAAGGAAACCCCTCAAAAATCCCCAACTAGCGTGACGTTTTCATCTTATCGAGCAGGGGCAGTTGTGACTACATAACAGCTATAGATGAAAACGTCACTCTAGTAAGGTCTTTTGGGGGTTTCCCTTGCAGCCCTCAGGATTATGTCTAGCCATGCACTTTTCTTACAAAAATAAAACATATATTTATAGTCTCACTTTACCGTATTGGCTCGAATATAAAATCACCTCATAGAAATTCCACTATCAAGTTGTATGTTATATGAACATAAATGAGCTTTGAAATCTCGTAAAATGATAACAAATTTTGTTTTTTTACTAATTTTATTTTAATTTAAAAGTGAAGTGATAGATTACGCTAATTATTGTTTTACCAATTATTTTAATATAAAGTGAAGCGGTAGATTACGCTAATTATTGTTTGATCAATAATATTTAGGTGCTATTCATATTTTCATTTCCTTTCTCCCATAGTTAAATTTTAAAGGGCGTATTGGAAAAACATTAAGAATTAGAATTGTCCCCTAGCACGAGTCCTGCTCGTTTTCCATTCACATTATTTGAAAAGCACTACGCTTTAAACAAGAAAAAAAAATAATTAAAAAAAATTACGCTTGAGCTTTGAGAACAATCAAGACTAAACAAACCACCGTTTCATTTCTCAAAGGTCATCAACGGGCAACAAGCACAAACAAAACAAAATACAAATATAAAGAAAGATTCACATGAGTGAGAAGCCACTATTTTTAATTTGGATTTTTTAGGTTTGTATTTTGTTTGTCTGTGTTTGGTCCTTTTTGTAAACCATTAAGCGTCGAAACGTTGGTTCACATAATCTTTTCTTATAAAGAAAACATTGTAAACGACAATTAAGTTATTTTACTCAATCGACACCGTTTTGACATTGCTCCACGTGGTTTTCATCTCTTTCTTCAAATATAATTAAACTCCCCGTTACAAATGAACCGGAACTAAGAATAAACAAAATGTCCTATTCATTCAATAAAATGACAGGGAACAGAAATATTGTCTTCAAACTGATTAACTGATAATACATGTATAAGTAATGGTATAGTTAGAATTCTGTTACTTAGATCGTATCAAACAAAAGACGGGAACTAACAGAATTGTCAAAAAAAACTACAGTTGTAGTCCAGTGGCTGCCATCCCACTGTGAAAATGACGGTAATGAGAAGACGGACACACTATCCAAAACGGGAAGCAAAATGGAACAATTCCGCCACCATGTGATCTTCAGATAAGCCACTATTATAATACATAATAAATTCCACTCGGAGTGGGAAAGAAAGTTGGACATGAACAACTACGATGACCCCATACCAATTGCAAAGATTACCAGTAGAACAACTACGATGACTCCGTACACCAATTACAAAGATTACTAGTGGAACAACTACGATGACTCCTGACTCCGTACACCAACTACAGTGATTACCAGTAGAACAACTACGATGACTCCGTACACCAATTACAAAGATTACCAGTAGAACAACTACGATGACCCCGTACACCAATTACAAAGATTACCAGTAGAACAACTACGATGACTCCGTACACCAATTACAAAGATTACCAGTAGAACAACTACGATGACTCCGTACACCAACTACAGTGATTACCAGTAGAACAACTACGATGACTCCGTACACCAATTACAAAGATTACCAGTAGAACAACTACGATGACTCCGTACACCAACTACAGTGATTACCAGTAGAACAACTACGATGACCCCCGTACACCAATTACAAAGATTACCAGTGGAACAACTACGATGACCCCCGTACACCAATTACATAGATTACCCGTAGACCATCGTCTTCCTCCTGAGAACCGATCATTGTAGATTCCTAAGTCACCTCTACCATCTCAAAGTGTCCCACACAAACGAATGCCCATGTGAAATTATATCCAGGACTCAGAGCATATCTTCCATCTGTGTCCAACCCGCAAACACACTATGGTGTCAATTCTTGCCAGAGGGTGCTGAACTAAGGCAAACACTTTGGGTCAGCCGTCACGATCTGAAGAGATCTGTCCGCTTCATCATGGAAACGGGACCGCAGATCTGACCTCATGAACCAAAGACCAGATGGAGTGCCTCTCCTTCCCCAACGGGATAGGGAAACAGGTGGAACTCTAGCACCAATTAAGAAATGCCCCATATGCCCAATGACGGGACAAGTCACGCGAGTAAGACACGCATCCAAAGCTCTATCCACGGGGAAGGACACTTCGGGAAAAAAGCCACCACTGCCTAGCAGTTACCATCGGGAGAAGGAAAGGCTATGGGAGAACACCCTGGCAGAACGCACGGGCAGTGTGGGTCCAACAGCCCTAGACGGCATCCATCCTACGGGAAGGAAAGGCTATGGGAGAACACCCAGACAGAAACCACGGGCAGTGTGTGTCCAACAACCCTAGACGGCATCCATCCTACGAGAAGGAAAGGTTATGGGAGAACACCCAGACAGAATCTACGGGCAGTGTGGGTCCAACAACCATAGACGGCATCCATCCTACGGGAAGGAAAGTTTCAACATCAAACCAATATTCAGCCTGCCGAAGACAGAGTGTGTCAGCCACGTTGCAGGTTTAGTATAAAAGTCAGCACACACATACACACATATATACGAGTATGTGACCAGTTGATCGTGAGTCATCATGTTCCCTTTAACGCTCCACCATGAATCAGAAGAAAAAGTCAATTTCCGGTGATCACAAGACATGATTGTTGAAGATGAAGATCGTATCACAAGTAAAAAAAAAAGTTAGCAACTAGAAAATACAACAAGAAATCGGAGTTTGCGATGATCTTTTGACTATTGTGAAGAACTACAACGTACGATGGTTGGGCCACGTATCTCGATCGGCTCTGGCCTAGTAAAGAACATTTTACACAGAATTATGAAAGGGGTGAGAAGGAGAGGTAGGCGGAGAAAGAGAGGGAAAGATGACATTAAAAATGGACAGGACTAGACTTTACAGAGTCCCAGGGAATTAGTGAAGAAATAGAGAAATGGAGAAGGTTGACGAAGTCTGTTCAAATCTCTTAGTTTGGGGGATGAATAAATTGTATAATTATGGGATTTATTGAAGAAAATAAAATGTGGCTACATTAAAAAGTTCTATAAATATGGGTTTTATTGAAGAAAAGAAACATGTGGCTACATTAACAAGTTCTATAATTATGGGATTTATTGAAGAAAAGAAACATGTGGCTACATTAAAAAAGTTCTATAAGTATGGGATTTATTGAAGAAAATAAACATGTGGCTACATTAAAAAGTACTATAATTATGGGATTTATTGAAGAAAAGAAACATGTGGCTACATTAAAAAGTTCTTTAATTATGGGATTTATTGAAGAAAAGAAACACGCGGCTACATGAAGAAGTTCTATAATTATGCGATTTATTGAAGAAAAGAAACACGTGGCTACATGAAGAAGTTCTATAATTATGCGATTTATTGAAGAAAAGAAACATGTGGCTACATTAAAAAGTTCTATAATTATGGGATTTATTGAAGAAAAGAAACATGAAGAAGAATAAAGCAGATAGTGATCGTTTAAATTAGCAGAAAATAATGAAAGAGCTGAAGTCAAGAATCTGAAATGGAGCAGGAAACGGTCTGTTACTTGTAGCTGAATGTTTACTTCACAATCAGCGAACCATTACTGGCCAAGTGCCACTCCTCCACCTTGACTCTACATTAAATAGTTGCAAAAGGGAAAGAAATATATCAAACCCTGAAGTCGAACTTATTTCGGATGGCGCAGCTTGTAAACCACGACACAACACAATCACGTTTAATTTCCTTTCTTTTAGATCGGTCAACGTAGAAATATAAGACACCAAAAAAAAAAAAAAAAAAAAAAAAAAAAAAAACTAAACAGCTTTAATTAATTTGATCAAAAGAAATGATTGGAACAAACACCATGTTCAATGTTTTTCTTTTAGTGAACGTTTGTAAGCCAGAAATATATGATGAGTTTAGTTTTCGATTAACAATAAGATAACACAGTTAATTAATAAAAACGGATATGGTTTTCATCACGCCTTTCTGGCATGTGAAAAATTGCGAATTTATGTCTACTAATGGAGATTTTAATAAATGATGCGTCGTGCTTTCCCAGTGAAAATTTGTGCTACCCAATTAGGAAGCTGTGTAGACTCATAGGTAACACTTCACTAAGTTTAGAAATTGAACCCGGACTAGTCTAGTTATTTGACTAGCTACTTCGCTACCGCTGCTCAAGAAAACCAAATAGAAACATGTTTCAAGCCAATACTCTTTCTTTCTCTCAGTAGCACAATGAATACAAAATACACTTTTAGTTGGCTTCTCTCCCCTGCTTCAAATTTCCGCCCGCTTCTTTTTTGATTACCCATTTTTAATTGTATGAAATTGCACATGTTTGTAAACAGAAATATTCACACTTGGGAATACGTTCCGGATATTTGTCAGGACTTCTTGAACAAAGTTGACTTTTTATTTCAACCTTATCGATAGCTAGCAATGATAAAAGCGTCTATACGTGGGAACACGTACCGGACATTTGTCCGGACGATTAAACAAAGTCGGCTTTCATTTCAGCTTTATCGATAGCCAGGACTGACTGCAGAAAGGCACTGGAGCTGGATAAACCATATACTAATACAAGACTCTAAATTAGTAGCAAAGAAATAACATTCTGTAGACTACGTAGGAACATGTAAAGAGTAAAAAAGATAGACTAAAGAAAACTTGGCAGAAAACAGTGGAGGAGGCAACGATGAAGACTGCCCATAAGTCTTGGCTCTGCTGCGTTGGTCATTGACTGCATTATCTGCACGATCAAGATCTAGAAGTCTAAATCAAGGAGGACAGTAAGAAGAACTTTAAGGTAATTATCGACAACAGTTCAGCTGTACTGTCCAGGATACGTTGGAGTTGGTGTACACGGCAATGATGTATCCGATAGGCTCTCTGGCGGCTCTAGCGATGAGTGTGACCTTAATCTGGACAAGGAGAACATCGCCAAGTTTGTTTTTTTTTTTCCTTAGGGGAAAAGGAGGAGAATAGGTGGGACAATCATGTATACATTGAGAGATTGAGGAGTCTAAAGGTAGAAAGTGGGTCTGTCGATCCGGAGTGTTAGTGGGGAAAGCAGGGGTCTAAAGGTAAAAAGTGGGTCTGTCGATCCGGAGTGTTAGTGGGGAAAGTAGGAGTCTAAAGGTAGAAAGTGGGTCTGTCGATCCGGAGTGTTAGTGGGGAAAGCAGGGGTCTAAAGGTAGAAAGTGAGTCTGTCGATCCGGAGTGTTAGTGGGGAAAGCAGGAGTCTAAAGGTAGAAAGTGGGTCTGTCGATCCGGAGTGTTAGTGGGGAAAGCAGGGGTCTAAAGGTAGAAAGTGGCTCTGTCGATCCGGAGTGTTAGTGGGGAAAGCAGGGGTCTAAAGGTAGAAAGTGGGTCTGTCGATCCGGAGTGTTAGTGGGGAAAGCAGGGGTCTAAAGGTAGAAAGTGGGTCTGTCGATCCGGAGTGTTAGTGGGGAAAGCAGGAGTCTAAAGGTAGAAAGTGGGTCTGTCGATCCGGAGTGTTAGTGGGGAAAGCAGGAGTCTAAAGGTAGAAAGTGGGTCTGTCGATCTGGAGTGTTAGTGGGGAAAGCAGGGGTCTAAAGTTAGAAAGTGGGTCTGTCGATCCGGAGTGTTAGTGAGGAAAGCAGGAATCTAAAGGTAGAAAGTGGGTCTGTCGATCCGGAGTGTTAGTGGGGAAAGCAGGAGTCTAAAGGTAGAAAGTGGGTCTGTCGATCCGGAGTGTTAGTGGGAAAGCAGGGGTCTAAAGGTAGAAAGTGGGTCTGTCGATCCGGAGTGTTAGTGGGGAAAGCAGGAGTCTAAAGGTAGAAAGTGGGTCTGTCGATCCGGAGTGTTAGTGGGGAAAGCAGGAGTCTAAAGGTAGAAAGTGGGTCTGTCGATCCGGAGTGTTAGTGGGGAAAGCAGGGGTCTAAAGGTAGAAAGTGGGTCTGTCGATCCGGAGTGTTAGTGGGGAAAGCAGGAGTCTAAAGGTAGAAAGTGGGTCTGTCGATCCGGAGTGTTAGTGGGGAAAGCAGGGGTCTAAAGGTAGAAAGTGGGTCTGTCGATCCGGAGTGTTAGTGGGGAAAGCAGGAGTCTAAAGGTAGAAAGTGGGTCTGTCGATCCGGAGTGTTAGTGGGGAAAGCAGGAGTCTAAAGGTAGAAAGTGGGTCTGTCGATCCGGAGTGTTAGTGGGGAAAGCAGGGGTCTAAAGGTAAAAAGTGGGTCTGTCGATCCGGAGTGTTAGTGGGGAAAGCAGGAGTCTAAAGGTAGAAAGTGGGTCTGTCGATCCGGAGTGTTAGTGGGGAAAGCAGGGGTCTAAAGGTAGAAAGTGGGTCTGTCGATCCGGAGTGTTAGTGGGGAAAGCAGATGAACTACACTCAACACTTTACAGGAACAGTCAGTCTGGATACGCTTCGAGAAATGCTGGGACGGACAGTGGAGTGGATATGGGAATATTCAAACTGCAATGAAACTTATTTGATAAAAAAAAACAAAATAAGATAACAGTGTGGTCACTCCAGTTGTTTACTTATCTTCTGAAGACTTGACCCTGGAATATCATATGCTTTTCTTTTCCAATTGATTTTGTTTATTCTGAAAGCTTCATTATTTCCCATTTTATTTCTGACGTTAACCCATTTGCATGCTTTCCATCGGTTATATACGTATATGTTTATCTAATGTAACTTTGCATTTTAATCACGAGTTTTTTATGTTCATAAATTCAAATTGCACTGTTTTGGAATTTTTTTTCTTATGGTAATAATTGTTTTAAGTCTAAATATCCCCACCGTTATTTTTAAATATGTATTCATTTACTCTGCACTGTTCTCACTATGGAATATCGTGTATTTTTAATTCTCGCTTGTTTTTTTTTATTTTTTACAAATATATGTTTAATTACGGTATCCATCCTTTGTTGCATGAACAAATAATGTCACATTTAGTCTAGACGTGTATGTGTTTAAGGTTATGTTCGTGACAACATACAGTACAATATGAATTATGATCAATTAGATTAATTATGAAGAAAAAAAAGAATCGATCTTAAACTACGTGCAGAGATAACATTTACATTGGTTTATTGGCCTGGAGAGAATGTAACTCTATTCCACAAAAAGCATATAGAGAAGGAATAGAGAAATAGAGGACGACCAGAAGTAGGATAGAGTAGCCAGGTCCGAGAAAATACACAATAGCATCATCAGACAGTGTTCTATACTGCCATCTAAATTACCATCATCAAACAATGTTCTAGACTGCCATCTACAATATCATCATCAAACAATGTTCTAGACTACCATCTAAAATATCATCATCAAACAATGTTCTAGACTACCATCTACAATATCATCATCAAACAATGTTATAGACTACCTTCTACAATATCATCATCAAACAATGTTCTAGACTACCTTCTACAATATCATCATCAAACAATGTTCTAGACTACCTTCTACAATATCATCATCAAACAATGTTCTAGACTACCATCTACAATATCATCATCAAACAATGTTCTAGACTACCATCTACAATATCATCATCAAACAGTGTTCTAGGCTACCATCTACAATATCATCATCAAACAATGTTCTAGACTACCATCTACAATATCATCATCAAACAATGTTCTAGACTACCATCTACAATATCATCATCAAACAATGTTCTAGACTACCATCTACAATATCATCAGCAAACAATGTTCTAGACTACCTTCTACAATATCATCATCAAACAATGTTCTAGACAACCATCTAAAATATCATTATCAAACAATGTTCTAGACTACCATTTACAATATCATCATCAAACAATGTTCTAGACTATCATCTACAATATCATCATCAAACAATGTTCTAGACTACCATCTACAATATCATCATCAAAGAATGTTCTAGACTATCATCTACAATATCATCATCAAACAATGTTCTAGACTACCATCTACAATATCATCATCAAACAATGTTCTAGACTATCTTCTACAATATCATCATCAAACAATGTTCTAGACAACCATCTACAATATCATCATCAAACAATGTTCTAGACTACCATCTACAATATCATCATCAAACAATGTTCTAGACTACCTTCTACAATATCATCATCAAACAATGTTCTAGACTACCATCTACAATATCATCATCAAACAATGATCTAGACTACCATCTACAATATCATCATCAAATAATGTTCTAGACTGCCATCTACAATATCATCATCAAACAATGTTCTAGACTGCCATCTACAATATCATCATCAAACAATGTTCTAGACTGCCATCTACAATATCATCATCAAACAATGTTCTAGACTGCCATCTACAATATCATCATCAAACAATGTTCTAGACTACCTTCTACAATATCATCATCAAACAATGTTCTAGACTGTCATCTACAATATCATCATCAAACAATGTTCTAGACTACCTTCTACAATATCATCATCAAACAATGTTCTAGACTGCCATCTACAATATCATCATCAAACAATGTTCTAGACTACCATCTACAATATCATCATCAAACAATGTTCTAGACTGCCATCTACAATATCATCATCAAACAATGTTCTAGACTACCTTCTACATTATCATCATCAAACAATGTTCTAGACTGTCATCTACAATATCATCATCAAACAATGTTCTAGACTACCTTCTACAATATCATCATCAAACAATGTTCTAGACTGCCATCTACAATATCATCATCACACAATGTTCTAGACTACCATCTACAATATCATCATCAAACAATGTTCTAGACTACCTTCTACAATATCATCATCAAACAATGTTCTAGACTACCATCTACAATATCATCATCAAACAGTGTTCTAGACTGCCATCTAAAATATCATCATCAGACAGTATCCTGTGTTGGCTTTTCTTCTCTCGCCATGGTCAGGAGTCTGGTATACACATGAGAGGAAGGACATCCTTAATTAAACCATTTATCAACATTGCATTTGTATTTTGCAAATACTGGCAACATAACTGTTCTGAGGCAGTATTCTTTAGCTCTCAAGCCAATTTTCTGATAGAAATGAACACATCATCACAGAACACAAACTTCTATGCATAGGCAAAAGCTGAAGAGATATTGTAGAAAGTTTATTATATAATGTCAATGATGACAGAAATGTTTATTTTGTTTACTTGCGCTGACAATGATAAATTTATTCATTTAGATTTGAAGCTCATCGTATGTCACGAAGTTGTCCTTACTCTACATCATGAAACAGGACAAAGGGTCTAGTTCGCGGGATCACAAGACTTGAACGCTGCTGCTGCTGCTGAAGAAGAGGAAGAAGAAGTAGAAGAAGAGGTAGAAGAAGAAGGAGAGGGAGAAGGAGGAGGAGGGGAGATGGAGATGGAGGAGGAGGAGGAGAAGAAGAACAAGAAGGAGAAGGAGAATGAGAAGAAAGTGGAGAAGGAAGAGAAGGAAGAGAAGAAGACGATGAAGAACAAGTCGATGAAGAAGAAGCTGAAGATGAAGAAGAACCAAGAGCTTTTTTTCTTATCTCAATTTTAAAGGAGAAGCCCATGTGTCTGCTTTACACATAGCTAGGCAGTCTGTTTGACTTTACACATGGCTAGGCAGTCTGTTTGACTTTACACATGGCTAGGCAGTCTGTGTGACTTTACATATGGTTAGGCAGTCTGTCTGACTTTACACATAGCTAGGCAGTCTGTTTGACTTTTCCACATGGCTAGGCAGTCTGTGTGACTTTACATATGGTTAGGCAGTCTGTCTGACTTTACACATGGCTAGACAGTCTGAGTGACTTTACATATAGCTAGGCAATCTGTCTGACTTTACACATGGCTAGGCAATCTGTCTGACTTTACACATGGCTGGGCAATCTGTCTGACTTTACACATGGCTAGGCAGTCTGTCTGACTTTACACATGGCTGGGCAATCTGTCTGACTTTACTCATGGCTAGGCAGTCTGTCTGACTTTACTCATGGCTAGGCAATCTGTCTGACTTTACACATGGCTAGGCAATCTGTCTGACTTTACTCATGGCTAGGCAATCTGTCTGACTTTACACATAGCTAGGCAGTCTGTCTGACTTTACACATGGCTAGGCAGTCTGTCTGACTTTACACATGGCTGGGCAGTCTGTCTGACTTTACACATGGCTAGGCAGTCTGTCTGACTTTACACATGGCTAGGCAATCTGTCTGACTTTACATATGGCTAGGCAGTCTGCAAAATCATCCTAAATAGAAATAGAGCAAACACCTTTTGTACTTAACTTCATCGACTTCAAAAAAGCTTTTGACATAATTCATTGAGATTCTTTGTGAAAAGTTTTGAAGCAATATGGCTTACCATAAAAAATCATAAATGTTATCAAAGACATGTATGATGGCTACACATGTGCAGTTCGAACAGAGGAAGGACTGAGCGAATGTTTCCCAATAAAAACTGGGGTTAAACAGGGATGTATTTTTTCGCCCTTGTTATTTGGAGTTGTTATGGACTTCATAAGCAAGAAATGCTGCACTGATAATAAAGGCATCGAATGGATACAAGGAGACCATTTGGAGGACCTCGACTTTGCTGATGACATAGTTCTCATCAGCAGCCAGATAAAAACGATGCAGGAAAACACAAATGAACTATCATCAATAGCCAGAAAAATTAGGCTTGAGATCAGTCATGAAAAGACTAAAGTCATGAAAAGCTTAATTCCAACAGACGACAAAATATACATGGAAAACATACCAGTGGAATAGATCGATCACTTTATCTATCTTGGAAGTCACATTGATCGAGAAGGGGATACGAGCAAAGAAATTAGAATCAGAATAACAAAAACAGCTATGTCTTTCAGAAGCCTTGAAAGGTTATGGAAATCAAAACTCATCAGCACAAACACAAAACTTAGACTATTCAAATCAAATGTACTATCAACCCTTACGTATGCGTGTGAAAGCTGGAAAACAACAAGAGATATGAAAACAAAGTTGAACGCATTCGAAAATAAATGTCTAAGGAAAATACTTGGTATAGCGTGGAACGAATTCAAAACAAACGAGGAAATTAGAGAAATCGCCAATCAACCACTAAGATCTTCAGTAATAAAGAAATGACGATGGTCATATGTTGGACATGTGATGAGAAGAGATAATAATCGAATAGCAAAGCAAGCCCTCATGTGGGAAACAACAGGTAAGAGAAAAAGAGGAAGACCCAGAGAGACACTGAGAACATTGCTGAGAGAGGCAAAAGCAGCAGAAATCGGCTCCCTCAATGAGATAGAGCTGCTTGCACAGAACAACGACAAATGGCGAGATTTGAAAAAATATCTTTAAAAGAATTGAAAACTGCTAGAATAAAAATTCAGATAAGAGAAGGAGCATCTTGGTCTACGCCCTATGGGCCGGCTACGGCTCGAAAGGTCAATAGATAGATAGGCAGTCTGTCTGACTTTACATATGGCTAGGCAGTCTGACTGACTTTACACATGACTAGGCAGTCTGTCTGACTTTACATATGACTAGGCAGTCTGTCTGACATTACATATGACTAGGCAGTCTGTCTGACTTTACATATGGCTAGGCAGTCTGACTGATTTTACACATGACTAGGCAGTCTGTCTGACTTTACATATGGCTAGGCAGTCTGACTGACTTTACATATGGCTAAGCAATCTGTCTGACTTTACACATGACTAGGCAGTCTGACTGACTTTACATATGGCTAGGCAATCTGTCTGACTTTACACATGACTAGGCAGTCTGTCTGACTTTACATATGGCTAGGCAGTCTGTCTGACTTTACAAGTGACTAGGCAGTCTGTCTGACTTTACACATGACTAGGCAGTCTGTCTGACTTTACACATGGCTAGGCAGTCTGACTGACTTTACACATGGCTAAGCAATCTGTCTGACTTTACACATGACTAGGCAAACTGTCTGACTTTACACATGACGAGGCAATCTGTCTGACTTTACATATGACTAGGCAGTCTGTCTGACTTTACATATGGCTAGGCAGTCTGACTGACTTTACATATGACTAGGCAGTATGTCTGACTTTACACATGACTAGGCAGTCTGACTGACTTTACATATGACTAGGCAATCTGACTGACTTTACATATGACTAGGCAATCTGTCTGACTTTACACATGACTAGGCAGTCTGACTGACTTTACACATTACTAGGCAGTCTGACTGACTTTACACATGACTAGGCAATCTGTCTGACTTTACACATGGCTAGGCAATCTGACTTTACACATGACTAGGCAGTCTGACTGACTTTACACATGACTAGGCAGTCTGACTGACTTTACACATGACTAGGCAGTCTGACTGACTTTACACATGACTTGGCAGTCTGACTGACTTTACACATTACTAGGCAGTCTGTCTGACTTTACATATGGTTAGGCAGTCTGTCTGACTTTACACATGGCTAGGCAGTCTGTCTGACTTTACTCATGGCTAGGCAGTCTGTCTGACTTTTCCACATGGCTAGGCAGTCTGTCTGACTTTACATATGGCTAGGCAGTCTGTCTGACTTTACATATGGTTAGGCAGTCTGTCTGACTTTACACATGGCTAGGCAGTCTGTCTGACTTTACACATGGCTAGGCAGTATGTCTGACTTTTCCATATGGCTAGGCAGTCTGTGTGACTTTACATATGCTTAGGCAGTCTGTCTGACTTTACACATGGCTAGACAGTCTGACTGACTTTACACATGGCTAGACAGTCTGCCTGACTTTACACATGGCTAGGCAATCTGTCTGACTTTACACACGGCTGGGCAATCTGTCTGACTTTACACATGGCTGGGCAATTTGTCTGACTTTACACATGGCTAGGCAGTCTTTCTGACTTTACTCATGGCTAGGCAGTCTGTCTGACTTTACTCATGGCTAGGCAGTCTGTCTGACTTTACACATAGCTAGGCAGTCTGTCTGACTTTACACATGGGTAGGCAGTCTGTCTGACTTTACACATGGCTAGGCAGTCTGTCTGACTTTACTCATGGCTAGGCAGTCTGTCTGACTTTACACATGGCTAGGCAGTCTGTCTGACTTTACACATAGCTAGGCAGTCTGTCTGACTTTACACATGACTAGGCAGTCTGTCTGACTTTACTCATGGCTAGTCAGTCTGACTTTACACATGGCTGGCTGTCTGTCTGACTTTACACATGGCTAGGCAGTCTGTCTGACTTTACACATGGCTAGGCAGTCTGTCTGACTTTACATATGGCTAGGCAGTCTGTCTGACTTTACACATGGCTAGGCAGTCTGTCTGACTTTACATATGGCTAGGCAGTCTGACTGACTATACATATGGCTAGGCAATCTGTCTGACTTTACATATGGCTAGGCAGTCTGTCTGACTTTACATATGGCTAGGCAGTCTGTCTGACTTTACATATGGCTAGGCAGTCTGTCTGACTTTGCATATGGTTAGGCAGTCTGTCTGACTTTACATATGGCTAGGCAGTCTGTCTGACTTTACTCATGGCTAGGCAGTCTGTCTGCCTTTACACATGGCTAGGCAATCTGTCTGACTTTACATATGGCTAGGCAGTCTGCAAAATCATCCTAAATAGAATAAAGGATTCAATAGATACAGTAATGCATGAAGAACACGCTGGGTTTAGAAAGAGAAGAAGCTCCCTTGACCAACTTTTTACTCTACACTTATTTTGGAGGAACATATTGAAGAGCAAACACCTTTTGTACTTAACTTCATCGACTTCAAAAAAGCTTTTGACAGTATTCATTGAGATTCTTTGTGAAAAGTTTTGAAGCAATATGGCTTACCATAAAAATCATAAATATTATCAAAGACATGTATGATGGCTACACATGTGCAGTTCGAACAGAGGAAGGACTGAGCGAATGTTTCCCAATAAAAACTGGGGTTAAACAGGGATGTATTTTTTCGCCCTTGTTATTTGGAGTTGTTATGGACTTCATAAGCAAGAAATGCTGCACTGGTAATAAAGGCATCGAATGGATACAAGGAGACCATTTGGAGGACCTCGACTTTGCTGATGACATAGTTCTCATCAGCAGCCAGATAAAAACGATGCAGGAAAACACAAATGAACTATCATCAATAGCCAGAAAAATTAGGCTGGAGATCAGTCATGAAAAGACTAAAGTCATGAAAAGCTTAATTCCAACAGACGACAAAATATACATGGAAAACAAACCAGTAGAAGAGATCAATCACTTTATCTATCTTGGAAGTCACATTGATCGAGAAGGGGATACGAGCAAAGAAATTAGAATCAGAATAGCTAAAGCAGCAATGTCTTTCAGAAGCCTTGAAAAGTTGTGGAAATCAAAACTCATCAGCACAAACACAAAACTTAGACTATTCAAATCAAATGTACTATCAACCCTTACGTATGCGTGTGAAAGCTGGAAAACAACAAGAGATATGAAAACAAAGTTGAACGCATTCGAAAATAAATGTCTAAGGAAAATACTTGGTATAGCGTGGAACGAATTCAAAACAAACGAGGAAATTAGAGAAATCGCCAATCAACCACTAAGATCTTCAGTAATAAAGAAATGACGATGGTCATATGTTGGACATGTGATGAGAAGAGATAATAATCGAATAGCAAAGCAAGCCCTAATGTGGGAAACAACAGGTAAGAGAAAAAGAGGAAGACCCAGAGAGACACTGAGAACATTGCTGAGAGAGGCAAAAGCAGCAGGAATCGGCTCCCTCGATGAGATAGAGCTGCTTGCACAGAACAGAGACAAATGGCGAGATTTGAAAAAAATATCTTTAAAAGAATTGAAAACTGCTAGAACAAAAATTCAGATAAGAGAAGGAGCATCTTGGTCTACGCCCTATGGGCCGGCTACGGCTCGAAAGGTCAATAGATAGATAGGCAGTCTGTCTGACTTTACATATGGCTAGGTAATCTGTCTGACTTTACTCATGGCTAGGCAATCTTTCTGACTTTACATATAGCTAGGCAGTCTGTCTGACTTTACTCATGGCTAGGCAGTCTGTCTGACTTTACACATGGCTAGGCAGTCTGTCTGACTTTACACATGGCTAGGCAGTCTGTCTGACTTTTCATATGGCTGGACAATCTGTCTGTATTGACATGCGATGAGGAATTACAGAGTGGGATATAGAACTGATCGTTCCATGCTAGTTTCTTGCAGAATCTCTTGTAAGTGCTTGCCAAGTACCGTGCTTTGTACTATGACGATCCCTCAAATATAATGTTAGGATCTGTTTAATTCTTTCATGTTAGATACTGTTTAATCGTATATTTAAAAAAAATACAGTTTAAATAGTATAATGTTAGTACAGATTAATATTATAATATCAGATACGGTTTAATGTGATAAACTTAAAAGCATCTACCAATGAACATAACTTAAGTTTGGAAAAAAACATATAATATTAAAATAACACAGGCGCAAAGAAGGAAAATGGCTGAGAAACATGTAGAACAACAAAATTGACAATTATGAAGATACAGACTTTCATTAATGGATGCTTACGCAGAATAAAAGGATGGCATTGACAGGACAAAATCAATAACACAGAATTATGGAAATGTACCAGTGGATAAAGAGATACAGCCAAGACGATGGCGCTGGATAGGACACACACTACGGAAGCCAACTGAGAGTATTACACAACATGCCCTTTCTTGGAATCCACAGGGGGAAAAGACTAAGTGGAAGACTAAGGAATTCACGGAGAAGACAGATAGAAGCAGAGACGAAGATGATGGGGAAGACATGGAATGATCTTAAAAGAATGGCAAGAAACAGAATGACTTGGAAAGTGTTTGTTGTTGAAGACCTATGCTCCACTGGGAACTAAAAAGGTAGAAGACTAAACGTGTGATAGTATCTATCTATCTATCTATCTATCTATCTATCTATCTATCTATCTATCTATCTATCTATCTATCTATCTATCTATCTATCTATCTATCTATCTATCTATCTATCTGTCTGTCTGTATGTCTGTCTGTTTGTCTGTGAGCTATTTCTCTAGGCATTCTGGCTGTGCTGCAACTTTTATTTATTTATTGCCTTCAAAATTTGATCTATTATATTTTCTCTTTGTCTATTACATTTTCTCCTTGTCTATTATATTTTCTCTTTGTCTATTACATTTTCTCCTTGTCTATTATATTTTCAGTTAGATTATTATATTTTAGATTATTATATTTTGTCTTTGTCTGTAACGTTTTGTGCTAGACTATATTTCTGTTGATCTAATATATTTGTTTTATATTACACAGATACTTCAGCCAACCCGAGGTCCTTAATAGAATTCCTGAAGTGTTTCTAGTCTTAGGTGCCCTAACAGTAGTCTTGCAGCTAATAGGCGTGTCGTTGATGAGGCTTCCTGTGGAAGGAGATGAGGTTTGTCAGAGTTGAGTGTGGGCCAAATATGACGATCTAGATAAACTTTAAATGTTGACATTTTGGTTCTTGGTAAGATTGGGGTTCTGTTTGGGAGTACATTTTGAAGTTTTGTTTATGGTAAAGATTGGGGTTCTCAGTGATAATAATTGTTGAAGTTTTGTTTATGGGTAAGATTGGGGTTCTCCGTGAGAACAAATGTTGAAATTTTGTTTTTGGTTCAGATTGGGGTTCTCAGTGATAATAAATGTTGAAGTTTTGTTTATGGGTAAGATTGGGGTTCTCAGTGATAATAAATGTTGAAGTTTTGTTTATGGTTCAGATTGGGGTTCTCAGTGATAATAAATGTTGAAGTTTTGTTTATGGTTCAGATTGGGGTTCTCAGTGATAATAAATGTTGAAGTTTTGTTTATGGTAAAGATTGGGGTTCTCAGTGATAATAAATGTTGAAGTTTTGTTTATGGGTAATATTGGGGTTCTGAATGTTGACGTTATGTTTTTGACCAAAACTGGACGTTATTGTTGACTTCTCTCAGCGCAAAAGTGGACTTCTTAGTTGCCCATTGAAATACAATAATTATTTGCTAAAATAAATATTGTGACATTATTTACCTCTGCAGACAGAAGAAGTAGAACTACAAGAAATCCAACCAATAGCGCCGTCAAAGCAGGTCAAAATACAAAATGGTGACCCAGGGAAAAAGATGGGAACAGACGAACCCGCTGTACTTGACGTTAATGGAGCCAGTGTCAGCGAAACTACATCTATTACAGAAATTCAAACCACAGACGAAACTATAGATAAGACACCATTGGAAGTTCTCAAATCGGGAAATTTCTACATTTTGTGGCTTGTTCTGGCGTTTAATCACTACGGGTATATTATCAAGAACAACTACTATAAGGTAAATAGTGGTAATTATATTATAAATGCTCTTTAATATTTTACTGACCTTGTTTACCAGTTAGTGAAAGAAAGCAAAAATAAAGGACTCAGCCTTAATAGCAGAAAGACAGAAGTAATGGTAACAACAAGGAAAAGACAGCACCTCAGTGCAAAATAAAGACAAGTAGAACAATATTAAAACAGGTAAATGAATTTAAATATTTGGGAACTTTGTTAACCTCAGACGGAAGATGTACAAAAGAGGTGAGATGTAGAATGGCTCAGGCAAAAGCAGCTTTCCAAAAAATGAGGAATATCCTATGCAATCCATTTTTGACAATAGAAACAAGAAAAAGAGTTCTTAAATGTTATGTAGAGCCAGTCTTAACACATGGATGCGAATCATGGACAATAGGACAACAGACAAAAAAATCACTGTAGTCTGTAGAAATGTGGTTTTACAGAAGAATGTTGAGAATACCATGAACAGCTAAGGAGAGTAATGAAAACGTTTTGAAAGAGGCCAAAGCAAAGAGAGAGCTAATTTCCAATATTAGGAAGAAACAATCATCATTTTTTTTTACCATGTAATGAGAAGAGAACAACTGGAATATATTGTAACAACTAGGAAAAGTGAGGGACTAAGGGATAGAGTGAAGCAAAGAGAAAAGATATCAGACAGCTTAAGAGAATGGCTTGGCTGAAGGTCAACAACAGAAATGATAAATAACTGTCGTGATTGAAAGTTGTGGAGAGACATGATAACCTACGCCAGCAGGCCCGATACTTGATGATGATGTTTACCAGTTACTTGGCTGTAACTGAAATTTTTATTGAAGGTAATGAAGAAGCGGGTTCGTATTTCGAATCCTGGTAAAACAAAATTGCGTTTTTTTTCCTATCGGAGGCGAAAAAAAAAAAATACCCAAACACCTCGCGGCGTTTGCACTGTCAAGCAGTCTTTATTCTTCAGTAGTGTAACACCCCCAGGTCTATTTTTACCAGCAGTGGGAAATGCCATCAAGAGAGTTTTATTGAGAGTAATTATTATGGAATTTTTTTTCTTTCTTTTCTTTGCGTTCGCCAGCTTTGGCCTCTGACGAAGTCCCTAGAGACTAGAAACTGAATTTTGCATGTTAATCCATTTTTTCCATGGCAGCCGCATGCACAGGGGTCCCTCGCCGCACGGGCAGATAACTCCGGCTTCGGAGGCACTCATATTTTTTTTTTCCCGTCGATGAGTAATTGACGTTTCAAGCTGGGCCTCGCTGCTGTGACCAGGGGGTGGTTGTCGCAGAGAGAAATTATAAATAAAAATCCCAACCGGTGTAGCCGGGATTTGAACCCATAACCTCTCTGTCTCGGGGCCGGCGTCTTGCCTCGAGACCAACTAGTCCCCACATTATGGAAACGAGAGGATTTTTTTTTAAAGCGGGGAACTAGAGCTTTTTTTTCTTGGGGAGGAGGGAGGGATGGAAATGGATGGGTGGTGTAGAGGTAAGACGCCACCATCTGAACAAGAAAGTCCCGAGTTCGATTCCCATCAGATGCGGTGGGATTTTTTTTTTCAAAAATTAAAATACGTGGTTTCTTCGTGGCTTTACCAGCGCCCTGGTCTCCCGTCTCCAATGCTTAGCCCTCTCGGATAAGGACAAAAATTGGGAGTTGAAAATCGAAAACAGTAGACCAAAAATATCCGCAGCCCAGGCACAGTTGACAAGGAATAATACACCCCAAAAACGTAAAAGCTGTTGATAATTAAAAAAAATGAGAGTACCTCTAAGTCTGAGAATAACTGCCTATATGGCGGGGGACACCTGAGCTAACGGCTACCAGTGTGAAAAAAATAGGGAAAAAGAAGTGATATCCAAAACAACTTCAGTCCCTCAACACTTCGCTATAGACATAATGTTGGCGTACGCTTAAATAATGAGCTTGGGATCAAATTATAACTTTATAAATGAGGATTTTGTGGATGATATTAACATTACAATAAAGAAAGATTAGAGGATGAAATTACAGCCGCGGAAACGAAGTATTATTGGCTAAAACATCGTTGCAATGCTGAGACTAATACCAGTACTGGATCAATAATAATATTTAAAAAACGGGATTAAATTTTAGCGATATATGACTCAATCATCACACTTTCCTTCTTTCTTTCTTTCTTTCTTTCTTTCTTTCTTTCTTTCTTCTTTCTTTCTTTCTTTCTTTTTTTCTTTCTTTCTTTCTTTCTTTCTTTCTTTCTTTCTTTGTTGTCTTATATTTCGGTATTCAATGACACTACTATTACTACTAAAGGCTGGCCGTATTCTCGATATTGATGGTCCCTGATGTAGAAGACCTTGTATTGCAGTATCTCTGGGCAGGATTAGTTCACATTTCTTCAGTGGAAGTCAAGTATTTCAAAAAGCCATTATGACCCGCCGTATACCATATGGAGTCAAAAACTTGGGCTACTATCAACTCGCGACAATTATTAAAGTCAAACTGCTGCTGTTTCAGCTACTACCTCTGATGCTGTTGCTACCATCACTATTATTACTGCAATTTATGTGCTTATTTTATATATTTAAATTTAATCTCCACATTTTAACATTATTCACAGGTAGCAACTGTTATCATTTTCAAAGTCTTTTTTAGAAATGACACCTGCCGTGTCAAATCGATCGCGTACTGTTTGTTCCATATAAACACCACAGCTCTATAACAGATGTTTAACAGTCATTTTAGCAACGTTAAATGTTACACCTATAACAACTTTTAATCGAGATCCAACAAAGCTTGTCAAATCATTGGACAGTTATCACCACTATTGTTCAACAGGGAAATAAGTCCAGAGGCAAAACGAGCGCTCTACAATTCAATCTTCATCCCAACGTTGTGCTACCAATGCCAGTCCTGGACCCTAGATGCAAGAACAATAAGAAAAATAACCTCTACTGAGATGAAATGTGTTAGACGAATGACAGGAAACAGTCTGAGAGATAAGATCAGAAATGAAGAAATGAGAAAAAAGCTAGGAATAGCCCCCGCCATAGAATATATAAAGAAACAACAGATGAAATGGTTTGGCCACTTGACAAGGCAGAAAAATCAAAACACAACATAACGAACCTTCAACAAACGTTGTGAGAACACCAGACCCAAGGGTCGACCACGAAAAAGATGGATCGATGGAATATTAGAAGCACTAGGTAACATAACAGCAGCAGAGTGGAACAGAAGAGCAAAAGACCGCAAATTATATCTCCCCTCGACGCTGAAAGGCAGATGAGGAAGGAAAGAAGAAGAACAACTTGTACTCTGTATTGCATTGAGCATATCAAAGATAGTTCAGTCATCGCTATTTACAGAAGTCTACAGAGAGCGATGGTTTAGTCCAGCTATATTTTTGCGTTGATTAAATTTTGTTACTTATAATAAGTAAGTAAAGGTACCCTCCACGCCTTGCTAGGCGTATGGGAAATATGGTGTTAGTGTCCATATTTGTCTATGATCACAGCACATTTTTAGGTGATACGGTCGGTATCACGCCAGGCCGCCTTTACTTCCCAGAAAAATCTATGGTACCCAGTTTTAGAGGCTGGGTGAACACGGAGCCTTGTCAGTTCGAAAAAAAAAATCCGGGGATCAAACCCGCACTCGTCTAATCAGAAAGCGAACACACTAACCACTCAGTCACCGAGGCTCCATATTACAAATACTGTAATTAATACAGTAATAAGTTAAAGGAAGTAACCTCTGTTACTTTTACAGATCTGATAATTCATAATTTCTCACGTTATCTGAGGAGTATTTTTTTTTATCTTCGCTCTATCAAACACATGTTTGGTTATTGGTTATGAAAGGGCCCAGTATCACTGCAAACGAATAAAAATCCATAATTGTTCAACCGCCCGTGCCAGCGGAATCATCCGAATTACTAACTCCTCTCCCAAACAAAGAAAGGTAACTGTAGTCCCCATCGTAGTAGTCACAGCACACGTCAAAAGACATAAGGCGAAACCGCGCAGAAACTGAACACACCCAAGGGAGACCCTGTCATACGATAGCATCATTCGTCGAGAAACAATTGGAATATCGAAACAAGATCAAAACGGATGAGACACACAGCTCACGGTGTGCACAGAGCACTTAACTCAGTAGCTCCTGCAACAAGCCGGACATGGCATATGAGGAAACTGCAACAAGGAACACTTTTAAGACATAGCCTTCAATGGTTCCTGCCGCCTATCCACCATACACCGGAAGTTCACGTCCTCCCGAAAATTATGATCGTCACATTTGTAAAATATATAGCGCTTGATGGTGTTAGGACAGCGTTTTTGACTCCAACCGAACATATAAACACTGTTAGTCGTTGGATTATCCCCGTCACACATCAAACAACAAAGCACATGTTTGTATTAAATTACTGTATTTATCCATAAGTTATGCTTCAGTTCTGTCGAACAGTTCTAAATTTCATCTCCAGCTGGCTTGCATGTGTTCGCCTATTGAAATGAAGGAAACAAAACACTGTTACTTTGGTAGTTCGCTTCATAATTTAAAACTGCCAAACATAAAATGTCATGTATCCAGAATCGGATTTAAAAAATCAAGTAAAAGTAAAGAGCCCTGTCACATCAAGTGGCATATAGGGAATATGGTATTAGTGACCATAATTTTTATAGACCTTCGGCTCATGATTTTTGGGGTAATGTGGTCGGTGTTACGCCCGTGCCGCTTTACTTTCACAGAAAAAAATATGCTACCCTCGTAAGGCTGGGTGAACTCGGAAGCCGTCGATCAGGATCGAACCTGACCTCTTGTCATTTTTAGTCCAGTTCACTAACCACTGAGCTATTGCGGCTCTCTGGGTCGAATTTATCCTAAGGCTAAATAAGCTACAGCCTAGAGCCTCACAGTCCGGGGCAAAGGAGGGTTGGGGGGGCATGTCTATGATCGAAGCCTTCCGGTGATAATTATTTCCCAGGAGGTCTCACAGTTTAGTCTTCAGTTCTGACTGACGTCATCGCAGTCCGGGCATTCCCATATCCGCTCTATACCCGTTCCAGAAACCATCGTAGTGTTCGTCTACTGATTTTATTGTTTCTGTCCTGAAATATCCTGTACATAGTGTTTTTGCCAGTTGTAAGATCAGTACTCCAGACACTACAATCCAGAAAATTGCCACATCTGCAGACCTTATTTACTGAACTCTGCAAGCACCACAGGGTCGCCCTGCAGTGCATCTCACCCATCTCACTGTGGAATACCAGGAAATGAGAAAGCAGATCAGCTGGCAAAGAAAAACGCAACAGGCACACAACTAGATGCACCAGTTACATACCATTTGAAGGAACAGATAATCAAATCAATCAGAAGACTACAAGCGCCGAATCAGGATGCCTTTCATAATATGAATAGATTGGAACAAGTTATCATTTTACGCTTCAGAATGGAGCACAATCGACACCTCAGCCACATGTACAGAATATGTCAGGACAGAAACAATAAAAATCAGTAGACGAACACTTCGATGGTTTCTGGAACGGGTATAACTAAAGACTGGGGGCTAAGAATACTTTTCAGCATTTTTTCTAGTGCCAAATTTATTGATTGGATTTTTGCATCGTAATTGTGACAATATTTCTTTGTTGCCATTTTATTCATATCCCTAGTGTTATTTGGGTACTCTATGTATGCACCTGCCCCCCCCCCCCCAATTTTTACCACATTCTGTGCTGATCCATCTGTGTACACACGAATCAATAGATCTTGTGGGTATTCTTCATCCAGGAAACTGAGAGTTATTGTTTTACGCTGTAGACTATTCTGTTCCTCTTGTCAAATATTCCTTTCACTTCTGTCTGTATTTGAACTGATAATCCTGATTCCTCTCTCCAGGGAGTCTGTTCTGGTATGGGAAGTAGGGGGTTAACAACTCTTGGCATGTCTGGTGTTTGTCTACTAATACGCTTGTCTTGGTGGATAAAACTGCTTTTCTTAAGCCAAATGCAAGATTTTGGAATCGGTCCTTCATGAGATGCCTTGCATGAAATTTGTCTGCCTGTATCAGCACCTTTATGTCCCTCCGTTCTCTCAGTGCTGGTATCCTCCACAATTTCTCCATTTTCAATATTGGTGTTGATTGCTCCTGTGATGATCTTAAGTGCCTGGTTGTGTACTTTATCCAGCTCTTACAGTATGGTGTTTGATGCTGAGCACCATGCGGATGATCCATATTCTAAACGTGGGCGTATGTTCTCTGTTGGTAAATTTTATTGAGTATTTCCCCACTTGCACCCCAAGTGGTTCCACACAGCTTTCTTAGAATAGCCAACTTCCTCATTACTATATTGGGTTGCCTTATTTATCTGCTGTTTCCAAGATATTTTGTTGTCAAATGTAACTCCGAGATACATACCTCGTATGTCTTCTTTTACATGGTCATTGTTTATGTAGATGGCTCCTGCTTTTTGTTTTGGGGAGAAAGTGATAAGTGTAGCACTGCATTTGTCTGTATTGATGCTGATACACCATCTATCTGTCCATGAATTCAGTGCATTCGTAGCTCTTTGGATTAATTTGGAAGACACTGTTGCATACTCCTCTGTGCACATCATTACCAAGTCATCTGCATACATTGCCACTTTGATACTTTGTGGTAGTTCAGTAACCTGGTCATTGATGTAGACTAGTTAAAGGTTTGTAGATAGTACCCGTCTCTGTGGGAAGCCCTGACGCAGTTGGATCTTCTTACTTTTAAGGCCATCTAGTTGCATACTGGCTCTCCTGTTATGCAGGTATGTTTTGACCCATTTATTCATCCTGCCATTTACCCCTTCCATACGATTTCTTTTCTTGGAACACATCCTCAATTTCCTGGGAAAGATAGATTGCCTGATATTCGATAGAGTAACACTTTCTAAAGATTGATTGTTGTGGGACAAGGAGGTTTTCACTTTCCAGGTACCACTGCAGTCTGAGATTGATTATACGTTCCATTGCTTTAAACAAACAGCTTGTAAGGCTGTTTGGTTTATAGCTGGATGTCGTATAACCATCTTTAATCTTTAATCATCTTCTTAATCATTTCATTGGACACCCCATCACTGCCTGGTGACTTTTTCATTTTTAATTTCAATCTTACCAGCTCTAGCTCTCTTTGTGTAATGGGTAGTTACATGACTTCAAGCGTGGTCTCTTCTTGTCTTGCATTTTGTTGCTTTAAGCGGATCTCTTTTCGTCTCTCTATGCTAATTTCAATATTATTGTCATTTGCAAAGGAGTCTGTAAAGTGATTTGTTGCATGCTTACCTGTTAGGATGTTTCCATCTTTCTTCATTGTGAATTTTGGTGTTCCTTTCTGTACCCTCATCATTTAGCTAGTTTACAAGCTTCCACACTTTTCGTGTGTCTCGTTCAAGATTCAAGGACTCTGTTTTCTTTTTCCTGCTTATCCGTCTGGTTTGTAGTTTAGCCCGTTGAAATTTGGCCTTAGCGCATGCTGATAATTATTGTGGTTTTCCTGGTAAGGGTTACTTTCTGCTTGCTTTCGAGATGTTTCCATGTCATTGTGCAGTTGCTCTAGTTCACTACGCCAGTATGGTTTGTAGTGTTTCCGTGCCCCCCTAGGTACTGTTTCCATGACAGCTTATATTATTAGTCTACTGAATACATCTACCATTTTGTTGATGTTTCTGTCTGTAGTTAGATCTTTAGTCAGTACACTGGTGTGTTGTTGATAAATTTGTTCCAGTCTGCTTTTTTTGTAATTCCATCTGGAGAGAGTGCTGCTCTCCCTGACGGCCTCATTTTGTACCACTAAAAAGACTGATCGGTGTTCGCTGCCTCCAAGTTGTTTCCCAACAATACGTGTGATATTCCAATCCAGATCTGGTGAATGGAAAGCAAGGTCTAGTGTAGATGTGGTATGCCATGATCTGGAACACAATGTTGGTGGATCAGTTATCTGGTTTAACAGTATAAGTCAATTTTCGTCCTGCCAATTTTCAAGCTCTTCACCTCTCTTGTCCATACGTTCATAGCTCCAGCTCTGTGAATGGCTGTTAAAGTCTCCACACACAATAATTCTTTCTTTTAATGGAATTGTGTCTAGTGCCAGTGGGCGATCACTCGGACAGTAGTTGTTGAGTAAATTAAAGTCCGTATTTTCTGTCCTGAGGTGCAGTATTTGATATTCAGCCTCATCTATATACACTTCAAGCTGACATGCATTGATGTTGTTCTTTAAAAGTGTCAATATTCCACCATTTTCCTGCCTTTTCTGTCAGATCGGTAACAAGTATTCCCTAGACTTCAAGGCTATGTCTTTGTTTAGATGGCATCATGCAAGCAGCATACGCTTACTTGCTCTTCATGTAGGATATTTTTCAACTCTTTTTACTGTACCCATCTCTTTTGCTGTTGATGCTTTCAGCATTCCAGGTGATCTTAGTTTTGATTGGCTAGTAGCTCTATTCTCTCACCACCTGACTTCACGGGGCGATTGAGAAGAGCATCCAGTAATAGTGGTTGGACCCTTTCGAGGCTGAGGGCTCGACACTGCACCTGCCTGAGTGTCCATCACAGGGCGAGTGCTATATCAGTTCTCAGTTATAGACATACTTCCCATTGGCGTGAGTGCGTGGCATTCTGATTGTTGTAGTGCGCCTTTTGGTTGGTTGTCTCCGTCTTCACCATATTTTTCTATGACCACGTCACATTTTTGGGTGATGGTGGTATCACGCCAGGCCGCCTTTACTTCCCAGGAAAATCCCTGGTACCCATTTTTAGAAGCTGAGTGAACTCCGGAGCCTTGTCAGTCCGAAACAAATCCGCCAATGCTGGGTTTCGAACCCGCACCTTTCAGATCAGAAAGCGAGCACACTAACGACTCAGCCACCGAAGCTCCCAAAGGTAATGTGCCAGAGTGTAATTACTTCTTTGGTTCCTAGGTTTCTGATGAAAGCAAGTTTGATCTTATTTATCCTGCAGTAACTAGAATAGGACATTTATGATATAGAACTATTTTTCGATGCGTTAGTTTATTGCTTCACACTGACTAGTATTTTATATCGTGTCATTAATCCGCAAATATTATTACACCCACAGGAATTTGGCCAGTTGCGTATTGACAACGATCATTACTTAACAACCATTGGTACTGTGTCTACCATCGGTGTGTCCTTGGCTCGTCTCTTCTGGGGGATCGCCACTGATTGGTTAGGGATTAAGGTAAAGAGTTTTTCTTCCAGAGTATGTTTTTTTTTTTATAATTAAATAAAAATCATAATTAATTAGTAAAAAAAGATGAATGGAAAGTAAAATCATCAACATATTTGCGTCAACAGATAAACTGGATAAAGTAGCAACTATCAATATATAAAATAATATAGAATAAAATAATAGTATAAAAAAATACATAAAATAAAAAAATATATAGAATATTTGAAAACTCTTCTTACCATCTTCATTTGACTTCCAACATCGACTGCATTCAGCCACATCTATTGGCTTCTGCTGCTATGTATACTATTATTTCTAATATTCCGCAAATCAGCGTTTCTCCAGATCGAGTCTTGAATCATGTGTTCTCGCAACGTTTGTTATAGGTCGATGTGTTGTGTTTCGGCCTTTGTGTCTTATCACATTACATTCGTGTCTTTCATACCAAAGAAATTGATCAATACCGAATACGAGACATATTTGTGCTGACTAATGTAAGATCTTAAATCCAAAATTTAATGTTATTGGTTAAACATTTATTAACTCATAGTGCAATTTAATATTTGATATCATTCATGACTGCTGATGTCAGAATCACTGAATCCGTGCTGACCAATACCCTACCAAGTCTTTATGGCAATCAGTTTGGGCAAGGGAGTGAAGAGGGAAGACAAACTCGTGGGCTAGGGAGTGAAGAGGGAAGATAAACTCGTGGGCTAGGGAGTGAAGAGGGAAGATAAACTCGTGGGCTAGGGAGTGAAGAGGGAAGATAAACTCGTGGGCTAGGGAGTGAAGAGGGAAGATAAACTCGTGGGCTATGGAGCGAAGAGGGAAGACAAACTCGTGGGCTAGGAAGCCAAGAGGGAAGATAAACTCGGTAGGCTAGGGAGCGAAGAGGGAAGATAAACTCGTGGGCTAGGGAGCGAAGAGGGAAGACAAACTCGTGGGCTAGGGGGTGAAGACGGAAGACAAACTCGTGGGCTAGGGAGTGAGGAGGGAAGACAAACTCGTGGGCTAGGGAGCGAAGAGGGAAGATAAACTCGGTAGGCTAGGGAGCGATGAGGGAAGATAAACTCGGTAGGCCAGGGAGCGAAGAGGGAAGATAAACTCGTGGGCTAGGGAGTGAAGAGGGAAGATAAACTCGTGGGCTAGGGAGTGAAGAGGGAAGATAAACTCGTGGGCTAGGGAGTGAGGAGGGAAGACAAACTCGTGGGCTAGGGAGCGAAGAGGGAAGATAAACTCGGTAGGCTAGGGAGTGAAGAGGGAAGATAAACTCGTGGGCTAGGGAGTGAGGAGGGAAGACAAACTCGTGGGCTAGGGAGCGAAGAGGGAAGATAAACTCGGTAGGCTAGGGAGTGAAGAGGGAAGATAAACTCGGTAGGCTAGGGAGCGAAGAGGGAAGATAAACTCGTGGGCTAGGGAGTGAAGAGGGAAGATAAACTCGTGGGCTAGGGAGTGAAGAGGGAAGACAAACTCGTGGGCTAGGGAGTGAAGAGGGAAGATAAACTCGTGGGCTAGGGAGTGAAGAGGGAAGACAAACTCGTGGACTAGGGAGTGAAGAGGGAAGATAAACTCGTGGGCTAGGGAGCGAAGAAGGAAGATAAACTCGTGGGCTATGGAGCGAAGACAATCTCGTGGGCTAGGGAGCGATGAGGGAAGATAAACTCGTGGGCTAGAGAGTGGGGAAGACAATCTCGTGGGCTAGAAAGTGAAGAAGGAAGACAAACTCAAACAATGAGAACAATTAGATTAAGAGAAAAATGAGACTAAGAGAACAATGAGATTAAGAGAACAATGAGACTAAGAGAGCAATGAGACTAAGAGAACAATGAGATTAAGAGAACAATGAGATTAAGAGAACAATGAGACTAAGAGAACAATGCAGAACATGTTTATATTTGTTCTTTTTTACCACAGAGTGCACTAAGCGGCTCTTGTTACGTTGCATGACAATTAACAAACTTATCATCATGTGTTATACTCGTTGGCGTAGGCTGTCATGTTCTTCTGTAATTCTCTGTCCTCATCTCATCGTATCAATTCTGGTGTTGACTGTTAACTGTTCCACGACACCAAGCTATTTAGTATCTTCTCTTTTTTGTCGTCCTCGATCTCTTTTAATCTTATATTTTGCCAGTTGTAACAATCTAGTTGTGAAATGTTTCACTTTTCTAGGTGACACATCCGAACTGTTTACACATTTGTAGACTCTTCTTGCCTTCCATCTTCAACATTTACTGAGTTGGTCTGATAATATCAGCAGTTTATGGGGCAAACACGTTAAAGTCAAATCTTTAAAGTCAAATCTTTAAAGTCCGTCCAAATAATTTATTTCTGTAAAATCCTTTTTTCCCATCGAATTTTTTTTTTTTTCTGTCAAATCTGAAATGACCAGAATAGTGGGGCTACACGAGGCCACACAACAAGAGTAGTGGAGCTACACGAGGCCACACAACAAAAGCAGTGGAGCTACACGAGGCCACATAACAAGAGCAGTGGAGCTACACGAAGCCACACAACAAGAGTAGTGGAGCTACACGAGGCCACACAACAAAAGCAGTGGAGCTACACGAGGCCACACAACAAGAGTAGTGGAGCTACACGAGGCCACACAACAAGAGTAGTGGAGCTACACGAGGCCACACAACAAAAGCAGTGAAGGTACACGAGCCCACACAACAAGAGCAGTGGAGCTACACGAGGCCACACAACAAGAGCAGTGGAGCTACACGAGGCCACACAAAAAGAGTAGTGGAGCTACACGAGGCCACACAACAAGAGCAGTGGAGCTACATGAGGCCACACAACAAGAGCAGTGGAGCTACACGAGGCCACACAACAAGAGCAGTGGAGCTACATGAGGCCACACAACAAGAGCAGTGGAGCTACACGAGGCCACACAACAAGAGCAGTGGAGCTACACGAGGCCACACAACAAAAGCAGTGGAGCTACACGAGGCCACACAACAAGAGCAGTGGAGCTACACGAGGCCGCACAACAATAGCAGTGGAGCTACACGAGGCCACACAACAAGAGCAGTGGAGCTACACGAGGCGACACAGCAAGAGCAGTGAAGCTACACAAGGCTACACAACAAGAGCAGTGAAGCTACACGAGGCTACACAACAAGAGTAGTGAAGCTACACGAGGCCACACAACAAGAATAGTGGAAGAACTTTCAGTCGCCTGTTCACTGGTGACGAAGCCAAACATTCTGGACATTTCGAAGCTCTGTCAGTGAATTTTAATCCTGCGTGACGAACGTTGTAGTCTCTCGGGCATTGAGATCTTTTATTGATCCCAGGACATCAAAAGTTCTTGAGCTGAACTGGCCAGCCACTCATAGTTGACTACTTGTATCAGTAAATCAAAAGTTCTTGAGCTGAACTGGCCAGCCACTCATAGTTGACTACTTGTATCAGTAAATCAAAAGTTCTTGAGCTGAACTGGCCAGCCACTCATAGTTGACTACTTGTATCAGTAAATCAAAAGTTCTTGAGCTGAACTGGCCAGCCACTCATAGTCGACTACTTGTATCAGTAAATCAAAAGTTCTTGAGCTGAACTGGCCAGCCACTCATAGTCGACTACTTGTATCAGTAAATCAAAAGTTCTTGAGCTGAACTGGCCAGCCACTCATAGTCGACTACTTGTATCAGTAAATCAAAAGTTCTTGAGCTGAACTGGCCAGCCACTCATAGTCGACTACTTGTATCAGTAAATCAAAAGTAACCAAGATCCCACTTTATCTCCCAATGGAAAGCCCTAAAACAAGCAAAGGTAACTCGACATTAATTAAAGCTTTCCTGGAGTCGGATGTGCTGGGTCGAAAGGCGCAGAATACCGCAGCTTGCTGTAAATCACAACAGAACGTATCCACGTCGGTCATATTTTTAAAAGTCGGACACACAGGAGAAGAAATCAGCAATCTACAACAATCTACAACAATCTACAACAATCTACAACAATCTACAACAATCTACAACAATCTACCACGAATTTTGAACTTAACGATAGTGTATTTAGACATTGATACTTACATCCTCTTGAGGTCTAATAGAACTGGTCGTGGCAAGCTCTATTTGCTAACCTTACATCTGAAGTCAGTTACGCACAGCAAATAAGGACATAGACATAATATATATTCATACATTCATTCATAAGATGCTGTCTCCACATTGAAGGTTGGCCACCATGGAGCCATTTTATTTTGTTTCTTGTCTTCATTGTGCACGTTGTCATAGGTTTACTTGTCCACCTTTTGATGTTTTCAGTCCACTTCAGTAGTGGTCTGCCTCTGTTTCGTCTGCCTAGTGTCTTTCCTTTGAATCAATTCAGAGGAAAAGGTATGTTTACAGTACTCGGAAAAAAATCACAAATAATCAACAACAGAAAAAAAGAACAATATATGGACCGAAGCATGAGTTAGCTGAGAGGCAGTGTTCCCTAGTGTTCGTCTTTTCGTGGCAAGGCGCTGTGCCACTGAATACGGGTTCGGTTCTGCTTCGGTCCATATATTGTTCTTTGGTTTTCTTTTTCTGTTGTTGATTATTTGTCATTTTTTCCGAGTGCTGTAAACATACCTCTTCCTTTGAATTGATTCGCTGATTATCGCCTCGCAAGTTTCCCTCTATAATAATATTCATTTATTATTATTTGTCTCCCGCCTTTCCTTTCCAAGATGACTATGAGTAGGATATTGTGTCTCTTCACATGCCCCCCAAAAATTTCACCTGCCTTTTTCGAATTGTGTTAATTAATTGTTTTTTCCCCTCCATTTTTGCTGATTCGAAACTTCCTTGTTTGTCTTCTTTTCCGGCCCCCCACCCAATTTCCTATAGATTCACGTCTCAACGGCTTCAATTTTCTGCCCTGATTTCTTTTTTCAATTCCATGTTTTTCCACCATATACAGGAATGTAGAGTCCATATAATATTTTACAGTTCGTAGGTTTTATAAAATATATATAAATTATTTATAAATTAACTATATATTTGTCATAGTTTCAATCAAAATGAAAACTAACCTCTCTTTCAGCTGACACTGATGGTGTTTACAACGAGCACGTCAGTAATCGCAGCATTCTGGTATTTTAGTCTGCTGCAAAGCCCAGGTCTCTACATGCTGGCCATCATCTTGGTGTCTGTTGCCTTTACTGGTGCCTTCATCCTCATTCCATTGGCCGCCCTTAGGTGTTTTGGCGAGAAGAATTATGCGTCCAACTACGGGCTCATTCTTTCATCTCAGGTGAATGTACAAACAAAATGTGAAAGTGAAATTATTAAAGTATTCATCCTCATCATCATCATCAGGTATTATGCCTGCTGGCGTAGGTAATCATGTCTTTTCACAACTTTCGATCTCAACAGTTATTTATCATTTCTATTGTTGACCTTCTGCCAAGCCATTCTCTTAAGCTATCTGGTATCTTTTCTCTTTGCTTCCCTCTATCTCTTCGTCCCTCAACTTTCCCATTTGTCACAATATAATTCAACTGTTCTCTTCTCATTACATGGCCAAAAAACTTATAATTGTTTCTTCCTAATATTGGAAATTACCTCTCTTTTTGCTTTGACCTCTTTCAGAACTTTTACATTATTCTTCTTAATTGTCCATGGTATTCTCAACATTCTTCTGTGAAACCACATTTCTACAGCCTCCAGTGATTTTCGTGTCTGTTGTGTTATTGTCCATGATTCACATCCATATGTTAAAACTGGCTCTACATAGCATTTAAGAGCTAATCATCTCAAGAAATGATTAAATTATACAATTATATTAAAATGAACCATCTTTCATAAGAAATAATCATCTCAAATAAATTACAGTAGTACGAGAACTTATTTTGATTTATTCCATACCTGGGATGCTGTTGGGGCACCACTATTAGACCTCGTCAACCTTTTCCATTTCACTCTATGCTCATTCAGAGTTTTAGGACTCTGCAAAGACAAGACCGCCGAAATGCCTTAATAGACATACTTACATGCATAGACTATGTTTGGACGCAACCACAAACTTACTAGCCTCGTAGCAGCCACTGGCATTGCCACATTATTAGAATAAGACATCTCACTCAGCTATTGGCGCTGCCACATTATTAAAATAAGACATTTGCTCAGCCACTGGCTTTGCCACATTATTAAAATAAGACATTTGCTCAGCCACTGGCATTGCCACATTATTAAAATAAGACATTTGCTCAGCCATTGGCTTTGCCACATTATTAAAATAAGACATTTGCTCAGCCACTGGCATTGCCACATTATTAAAATAAGACATTTGCTCAGCCACTGGCTTTGCCACATTATTAAAATAAGACATTTGCTCAGCCACTGGCGTTGCCACATTATTAGAATAAGACATCTCGCTCGGCTATTGGCGTTGCCACATTATTAGAATAAGACATCAGGCCGATTGTTTGCTAAGGGTTAATGTTGTCTTCCCATCTCTTTCTCTACCTACATCTCATTCTCGCTCTTTCCACAGTTCCTGGCAGGATGGTCCTTGCAAGGCCAAACGATCAAGATAGGTTGTTACAATATATTTCGTGTAATAAAGTGTGAAATATGACATTCAAATAAGAAATATTGGAACAATTAAGTAATTCCAAGGAAATGATTGGTATAATTAAAAAAAAAAAAAGTAAAGTACCCCCCGTCACGCCAAGTGGCGTATAGGGAAATATGGTGTTAGTGACCCTATATTTTACAGACCTTCAGCACATGATTTTTGGGGTAATGTGGTCGGTATTACGCCCGTGCTGCTTTTACTTTCCCAGAAAAAATCCGGTACCCATTTAAGGCTGGGTGAACCCGGAGCCGTCGGTTGGGATCGAACCCTACCCCTTGTCCGTAGTAGTCCAGTTCACTAACCACTGAGCTATCGCGGCTCCTACTAATTTTTAGGGAATTAGTAAAACCCAGGTGTCCTCGCCAGGATTACGAACCCCGGCTGTTGCCGTGGTAAGCCAACCGCCTATCGATTGCGCTAACCGGACACCCGGTATAATTAAACCATAGAAAAAGTTAGCAAAGAACAAAAGCGACGTTCTGAGAAGTTAGACTGGACTCAGTCCTGAACCTGGCCAGTCGGCTGAAGCTGGACATTTTGCTCAGAGAAATTTCATGAGAGGAAAAAAAAACTGTTATGAGATCAACGTTGAGATATGTCAAATGTCAAAAATGACATGGTTTATATAGTTTTACGAAATGAAAAGATATCGTAACAGGTAACTTAAGTGAATGTGCAAGTAAACTCGTCTTCTGAAAATATGGCTAGAGTTCGATTCCTCTCTGTAGCGTAGTTCGTAGTTCACTGTCTGTGATGCAGCAGTCTAGCCACTTCCCCCGCACCACCCCATTTCCCTCTATCCTGACTGCTTCGTAGTTCGTCCAGCTTTGAAAATGTTTATCAGTTATTTTTCACAGAAATATAAGATATGGACGTGAATCATGGAAAACATGCAAGAAAATCACTGGAGGTTATAGAAATGTGGTTTAACAGAAGAATGTTGAGAATATCATGAACAGCTAAGGAGAGTTATGAAAACGTTATGAAATAGGCCAAAGCAAAAATAAAGATAATTTCCCAAATTAGGAAGAAACAATCATCATTTTTTTGCCATGTAATGAGAAGAGAACAGCTGCAATATATTGTGACAACTGGAAAAATCGAGGGACGAAGAGATAGAGGGAAGCAAAGAGAGAAAATACCAGACAGCTTAAGAGAATGGCTTGGCAGAAGGTCAACAACAGAGATGATAAAGAACTGTCGAGATCGAAAGTTGTGGAGAGACCTGATCACCTACGCCAGTAGGCCCGGTACTTGATGATGACCATCTCTCAGTTAAATTAGCCGAATTAATTATCACTTTGCTATTATCTCTCAGTTAAATTAGCCGAATTAATTATCACTTTGCTATTATCTCTCAGTTAAATTAGCCGAATTAATTATCACTTTACTATTATCTCTCAGTTAAATTAGCCGAATTAATTATCACTTTACTATTATCTCTCAGTTAAATTAGCCGAATTAATTATCACTTTACTATTATCTCTCAGTTAAATTAGCCGAATTAATTATCACTTTGCTATTATCTCTCAGTTAAATTAGCCGAATTAATTATCACTTTACTATTATCTCTCAGTTAAATTAGCCGAATTAATTATCACTTTACTATTATCTCTCAGTTAAATTAGCCGAATTAATTATCACTTTGCTATTATCTCTCAGTTAAATTAGCCGAATTAATTATCACTTTACTATTATCTCTCAGTTAAATTAGTCGAATTAATTATCACTTTACTATTATCTCTCAGTTAAATTAGCCGAATTAATTATCACTTTACTATCATCATCATCATCATCATCATCATCAAGTACCGGGGTGGTGGCGTAGGTGATCATGTCTCTCCACAACTTTCGATCTCCGCAGCTATTTATCATTTCTTTTGTTGACCTTCTGCCAAGCCATTCTCTTAAGCTGTCTGTTATTTTTTCTCTTTGCTTCACTCTATCTCTTCGTCCCTCAATTTTTCCAGTTGTTACAATATATTCCAGTTGTTCTCTTCTCATTACATAGCCAAAAAAATGATGATTGTTTCTTCCTAATATTGGAAATTAGTTCTCTTTTTGCTTTGACCTCTCTCAGAACATCTTCATTACTCTTCTTATCTGTCCATGGTACTCTCAACATTCTTCTGTAAAACAACATTTCTACAGACTCCAGTGATTTTCTTGTCTATTGTCCTATTGTCCATGATTCGCATCCATATGTTAAGACTGGCTCTACGTAACATCTAAGAACTCTTTTTCTTGTTTCTATTGTCAAAAATGGATTGCATAGTATCTTCCTCATTTTTTGGAAAGCTGCTTTTGCCTGAGCCATTCTGCATCTCACCTCTTTTGTACATCTTCCGTCTGAGGTTAACAAAGTTCCCAAATATTTAAATTCATTTACCTGTTTTAATATTGTTCCACTTGTCGTTATTTTGCCCTGGGATGATGTTTTTTTCTTTGTTGTTACCATTACCTCTGTCTTTTTGCTATTAAGGCTGAGTCCTTTATTTTTGCTGTCTTTCACTATAATGTCCAACATTTCTTGTAACTCATTTTCACTCTTAGCGATTAAGACTGTATCATCAGCATGCCTTAGATTATGTATATTGCGACCTCCAATTGTTATTCCAAGCATGCCCCTTATAGATCTTAAAATAATCTCACTATAAATATTAAACAAATCTGGTGACAGCACACAACCTTGTCTAACACCCTGTTTTATTTGTTGAAACATTCCCAATTGATTTCCAGTTCTTATGGCCGTTGTTTGTTGCCAGTACATGTTCTTTATTACTCTTAGATCTTTGCTGTCTACGTTTATGCTTTCTAAAATTTTGATTATTTCTTGGTGCTTTACTTTGTCAAATGCCTTGGTGTAATCTATGAAACATAGGTATAGATCTTGCAGCAGGATAATTCCCCTATAATTTGTATTACTCCATTCATTCATTAGAATATGGAGAACATGAATTTATTGAATTTATTATCATATCTCAGTTAAATTAGCCGAATTAATTATTACTTTACTATTTTTGAGTTACCGAATTAATTATATATAGACTTTTTTTGTTTGAAATATATAGATTTTATTATTTCTTTAATTTAGAGTTGCTGAATGGATTATAGACTTAGACTTCTAAGTAAGTGAATGAACTATCTAACTTACGTTATTTTTCAGATTGTTCTGAACTTGATATCACCGCCAATAATCCGCCAAATTCTACTTTACTTTGGCTGGTTTTGGCTCTTTTTTACAATCGCTATAGCCAATGCTTTAGGTTTGTATTCTTGTGTAATATTCACGTCTATAAGTTCAGATTTTGAATCTTCTCAAGCTATCCACAGTGAACCTCGACGCTGTAAGGCAAATGAGGAAAGAAAGAAGAATAAGAGAAGAACTTGAATAGTTTAACAATAAGTAGGCGTATTTACATGTGACATATATTCATTAAAAAAAATAAGTAAAAAAAAAAAAAAAAGCAAAGAACCCTGTCACACCACGTGGCGTATAAGGGAATATGGTGTTAGTGACCATAATTTCTAGACCTTCGGTACGTGTTTTTGAGGTGATGTGGTCGGTACTACGCCCGTGCCGCTTTGCTTTCCCAGAAAAAAAATCCTGTACCCATTTAAGGCTGGGTGAACCCGAAAGCCATCGATCAGGATCGAACCGTACCTCTTGTCCTTTGTAGTCCAGTACACTAACTACTGAGCTATCGCGGCTTCCCCCCCCCCCCCCCTTTTCTCCCCTAAAAAAAAATTAAAAGTTAAAAAATACAATGCTCACGTATAACTGTTAGGAAATATTCTAGAACTTGTTATGTAAAGGTCATATTTATCAAAGCCACGATTCTCTGGAAATGATGTAGCTCTTGAGAATTGTCCTTAGTATAACGATTTCTAGTCCCAGGTGATCGGTGGCAATCCCATCACACGGAAAGATCAAGATCCCAGATGGAGTTCGACGGTGATATTCAGATGAAGCAACAGAAGCTACCACTCCTCTAATGAACACAATCACAATAAATGAACACAATCACAACAAATGAACACAATCACAACAAATGAACACAATCACAATCCATCCAGCTCAATGAGTTAAATAGCAATGTATAATCAGCCCCTGTATTCTACCTTTATATAGTTCAAATAATTCGAGTCATAACTAATAGATAGGCTTCAATGTCTTTAGAAATCAAACCTACTACAACCGTACAATGATATCTATCGACCTTGCATTGTGTATGAGAACTGGTAGTTCATTTAAGAAATAAACAATATATGGACCGAAGCAGGATCGAACCCGTACTCAGTGGCACACTGCTTAGCTTTTCGTGTGCCACTCAGTGTGCCACTGAGTACGGGTTCGATCCTGATTCGGTCCATATATTGTTCTTTATTTTTTTTCTGTTGTTTGATTATTTGTCATTTCTTTCCGAGTGCTGTAAACACACCTCTTCCTCTGAATTGATTTGCTGATTATCGCCTCGGAAGTTTCCCTCTATAATAATATTCATTTATTATTATTTGTCTCACAATAACAACCTTGCAATACCTGTTCGTGGGGAACAAGTGGTGACCTCAATCCCACCGTCACGTGACCCATGCTGATCGCTGATCTGAATGTACAACAGGATTCAGGATCAATAGCTGAATGATGAAGGAGAAAACTCACGTGGTACGATCAACACAAATGGCTATCTGATAGTCATCATTCATCATTGAGTGCCCTCTCCGCATCGAAGGTTGGCTACCATGGAGCGCCATTCCACTCTGTCTCATGCTTTCATGGTGCAGATTGCCATAGGCTGACTTGTCCATCTTTTGATGTTACTCGTCCATGTTAGTCTTGGTCTGCCTCTGCCTCTTTTACCTTGTATTTTCCCTTCTAATATTACTTTTATTAGACTGTTGTGTCTTTTAATATGACCAAAAAATTTCATTTGTCTTGCTCTAATTGTGTTTAGTAGTTCTTTTTTTCATTTTTAGTTGTTTTAAAACTTCTTCGTTTGTTTTCTTTTCTTTCCATCCAATTCTACCTATTCTTCTATAAATCCACATTTCAAAGGCTTCAATTTTCTGTTCTGTTTTCTGGTCGAATGTCCATGTTTCTGCACCATACAGGAATATTGAAAAGATGTAACATTTCGCTATTCTTAGTTTCAGCCCTGGTGTTATTTGTTTTGATGTTACTATATTTTTCATGGCATTGAAATTACTTTTTGCCCTTCCTATTCTTTTATTTATTTCAGTTGTACATTTCCCATCACTGGTTATAGTATGTCCCAGGTAGTTGTAGTCCTGGACTGTCTCTAGATGTATTCTTTCAACTTTGATATTTAATTGTAGGTCTTGAGAATTTTCTTTGTTTATGATCATAGTTTTAGTCTTTTTTATATTCATATCTAGTCCATATCTGATAGTACAACAACAGAAAATCTCCTTTGTTGGTTTTGCGGCGAAAAAATAATCGACTAGTAAATCTGCTGCCCAAGTAATTGCTTAATGCGATAGAGAGCAAGCTCCTTATTGCAATGAATGTTGAGTGGAATAAAATGTTGTCTGACACGATCGGGCAATATCGTTTAAGCAAGATGTGAAATAACACGCGTCGGTTTGTAATTTCGTTTTAACACAGGCACACACACAGAAACACACACACACACGCACATGTATAATCAAACAATACAAACTGCTACACAGAATGAACTGATATTTCGACAACTTTTTTGTTGCAGGGACTATCTTGCTGTTGTTTCTAAAAGATGCCAGGTGATGTCAATGATGTCAACTTATGTACAAGCAACTAGAATATTTTTAACATAGAATTGCATTTGTCTTCTGTGATTACTCACACACTCTCTCTCTCTCTCTCTCTCTCTAATTCTCTCTCTCATGTTTATTTGCCAGTTTCTGTTCAATACTTTGTCTATTACATCTTTTAACTCAATTTCTCATCCTTTTTTTTTTCTTTTTAGTAATTTCTTAATCTCACTTTCTCTTCTCCTTTCACTCTTTGTGTTCTCACTTAACTTGATATCGCAAGTTCTTTTCTCTTCTGCCATCTCTCTTGCGTATTCTTAATTCCGATATATGAAGAGCCAGTTGTTGAAATTGTGGATAATTATGGGGGGAAAAGTAAATTAAAAAGCGAGGAAACAACAATGAAATATGCATTCGATTATCATAAAAGGTCTATTGTTATAAACAACGATGTAACTAAACAATTGTTAACAATTGTATCTGTTTGTCTGTCTGTCTGTCTATTGTTATAAACAACGATGTAACTAAACAATTGTTAACAATTGTATCTGTTTGTCTGTCTGTCTGTCTGTCTATTGTTATAAACAACGATGTAACTAAACAATTGTTAACAATTGTATCTGTTTGTCTGTCTGTCTGTCTATTGTTATAAACAACGATGTAACTAAACAATTGTTAACAATTGTATCTGTTTGTCTGTCTGTCTGTCTGTCTATTGTTATAAACAATGATGTAACTAAACAATTGTTAACAATTGTATCTGTTTGTCTGTCTGTCTGTCTATTGTTATAAACAACGATGTAACTAAACAATTGTTAACAATTGTATCTGTTTGTCTGTCTGCCTGTCTATTGTTATAAACAACGATGTAACTAAACAATTGTTAACAATTGTATCTGTTTGTCTGTCTGTCTATTGTTATAAACAATGATGTAACTAAACAATTGTTAACAATTGTATCTGTTTGTCTGTCTGTCTGTCTATTGTTATAAACAACGATGTAACTAAACAATTGTTAACAATTGTATCTGTTTGTCTGTCTGTCTGTCTATTGCTATAAACAACGATGTAACTAAACAATTGTTAACAATTGTATCTGTTTGTCTGTCTGTCTGTCTATTGTTATAAACAACGATGTAACTAAACAATTGTTAACAATTGTATCTGTTTGTCTGTCTGTCTGTCTATTGTCCTTTCGAGCAGAAGACTGCACATAAGACAGACACTCTAGACTCTTGAGTCCGACGACCTGTCAGACCTTGCATATGACCCGCATTGTGTTTCGTCACACGGCTCTGTTCTGGGCGAGTTGCTGATGCAAGGGGGAGCTCATGCCTGCTGTTGTTAGCCCTCGTTTTAATGCTCTTTTTAGTGTTTCTCTAGGTCGGCCTCTTTTTCCTTTTCTCTCTGGTTCCCACTTGAGGCCAGCTTTGAGATTCTTTTGTTGTCTCTCCTGTGTCGATAACAATGGATGTTTTACTATGACGGTTTGTTCAATCCCCCGTCCATTGTAAGATGAAGAAAAACAAATCCTTGTTGCCAATTCATCATCATCATCATCATCATCATTGAGTGCCGTCTCCGCATCGAAGGTTGGCTACAATGGAGCGCCATTCCACTCTGTCTCTTGCTTTCATGGTGCAGATTGTCATAGGTTGACTTGTCCATCTGTTGATGTTACTCGTCCATGTTAGTCTCGGTCTGCCTCTGCCTCTTTTACCTTGTATTTTCCATTACAATATTATTTTTATTAGGCTGTTTCCAATTACCTCAGAAATAATCATGTTTTAGCGGTGAACGTGAAGAATTATTGGGTTTTTTTTTTAATCAATTCACAATGAATATGAATAAGCACTAAAATTAAATTTCTTCCTCTTTATCTTGGCGATCAATACGAAGTTCGTAACCTGTACTGAGACCTTTCTGAGTCAACAAGCACCCGATGGTAATAATAATAATAATGAACACTGTTCGAGTGTTGTGATATTTCTAGATACAAGAACAGCAACGAGATTGACCTATTTCACAATTTGACCGAACGTACAGTGATCATTTCAATCAATTCTGTCTTGCGTTTACAACAATGACAGACACTTTAACTTATTATGTAAATAGTGACGTGGATGTATCCTTTTGTTTTGAGAGACAATAGTAGATTTAGTGTCCGAATAACGATTTTGTGTGAACTTGTTTGTTTTGTTTCTTTGTGTTCGTCCCAAGCAGTGTTTCTCAATTGAGGACCATGTGGACTATATATATATATATATATATATATATTGATGGTTAAGCGAATACTTCTGGATAGGCAGCCGAGCACATATGGGTGGAAACTCGAGTGCCTTAAGTCTCGTAACTAAACTTAACTAAAGTTTCGTACTTTATCTTTACCTCTATTAATAGATAAATATATATCACGATCTATTTGCAAAAAAAAAAAATGTAAAATAATTATATTTTTCATGAAAGGACAGAGGGGCCACGGAAGAAAAAAAGGTTGAGAAACACGGTCTAGAGAAGTCACGATCAGTGTTTCTGATCAAATTTTACTTTGCCTGCTTTAAGAAATCAGTATTTATTGTCTGTCTCCAGTTGGATCAGTCTTTTCTCTTAACGGTAGTTGTGCTTTAATTTCTTTATGTCGTTTTTTTTTTTTTACACTTTTTAAAAAACACATTCCATTAAAGAAGCCGCAAAATACAGCTCTAGTTAACGACCCTAGAAAACCTGGAGCCTGTTTTTGATGCTTTTAATTTATTACGTTTTCACAATTATTTTTTTTTCTCAATAAAACCTTGTAATTCTTTTATTTAACATATTTTCTGACTTCCTGAGCAAATTGTCCAAAAAAAAACCGAGTGTTTTGGATCAATTTTAATTTATTTGTTCGCTGTCAGTTCAAATTTTAAAAAAAGATGATCTGTTATTCCACAGTGTGTTAAGCCACTTGGTAGATATTGTGTTAACATAAGAACGTTCTTACTTTCTGTTACCAGAGGCCATCTCTTCATTAAGAAAGTCTTGGAACAGGTGGCTTAGATCATTGTAGAGGGCGCTGTCTGATATTAGTGAAAAAAGTAATAAAATAAAATGCCCCGTCACGCCAAGTGGCGTATAGGGAATATGGTGTTAGTAACCATAATTTTTATAGACCTTCGGCACATGATTTTTGGGGTAATGTGGTCGGCATTACGCCCATGCCGCTTTACTTTCCCAGAAAAAATCCGGTATCCATTTAAGGCTGAGTGAGCCCGGAAGCAGTCGGTTGGGATCGAACCCTACCTCTTGTCCTTTGTAGTCCAGTTCATATATTAGTGAACCTACTTGGAGTGATAGCACAAACCATAACATCGTCATTTTCTTTTTATTTCTCCATGAAACTTCAAGAATTCGAAAATTAACTGCTGTCATCCTTCCTTCTTTTCTTACTACGTGTCTGTTTTCTTCATCAGCGTTCTCTCGTTAAGTGGACGTCGCTAGGCTACGACAATACCCGGTATCTGCACCTTTCGCAATGTTATTTCGGTATTCGGTAGGTGTCGATTTTTAAATTTCTCAACATTTTTGCCCTGGTAGTGGCCAATTTGACCTTTTTTCGCCTTTTAAAAGGTTTTTTTTTTAAAATAAAAGCAGAGTGAACATGAAACCTGACGTTTTCGCCTTTATCCGAGCAACAAGATATCGGACCTCACTAACCAGAGCTGAGAAGACATCGGACCTCACTGCCCAAAGACAGAGCAAGACATCGGACCTCACTGCCCAAAGATAGAGCAAGACATCGGACCTCACTGCCCAAAGACAGAGCAAGACATCGGACCTCACTGCCCAAAGACAGAGCAAGACATTGGACCTCACTGCCCTGAGAGAGAGAGAGAGAGCAAGACATCGGACCTAACTACCCAGAGAGAGAGAGAGAGAGAGAGCAAGACATCGGACCTCACTACCAAGAGAGAGCAAAACATCGGACCACACTACCCAGAAAGAGAGCAAGACATCGGACCTCACTGCCCAGAGAGAGAGAGAGAGAGAGAGAGAGAGTAGGACATCGGACTTCATTACTAAGAGAGAGAGCAAGACATCGGAACTCACTGCCCAGAGAGAGAACAAGACATCGGATCTCACTACCCAGAGAGAGCAAGACATTGGACCTCACTACCCAGAGAGAGCAAGACATCGGATCTCACTACCCAGAGAGAGCAAGACATTGGACAACACTACCCAGATAGAGCAAGACATCGGACATCACTACCCAGAGAGAGCAAGACATTGGACCACACTACCCAGAGAGAGCAAGACATCGGACCTCACTACCCAGAGAGAGCAAGACATCGGACCACACTACCCAGAGAGAGAGAGAGAGAGAGAGCAAGACATCGGACCTCACTACCCAGAGAGAGCAAGACATCGGACCTCACTACCCAGAGAGAGCAAGACATCGGACCTCACTACACAGAGAGAGCAAGACATTGGACCACACTGTCCAGAGAGAGCAAGGCATCGGACCTCACTACCCAGAGAGAGCAAGACATCGGACCTCACTACCCAGAGAGAGCAAGACATCGGACCTCACTACCCAGAGAGAGAGAAAATCGGACCACACCACCCAAAGAGAGCAAGAATCGGACCACACTGCCCAGAGAGAGAGAGAGAGAGAGAGAGAGAGAGCAAGACATCGGATCTCATTGCCCAGAGAGAGAGAGAGCAAGAATCGGACCACACTACCCAGAGAGAGCAAGAATCGGACCACACTACCCAGAGAGAGCAAGACATCGGACCTCACTACCCAGAGAGAAAGCAAGACATCGGACCTCACTACCCAGAGAGAGAGCAAGACATCGGACCTCACTACCCAGAGAGAGCAAGACATCGGACCTCACTACCCAGAGAGAGAGAGAGAGCAAGACATCGGACCTCACTACCCAGAGAGAGCAAGACATCGGACCTCACTACCTAGAGAGAGAGAGAGAGAGAGAGAGAGAGAGCAAGACATCGGACCTCACTACCCAGAGAGAGCAAGACATCGGACCTCACTACCCAGAGAGAGAGAGAGAGAGAGAGAGAGAGCAAGACATCGGACCTCACTACCCAGAGAGAGCAAGACATCGGACCTCACTACCTAGAGAGAGCAAGACATCGGACCTCACTACCTAGAGAGAGCAAGACATCGGACCTCACTACCTAGAGAGAGCAAGACATCGGACCTCACTACCTAGAGAGAGCAAGACATCGGACCTCACTACCCAGAGAGAGAGCAAGACATCGGACCTCACTACCTAGAGAGAGCAAGACATCGGACCTCACTACCTAAAGAGAGCAAGACATCGGACCTCACTACCTAGAGAGAGCAAGACATCGGACCTCACTACCTAGAGAGAGCAAGACATCGGACCTCACTACCCAGAGAGGGAGCAAGACATCGGACCTCACTACCTAGAGAGAGCAAGACATTGAACCTCACTATCTAGAGAGGGAGCAAGACATCGGACCTCACTACCCAGAGAGGGAGCAAGACATCGGACCTCACTATCTAGAGAGAGCAAGACATTGAACCTCACTATCTAGAGAGGGAGCAAGACATCGGACCTCACTACCCAGAGAGGGAGCAAGACATCGGACCTCACTACCTAGAGAGAGCAAGACATTGAACCTCACTATCTAGAGAGGGAGCAAGACATTGAACCTCACTACCCAGAGAGGGAGCAAGACATCGGACCTCACTATCTAGAGAGAGCAAGACATCGGACCTCACTACCTAAAGAGAGCAAGACATCGGACCTCACTACCCAGAGAGGGAGCAAGACATCGAACCTCACTACCCAGAGAGAGCAAGACATCGAACCTCACTACCCAGAGAGAGCAAGACATCGGACCTCACTACCCAGAGAGAGCAAGACATCGGACCTCACTACCCAGAGAGAGCAAGACATCGGACCTCACTACCCAGAGAGAGCAAGACATTGGACCTCACTACCTAGAGAGAGCAAGACATCGGACCTCACTATCTAGAGAGAGCAAGACATCGGACCTCACTACCTAAAGAGAGCAAGACATCGGACCTCACTACCCAGAGAGAGCAAGACATCGGACCTCATTACCCAGAGAGAGCAAGACATCGGACCTCACTACCTAGAGAGAGAGAGAGAGAGAGAGAGAGCAAGACATCGGACTTCACTACCCAGAGTGGGAGAAGGTAAGGCCGCGTAGAAAGCACGAATTGGAAAAAAGAAAGCGTATCACAGCCAGAGGCAGGATACGAACTAGTGGCTTTCTGGCCACAGGCTTACGTCTTACCTCTAGATCATGAGCGGCCAAATGGCGGCCGCGAGTCAGATGTGGTCCGCCAGTTTATATTGCTTGGCAATTGAAGCGCCTACAGACACTACTATATTAAATACTTATAAATAAAAAAAAGTTCCGGTCGATTTAAAAAAAAAAAAGAAACAAAAATGTATTGATCGAGATAATAATCAAAACCTTTGTTTATAGTCGGCGCTGCAAAAATTGCTTTTCTGTCAGTTATTGGTTATTGGTTATGGAAGGCCTCGGTATCACAGCAAACGAATTAAAATCCATAATTGCTCAACCGCCCGTGCCAGTGGAATCATCCGAATTACTAACTCATCTCCCAAACAAAGAAAGGTAACTGTAGTCCCCATCGTAGCAGTCTCAGCACACGCCAAAAGACATAAGGCGAAACCGCGCAGAAAGTGAACACAGCCAACTGTTCCCTGTCATACGATATCATCATTCATCGTAAACAAGCGGGATATCGAAGCAGGATCAAAACGGATGAGACACACAGCTCACGGTGTGCACAGAGCACTTAACTCAGTAGCTCCTGCAACAAGCCGGTCTTGGAATATGAGGAAACTGCAAGAAGGAACACTTTTCAGACATAGCCTTCAATGGTTCCTGCCGCCTATCCACCATATACCATGGGAGTTCACGTCCTCCCGAAAATGATGATCGTCATAGCACTTGATGATGTTAGGCCATCATTGATGACTCCAATTCCAAACATATAGACACACAGTGGTGGTAAGTTATCATTTCCAATCCAACAGAAGCCACATGACCTGTAGTTATTAAAACCACAGAGAGAATATGATTTTGTGACCTTCACTGACTGGGATAGCAAGGCAAGTCTCCTTTATAGCAGCAGAACTTGATGTTCTCCGCTCCCTTCTTGTAGCTCCTGCCACACGATTCTGATGTCTCATTAACTTGGACATCATTCAAGAACAATGTCAGATTAACATTCCATAGATATGGCTCTGCTGATGAAATGCTTGGTGCAACAGTTGTATCAATCATACTGGAGGCTCCTGGTCTGTGGTCATTAATATCACAGACGGCACATGATGTTGTTATATTCAGTATTTCTTTCTGGGGTGTAAATAAGTGGCACACACATGGAGAGTGGTTTGTGGTCACAGTAATCCCATTAAAGACAATTCTAGGGTAGCATGGTATAGCTGTTTCAGAACAGCACAATCCTGTGATGTTTTCTGTGTTCGCTATAAAGCTGCTGGTGCTACACAATCCTGACCAATTATAGGTGTGGACATTATTCACTTGCAATGACAAAACTGCTTTGTTTACATCATAAACCTCTGGAAGCGAATCATTTATGGGACTAATAGTACAATTTATTCTTCCATCGGGGATATCTTCATTGAGTCCCCCAAAAAAGTCTTTGGTTAAAAAGCACATATGCTTTTGAGTTAAACACAAAATGAGCCCACTTCATAGATTCAAAATGATCCTTGCCAATGTCATCCGTTTGCACAAGTTAGATCCTTAGCTACCAAGGTCACAAACGTCCGAAACGAATTAACGCCTTTATCTACAGCGAAGGTTAACGAACTGTGAACAAACATTTATGTTCAAACCCTTGATAACATTTTCAAAAATCTGCCAACTCGCTGCAATAACAGATATCGTGGAATTCAAAGTAAACATTGCTTAGTCCATAGCTCGAATATAAATAAGCTGCCATTTTGGTGCGTCCCATGACGTCATTTTTCTGTCAGTCACGTGATAGCGTACAAATATTTTTATTTATGACTAAATGACATCATGTATTTTTAGACCATACTCTAAGTTTAGCTCTCAGGTCTTAACCTTGGCTATAATCGGGCCCTCGGTCAACCTTTAGTTGGCCAAAACTGCTATAGACCAAACATTCTGTCTAGTATATTCTCACTGTCGTTTGCAATCTCTCTTTCCTTTTTTTTTTTTTTTTTTTTTTTTTTTGCTTTTTTTTGTCAGTCGTGACCAAGAGTTTTGAGATTCTTTTGTTGTCTCTCCTGTGTCGATAACGATGGATGTTTTACTATGACGGTTTGTTCAATCCCCCGTCCATTGTAAGATGAAGAAAAACAAATCCTTGTTGCCAATTCATCATCATCATCATTGAGTGCCGTCTCCGCATCGAAGGTTGGCTACCATGGAGCGCCATTCCACTCTGTCTCTTGCTTTCATGGTGCAGATTGTTATAGGTTGACTTGTCCATCTGTTGATGTTACTCGTCCATGTTAGTCTTGGTCTGACTCTGCCTCTTTTACCATGTATTTTCCATTACAATATTATTTTTATTAGGCTGTTTCCAATTACCTCAGAAATAATCATGTTTCAGCGGTGAACGTTAAGAATTATTGACCAAGTATCTTAACTTTCATCTTCTCACGGTGTGCCGAAAAATGTCAATTGTTTCTTTCTGATGTTTTCATGAGCTCTTTTTTTTGTATTATTGATCTCGCTGATAATGTTCTCGTTGGTCCCTTTAGCTACCAGTGAACTCTCAACATTCCTCTGAGAAATCCCATCTCTGTGGCCTTTAACTGTTTGTTTTGTTGTGTTAATATCTTTTTTTTTTCTCTAGGCCTACTGTCCATGATTCTCTTCTATAGGTCAGAACAGACTCTGCATAGCAATGGCGTACTCTCTTTCTCACTACCATTGATAAAAGCTTGTTGCATATGATGCTCACACATTAACTGCTAACAAAATACAGACCATCACTGTATAATAAATATTTTTTTTAAAATCTGCATTTATTCTATCATTTCAAACTTCAAAACAACCCGCCGCCTCTATAGACAGAACCAAACCAATTATCCCTTGTTAGTTTATCTGTGTTGTTGCCACTGTGTTTTTGTATGTCTGAATGTCTGCGTTTTTATGCTATGTTGAAATTAAATATGTACTGCATTTATATAACATAACAAATGTAAACTACATGTCTTTCTAAATATAGTGGTCGACAGTCTGTTAACGGAATAGTACATATTCGTGTCTAGTTAGTGGTTTAGTTAGATGTAAGATAACAGAATGGAACGAAATGGAATATTTACAAGATTTTCAACCGTTCACAACATAGGTAGAATGGAACGAAAACAAAGATTTTATGGTGTTGGCAACTATGTAGAAGGGAGCAAGACAACGATTTTAAAGTGTTGACAACTTAGGTAGAAGGGAGCCAAACAACGATTTTAAAGTTTTGAAAACATAGGTAGAAGGGAGCCAGTCAACGATTTTAAAGTGTTGACAACTTAGGCAGAAGGGAGCCAAACAACGATTTCATAGATTTTAATGTACTCACGACATAGAAAGAATTGAACCAAACAAATACATTAAAAAATTACAATTCTTCATAAATTAGTCTGAACATCTGTCTATGAAAATGAGGCTCTGAAGGTCGGTTTGTTACTAAATAGTATTTCTGATTTGCAATAGCCAATTTTTATATAGACAAATGTGGATGGGGGAGTGATTGGGGAGGTAGCCTTATGATAAGGTGATGTTCTCTTCTATCCCAGCCCAACACTCTTCAATATCAGCCCAATACTCCTCTATCCCAGCCCAACACTCTTCAATATCAGCCCAATACTCTTCAATATCAGCACAATACTCTTCAATATCAGCCCAATACTCTTCAATATCAGCCCAACACTCTTCAATATCAGCCCAATACTCTTCAATATCAGCCCAACACTCTTCAATTCCAGCCTAACACTCTTTAATCCCAGCCCAACACTCTTCAATTCCAGCTCAACAATCTTCTAGCTTAGCCCAAGACTCTTCTATCTCAGCCCAACAATCTTCTATCTCAGCCCAACAATCTTCTATCCCAACCCAACAATCTTCTATCCCAGCCCAACAATCTTCTATCTCAGCCCAACAATCTTCTATCCCAGCCCAACAATCTTCTATCCCAGCCCAACAATTTTCTATCCCAGCCCAACAATCTTCTATCTCAGCCCAACACTCTTTAATTCCAGCCCAACACTTTTCAATCCCAGCCCAACAATCTTTTATCTCAGCCCAGCAATCTTCTATCCCAGCCCAACAATCTTCTATCCCAGCCCAACAATTTTCTATCTCAGCCCAACAATCTTCTATCCCAGCCCAACAATCTTCTATCTCAGCCCAACAATCTTCTATCTCAGCCCAACAATCTTCTACCCCAGCCCAACAATCTTCTATCTCAGCCCAACAATCTTCTACCCCAGCCCAACAATCTTCAATCCCAGCCCAACAATCTTCAGTAGATTCAACTGAAAACAAATCGATACCTGGTTTAAAGGAGCTAAAATGAGCAAGCCAGGGACGACGCTTGACGATGATTGTATTCTAAACATTCTTCTTCTCTTATGGACTGTTGTTCGATATATGACTCGATAATTAACCTTAACCCTAAACATTCTTCTATAAAACCACATTTCTGAGGCCTCTAGTGATGTTTTTAATGGCCGACTGTTTAGATGGCAACTTTATTTATAGGCCTATGTCGGAATTGGCTGAATGCATTAGCGCTTGACTCTCTGTCACTGGCAAAAGTATATTTGTCACTTTTTAGAGTCACCATAGTTTTTCTATACATCTCTGTCGTACATATATACTTTATATCATCTGAGTTATTATCATCATTGAGTGCCGTCCCCGCATCGAAGGCTGGCTACCATGGAGCGCCATTCCCCTCAGTCTCTTGCTTTGATGGTGTAGATTGTCATAAGTTGACTTGTCCATCTTTTGATGTCATTCGTTCACGTTAGTCTTGGTCTGCCTCTGCCTCTTTTACTTTGTATTTTCCCTTCGAAGATTACTTTTAGTAGACTGCTGCTCTTTTAACATGCCCCAAAATCTCATTTGTCTTGTTGAGTTATTATTGATTCTATATAATTGAGTTCATAAACTTCTGTTAATACTGCCCCGTTTACTTAGGCACATCCATCATTTCAGTTCATTTTCTTTGATGTGACCATTTCTTTTTTTTTCCTTTAAGTTGTTGAGGCTAAAGCTTGCGTTTTGTGATTTTCATCACTATTTCATTCTATTCATAGAATCAGTTTCATTGCAGTCGGAGCATCCCATATCCGCTCCACCGTCCATCCCAGCATTTCTGTAAGCGTATGCAGACTGATTGTTCTTGTGAGCTGTTGATTGTTGATATATCTGTTTTTCATACAGATCTCCCCAGATCGACCAGATCCTCCCTTCTCCCAACTCCTTTTATTGAGAGTGGGTGACTGTTAATGCTGGGGACGGTGTCGACCTCCGTACATACCAACATCGTCAGCACAGGAGACTGTTTTGCCATTCATTTTATGCAACTCAGTGTTTACATTTATCAAAGATACAACTTACGTCAGCATTTAACCTTTCACCTTGTCCCCTAAAAACAACAGTATTAACCTCTGACCTTTTCTCCCTGGTATTGATATTGTTTGTTTGTGTTTACCACTTTATACCTCTAGTGAAGTCCCGAGTGAATTTTGCGTGAATATGTTCCTCTTTTTCACACCGACAGCCGAGTGTCCCCCGCCGTACAGGTAGATATTCTCCAAGTACCTCATATTTTTATTGCCGAGAGTCTTATCGTTTTGGGCAGATTTTTTCCTATTATTTATTTTTCCGGGCAGCGGCCGTTTTATTTGCCTACTATTTTTCGATTTCCAACTGTCAAGGATAGTTTAACGTGCGCAAATTGCACGCGGGCCCTCCTGTTTTTGTCGTCGTCGGATCTCACTCTCCAGAGGCCAGGGGAGGGTAAGACCTCTAAGAAACCACGGAAACGATAAACCTCCACACACCCCTAAACCCTCCCCCTACCCCCTTTCCTCACCTCGGATATAATTCTGATCCGACTCTGGTTTCGTTAATCTCTATCTATTGTCCTTTCGAGCCGAAGACGGCACATTGGGCAGAACCACAATCTCAAAAACAGAAACCTTGCGTGCCAAAGTGGCACATATTGCAGAAATCACTGCTCTAAAATATATGGCGCTGTTTCCATAACAATACTTTTTACAACGACAGCTTGTCAAGCTATCGATCAATCTCCTTAGTCGCCTCTTACGACATGCCTGGAAGGTCACAGGTTCGTCAATATACCGAGAGGTTAAAAATAAAATATCTCGGCAGTGTTCTCGGCTTAAGATTATTATTAGTTTTGAGCTCTCTAATCCCTTCTGCACGTGATGTACATGTACACAAGATCTTCAGGGCGATATTCGCGCAGGTATCTGCGACCCTAATAATTCTATTTTTAGCGAAGCACATGATGTTGTGTTATTTATCTTTCAGCTTTTTTTGTTTTGTGTTAATTATTGTTCAGCTCTTTTTTGTTGTGTTATTTATCTTTCAGCTTTTTTTGTTTTGTGTTAATTATTGTTCAGCTCTTTTTTGTTGTGTTATTTATCTTTCAATTTTTTTGTTTTGTGTAATTTATCTTTCAGCTTTTTTTGTGTGCTAATTACATGTATCTCTCAGTTTTTATTTTGTTCTGTTAATTATCTTTATATAAATGTAAATGACATGTAAAACTAGTTATAACCAATTTTAGGCAGTTGTGTTTTGTGTTCATCGTAAGTTAATAATATTATATTGTAAAGTAAAGTTGTAAATGTACTTTAACAAATCAATCAATTGGATGCAATAATATTTAAATAAATGATACAAAAGTAAGGACAATTATTTCTTTGTTTTTTTTTTTTTTTTTTGCGCTGAGTGAAACTGGTTTATGATTATTTTTGTCAGAGAATGAAATGGTAGCAGGATAACGTTGTTGATGTTTTACAGAGTGGGAAGGAAGTAGGGCATTGATGTTTTACAGAGTGGGAAGGAAGTTGGGCATTTGATGTTTTACAGAGTGGGAAGGAAGTTGGGCATTGATGTTTTACAGAGTGGGAAGGAAGTTGGGCATTGATGTTTTACAGAGTGGGAAGGAAGTTGGGCATTTGATGTTTTACAGAGTGGGAAGGAAGTTGGGCATTGATGTTTTACAGAGTGGGAAGGAAGTTGGGCATTGATGTTTTACAGAGTGGGAAGGAAGTTGGGCATTGATGTTTTACAGAGTGGGAAGGAAGTTGGGCATTGATGTTTTACAGAGTGGGAAGGAAGTTGGGCATTTGATGTTTTACAGAGTGGGAAGGAAGTTGGGCATTGATGTTTTACAGAGTGGGAAGGAAGTTGGGCATTTGATGTTTTACAGAGTGGGAAGGAAGTTGGGCATTGATGTTTTACAGAGTGGGAAGGAAGTTGAGCATTTGATGTTTTACAGAGTGGGAAGGAAGTTGGGCATTGATGTTTTACAGAGTGGGAAGGAAGTAGGGCATTGATGTTTTACAGAGTGGGAAGGAAGTTGGGCATTGATGTTTTACAGAGTGGGAAGGAAGTTGGGCATTGATGTTTTACAGAGTGGGAAGGAAGTTGGGCATTTGATGTTTTACAGAGTGGGAAGGAAGTAGGGCATTGATGTTTTACAGAGTGGGAAGGAAGTAGGGCATTGATGTTTTACAGAGTGGGAAGGAAGTAGGGCATTGATGTTTTACAGAGTGGGAAGGAAGTAGGGCATTGATGTTTTACAGAGTGGGAAGGAAGTTGGGCATTTTATGTTTTACAGAGTGGGAAGGAAGTAGGGCATTGATGTTTTACAAAGTGGGAAGTAAGTAGGGCATTGATGTTTTACAAAGTGGGAAGGAAGTTGGGCATTTTATGTTTTACAGAGACGGAAGGAAGTAGGGCATTTGATGTTTTACAGAGTGGGAAGGAAGTAGGGCATTGATGTTTTACAGAGTGGGAAGGAAGTTGGGCATTTTATGTTTTACAGAGTGGGAAGGAAGTTGGGCATTTTATGTTTTACAGAGTGGGAAGGAAGTAGGGCATTGATGTTTTACAGAGTGGGAAGGAAGTTGGGCATTTATTGTTTTACAGAGTGGGAAGGAAGTAGGGCATTGATGTTTTACAAAGTGGGAAGTAAGTAGGGCATTGATGTTTTACAAAGTGGGAAGGAAGTAGGGCATTGATGTTTTACAAAGTGGGAAGGAAGTAGGGCATTGATGTTTTACAGAGTGGGAAGGAAGTTGGGCATTTATATTTTACAGAGTGGGAAAGAAGTAGGGCATTGATGTTTTACAGAGTGGGAAAGAAGTAGGGCATTGATATTTTACAGAGTGGGAAGGAAGTAGGGCATTGATGTTTTACATAGTGGGAAGGAAGTAGGGCATTGATGTTTTACAGAGTGGGAAGGAAGTTGGGCATTTGATGTTTTACAGAGTGGGAAAGAAGTAGGGCATTGATGTTTTACAGAATGGGAAAGAAGTTGAACGTTTGATGTTTTACTGAGTGGGAAAGAAGTAGGGCATTGATGTTTTACAGAGTGGGAAGGAAGTAGGGCATTTGATGTTTTACAGAGTGGGAAAGAAGTTGGACATATGATGTTTTACAGAGTGGGAAGGAAGTATGGCATTGATGTTTTACAGAGTGGGAAGGAAGTAGGGCATTGATGTTCTACAGAGTGGGAAAGAAGTGGGTTCTTTGATGTTTTACAGATTAGGAAAGAAGTTGGACATTTGATGTTTTACAGAGTGAGAAAGAAGTTGGACATTTGATGTTTTACAGAGTGGGAAGGAAGTAGGGCATTGATGTTTTACAAAGTGGGAAGTAAGTAGGGCATTGATGTTTTACAGAGTGGGAAGGAAGTAGGGCATTGATGTTTTACATAGTGGGAAGGAAGTAGGGCATTGATGTTTTATAGAGTGGGAAAGAAATAGGGCATTGATGTTTTATAGAGTGGGAAAGAAATAGGGCATTGATGTTTTATAGAGTGGGAAAGAAATAGGGCATTGATGTTTTACAGAGTGACAAGGAAGTAGGGCATTGATGTTCTACAGGGTGACAAGGAAGTAGGGCATTGATGTTCTACAGAGTGGCAAGGAAGTAGGGCATTAATTGTCTACAGGGTGGCAAGGAAGTAGGGCATTAATGTTCTACAGAGTGGCAAGGTAGGTCATTGATGTTCTACAGAGTGGCAAGGAAGTAGGGCATTGATGTTTGACATAGGGAGTGGGAAGAAAACTTAAAGATAATTAACAGAACAAAATAAAAGCTGAGAGATAATTAACACAACAAGAAAAGCTGAAAGATAATTAACACAAAACAAAAAAAGCTGAATGATAAATAACACAATAAAAAAGAGCTGAAAAATAATTAACACAATAATAAAAAAGCTGACAGATAAATAACACATATAAGAAAAAGCAGAAAATCCTAAAGACCTGCAACAATTACTTAATGAAATAAACACGACAAGCAAAAAATATGGACTAGATATGAATGTCAAAAAGACTAAAACTATGATCATAATCAAAGAAAATACTCAAAACCCACAAGTGGATATCAAAATTGAAGGAATAGACCTTGAGACAGTTCAGAACTATCATTACCTTGGACATACTATAACCAGTGATGGAAAATGTACAACTGAAATAAACAAAAGAATCTATCTATCTATCTATTGACCTTTCGAGCCGTAACCGGCCCATAGGGCGTAGACCAAGATACACCTCCTATATGAATTTTTGTTCTAGCAGTTTTCTTTTAAAGATATTTTATCAAATCTCGCCATCTGTCTCTGTTCTGTGCAAGCAGTTCTATCTCATTGAGGGAGCCGATTCCTGCTGCTCATGCCTCTCTCATCAATGTTCTTCTCAGTGTCTCCCTGGGTCTTCCTCTTTTTCTTTTACCTGTTGTTTCCCATATGAGGGCTTGCTTTGCTATTCGGTTATTATCTCTTCTCATCACATGTCCAACGTATGACCATCGTCTTTTCTTTATTACTGAAGATATTAGTGGTTGATTGGCGATTTCTCTAATTTCCTCGTTTGTTTTGAATTCGTTCCATTCTATACCAAGTATTTTCCTTAGACATTTATTTTCGAATGCGTTCAATTTTGTTTCTATATCTCTTGTTGTTTTCCAGCTTTCACACGCATACGTAAGGGTTGATAGTACATTTGATTTGAATAGCCTAAGTTTTGTGTTTGTGCTAATGAGTTTTGATTTCCACAACTTTTCAAGGCTTCTGAAAGACATTGCTGCTTTAGCCAGTCTGATTCTAATTTCTTTGCTCGTATCCCCTTCTCGATCAATGTGACTTCCAAGATAGATAAAGTGATCGATCTCTTCTACTGGTTTGTTTTCCATGTATATTTTGTCACTTGTTGGAATTAAACTTTTCATGACTTTAGTTGAATAAAAACATTTTAGCAAAATTTTTTCAAATGTCCAACTTCTTTCCCACTCTGTAAAACATCAATGCCCATTTCTGGTATGTTTCCTAGTGCTTCTAATATTCCGTCAATCCATCTTTTTCATGGTCGGCCCTTGGGTCTGGTGTTCTTGTAATGTTTATTGAAGGCTTGTTGTGTTGTGTATTGATCACTCTGCTTTATCACGTCACCAAACCATTTTATCTGTTGTTTCTTTATATATTCTATGGCTTAGGTTATTCCTAGCTTTTTTTCTCAGTTCTTCATTTCTGACCTTGTTTCTTTGGCTGTTTGCTGTCATTCATCTAACACACTTCATCTCAGCAGAGGTTATTTTTCTTGGTGTTCTTGTATCTTGGGCCCAGGACTGGCATTGGTAGCACAATGTTGGAATGAAAATTCATATGCATATAGTAAAAGTAAAGTACCCCCGTCACGCCAAGTGGCGTATAGGGAAATATGGTGTTAGTGACCCTATATTTTACAGACCTTCAGCACATGATTTTTGGGGTAATGTGGTCAGTATTACGCCCATGCTGCTTTACTTTCCCAGAAAAAATCCGGTACCCATTTAAGGCTGGGTGAACCCTACCCCTTGTCCATGGTAGTCCAGTTCACTAACCACTGAGCTATCGCGGCTCCCCATATGCATATAGTGACGTGAAAAACCCACTCTATGTATTTATCTATTTTGTCTCTGTATTTATCTATGTTGCGCTCTCTGTATTTATCTATGTTGCGCTCTCTGTATTTATCTATTTTGTCTCTGTATTTATCTATGTTGCGCTCTCTGTATTTATCTATTTTGTCTCTGTATTTATCTATGTTGCGCTCTCTGTATTTATCTATGTTGCGCTCTCTGTATTTTAAAATTAAGTTTCTCATATTAAATATATAGTCCTTACTTGTCTGCCTCTCCAAAAACCAGCCTGAACTATGTTGGTTTCCTCCTCCTGTTTTCTATACACTCTTCCCATGATAACTTCAAACATGATCTAACTTGCATGGCCAATTAATGCATCTGTTCTATATTTGGTGCACTCTTTTCTGTTCCTTTTTTGTGTAGTGTACTCTCAATCTTATACCCTCTAATACATTCACTAACACATACTTCAATCACATATTCCTTAATACATTCACTAACACATACTTCAATCACGTATTCCTTAATCCATTCACTAACACATACTTCAATCACGTATTCCTTAATACATTCACTAACACATACTTCAATCATATATTCTTAATGCATTCACTAACACATACTGCAATCATATATATATTTTCTAATACATTCACAGTAATTTATACTTCCTAATAAATTCACTTATGTGAAAGCTGGTCAACAACAAAAGAGATTGAAAGAAAGCTAAACACTTTTGAAGACAAATGCCTAAGAAGAATACTCTTTATACAATGGAGTGAATTCAAGACTAATATAGAGATAGAAATAGTCATGCAATCAACAACATCATCTGCAATTAGAAAGAGAAGATGGACATATGTCGAACATGTGCTGAGAAGAGACAACGAAATAATTTCAAAACAGACTTTTCTATGGGAAATATCAGGATACAGGAAATGAGGAAGACATAGAGAGACATTAAAAAGAACACTTATAAGAGAAGCAAAGTTGGCAGGCATAGACTCATTAGATAAAACAGAACATCTCACTAATAATAGAGATGGATGGTGAAAAACTCTATGAACTCTATGCACCATCTAGTTGCACTAAAAGGATCAAAATTTTTTTTTTTTTTATTTTTTTTTCTCGTTCGCCAGCTTTTACCTCCGATGAAGTCCCTAGAGACTAGGAACTGAATTTTGCGTGCTAATCCATTTTTCCCTGGCGGCCGTATGCACAGGGGTCCCTTGCCACACAGGCAGATAAAACCGACTTCGGAGGTACTCATATTTTTTCCGTCGATGAGTAATTGACGTTTCAAGCCGGGCCTCATTGCTGAGACCAGGGGTGGTTGCCGCAGAGAGAAATCATAAATAAAAATCCCAACCGGTGTAAGGATCAGAATTAAGAATAAATTCACTAACACATACCTCCTATTCATCTGTTCTTAGGCTTAGTACAACGCTCATCCCTACTCTCAGCCATTTCCTGTTATCTGTGTCACAAAATTCTAAATACATAAAATGCAGAGCTGCATGAGACAACAATCACAACAAACATTAATAACTCACAGAAAACAAGTCAACTAAAACAATACACAGCTTATAACAGATCAAAAGTCACTGCAACATGAACAGAATAAAAACAAAGAAATGAGAAGCCAGAAAACAAAATATTAATAATAATAACAATGTGTACTTTATTATTTAAAGTAGTTTTTATATTGGAATGGACCACAGAAGGCAAGAATCTGTTTGTTCTGTCTGTATGTTATATGTTACAAGAATGAATAAGCCATACGTACTTCTTAGTTTAATCTAAACGAAGTTGTAGTTTGTTATACAGAAAATACAAATAAAAAAAAACAATTATTTTAGAGTAGCAGAAAGATATGAGAGAAAGATATGCAAGTAATTTAGGTAGAAAAATGAATATGCAAAATTATTATTGCACCATTCTCTCAATAGTGTACACCATTTTCTCACAGATTTACATCATTCTTATACTTAAACTATTCCTTATTTAATCCCATCTTTCTCTATTAAACTTAAACTATTCCTTATTTAATCCCATCTTTCTCTATTATACTTAAACTATTCCTTATTTAATCCCATCTTTCTCTATTATACATAAACTATTCCTTATTTAATCCCATCTTTCTCTATTATACTTAAACTATTCCTTATTCAATCCCATCTTTCTCTATTATACTTAAACTATTCCTTATTTAATCCCATATTTCTCAAAATTCTACCTCAAAATATGAGAATGGCTTAAACCAATGAAAGAATGTATGAATCTAATAAAGAAAAATGTAACCAACAAAAGAATGGCATGAACTTAAGTTTCACCAAATGAGAGAATGAGAGTTGCAGTAGGCTGGTTGTGAGTGAACTGGCCTCTACTGATGACAAGAGATCGTGTTTAATCTGCATCAATGACTTCTAGGTTCACGCAGCCTTAAATGGGTACCAGAGATTTTTTTTAGGACAGAAAAATGCAACATGGCATGTCCACAATAGCCAACAATTTGCTGATGGTCACAAAAAATACGGGCAATAATAGGTCTCCATATGCCAAAAGATAGTTCTTTCTTATTTCAATTAAGAGAATGGTGTGTGTATGTGTATGTGAGAGCTATAAGGAAAGAAGAGGAAATGAAAATAGAGAAATGATGTTAGATAGTTTAAGAGAATGGAGACAAATAATAATAAATGAATATTATTATAGAGGGAAACTTCTGAGGTGATAGATCAGTGAATAACTTCATGGGAGAGGTATGTTTCTATAATAATATTCATTTATTATTATTTGTCTCATCTAAACCACTGGAAACTAAAACTACTATTCATGCTGTTTTGTCCTATAGCTGTTTGTCAGCAATGCAAGTATTTAGTCCTATGGGAGATACTTGTCTTAAAAAGGAAATATATACAATTTATTCCCGAGTTGTGTTTATAATGCTATGATATAGTCATGAGTACACATGTATGTGCATACATTGCCAATGATAACTACTTTTTTAGGTAGCTAAGTTAGCTGTGTGCTCTAGTGTTTGGTTCTCATGGCAAGGCGCTGTGCTGAGGAGTGTGGGTTCTATCCTGCTTTGAGCCATCTATTGCTCTTTTGTTTTTCTGTTGATTATTTGTGATTTTTTTTCAGTGTATTGTAAACATACCTCTTCTCCTGGATTTATTTGCCAGTTTAAGAGAACGGCTTGATGTCAACAACAGAAGAAAGGATACACAATTGTAGAGACTAAAAGTTGTGGTGGTACATTATCATCTATGCCAGAAGACTATGGTGCTTGATAATAATGATGTTCATGCTTTGATTTAACATATTTTAGTTTTGACTTAGCTTTAGGACTTGTTTTTTTTAAAAATTGCTTTAGGCAAAATATATTTTGGTGCAGAATAATTTTTATTTAAATTAGCTGGACCTGTTTTGCTCTACTGCATGTAGGATCCTTCATAAATATTTAGATGGGAGCATGGTATGGGGGTCCACTTTAGCCATTAGTGCTGTTCAAATTAAGCTCTCATTGTTACTTAAATGCACTGTTTTATGTGCACCTGTTATAGCAGTGTCCAACTTCTGGCCTTTCCATGGCAGGAATGTTTCTTAAAGAGCTAAAGAGATGGCAACAGGCAGGTTTTTGGCACCTATAAACTAGATACTTGGGGTGAATGAGATTTGATAATCTTGAAAGGAAAGTCACTTAGTACATCTATTTATCTATCTATAGTCCTTTCGAGCTGAAGATGGCACATAGGGCAGAACTACAATCTCAAAAATAGAAACCTTGCGTGCCAAAGTGGCACATATTGCAGAGATCACTGATTCTAAAATATGTTTCCATAACAATGCTTTTTACAATGACAGCTTGTCAAGCCATCGATCAACCTCCTTAGTCACCTCTTACGACATGCCTGGAAGGTCACAGTGTCACTATTCTTTACTTCCCACATAATACAATTAGTACATGGAAGATTTTAAATATTAAACTTCCAAGACATTGTGGCTAAATCCACAAACACAAAAGGCCTTAGATAAAATCCTGAAGATAAGTTAGGAATATCCAAAGCACAAAATATATAATACAAGACTGCCACTTTTATGATTCATAGTAGCTGAGATTCTGACCAACACAGGAAGCCCCTTGAAATAGACAATTTTTGGTTCATTGGTAACGCTGAAAACCAGAGTTCATTTCATAAAGAAAGTCAACAAAGTGTTCCATCCCTCTAACAGGAGAACATAAAAGAGAGAAGAAAGTCAACAAAAGTGTTTAATTCCTCTAATAAGAGAACATAAAAGAGAGAAGAAAGTCAGCAAAAGTGTTTAATTTCTCTAACAGGAGAACATAAAAGAGAGAAGAAAGTCAGCAAAAGTGTTTAATTTCTCTAACAGGAGAACATAAAAGAGAGAAGAAAGTCAGCAAAAGTGTTTAATTTCTCTAACAGGAGAATATAAAAGAGAGAAGAAAGTTCCTGAGGCAATCTACCATTGACACTGTGCCAACTTCTGACATGGCATTAGGCAAGCTATGCCGACTTGATTGTTCTTTCTGTTCTACCAGCCTGTGTAGACTGAAGTTCTGATGCACAGACTATAGAGATATCATGTAAATACTTAAAAAAAAAAAAAAAAGATAACATGCCGTGGCAGGACATACTTAGGTCTATAAGCAATGAAGCTGTACAAATATTAGACATGCTACAACAAGCCTTTGGTAATCCTTTATATGAGTATGGTGTTGAAATTTAAAAAAAAAATGAATTAGACAATTACATAATGTCATTTGAAAACAAAATCTTTAAAGATAATTGAAATATGATATTGAATTTCTGAAAAAGAAAAGTGTAATATGGTGATAATTAACATTCCACATTGAAAATAAATATTCTTCTTCTGTGTACACCTATAGATATCACTATTAATGAAGAAAGCATTCATCAACTCAAGGCTGGTCATGCCACAATACAGCTTGTCCTGATATGGTACCAAAAATGGCCACAGGAGTCTTCTCTGTTCAGCAGTCATTTTGCCTAAGCCACACTCAAATTCAGGGGTGTCCGGTTAGCGCAATCGATAGGCGGTTGGCTTACCACGGCAACTGCCGGGGTTCGTACCCTGGCGAGGACACCTGGGTTTTACTAATTCCCTAAAAATTAGTGGGAGCCGCGATAGCTCAGTGGTTAGTGAACTGGACTACTACGGACAAGGGGTAGGGTTCGATCCCAACCGACGGCTCCGGGTTCACCCAGCCTTAAATGGGTACCAGATTTTTTCTGGGAAAGTAAAAGCAGCACGGGCGTAATACCGACCACATTACCCCAAAAGTTATGTGTGCTGAAGGTCTGTAAAATATAGGGTCACTAACACCATATTTCGCTATACGCCACTTGGCGTGACGGGGGGTACTTTACTTTACTTTTTTACACTCAAATTCATAGAGGTTCCTCTCCTTAGGGTGTTGAAAAGGTGGTACTTCAATCTATTGTGGCTTGTTCAGAGTCTAAAAATAGTTACTTGTTCTTTTCTGTTGAGCTGGTGGTAGGTGTTATTTTTCTGGTAGCTCTAATGTTCTGTACTCCATTTGCTTATGTATTTGTTCCTAACAAACCTCTTTGCTTCCTTATAAGTTGTACTTGTATCTGGCTGGTGTAATTTGCTACCTTCCTTTACCAATTCATTTGTATCATTGTTTCCCGGAATATTGTGGGATACATGTAATCACAGTTCTGTATCTCTAGCACAGCTTGTAGAGTATTCCTCTTAAATAATCAAGGATTCTTCATATCCATGACTCCTTAGTGCTGTAACTACTGGCAGAGCATCTGTGGGGAATACAATATTATCTTCTTTAATCTTCTTCTTCAAGAGAGTTTTAGTTGCAGTATTCAAATAAAGAAATCAAAATGGAAGATTTCTCAGGTCTATATTACAATAGGTGAATTAATCACCATGCAACAATTTTATAGGAAGTTTACATTGAACACCTCTCTGCTTCTTTCAGCATAGATTTTGGTTAAAAATATATTTTCAAATTTATTTTGCATAATTGTTATTTCCTAAAAATCATTACTTGAATAATTTTTGACAAAATAAAGACGCTCAATATGTCTCCAAACAGATGATGATAATCTTTGGAAATGAACTCTTGAAAGCCTTTACATTTCAAAGAAAGATCTAACCACTAACAACATTTCAGTGCTATCAAATGTCACACAAGGCTCTCAATGTACACCACAATTAGTCTTTATATTGGATGAGCTTTTCAATCTCATTTAGGTTAGATTAGTACATTTGTCAATGGATCATCCTCACTGCACATGGGTTATGTCCATAAGATATAAATAACTCAATAACAATAACTCAGATATCTTCCCCATACGTGTCCCTCAGTGCGTGGACATTAAAGATTCTAGTTTGTATTGGTTCGTTATGCTTCTATTTCTCCCTCATAGCGTTCAGATATCTTCCCCATACGTGTCCCTCAGTGCGTGGACATTATAGACTCTAGTTCTGTATTGATTTGTTATGCTTCTATTTCTTCCCCATAGTGCTCATTCCTGGCATCCCCAGTTTTGACCTGAGGATGTTCATGCACTCTGAACATGGTTCAAGATCACTGATTGAGTCACCAGCATGCCCTGCCTGCCTGAGGGCATTCAGAATGTCAGTTCATTCCACTGCACATCTACCATCTACAGCAGCTGTCATTCATTTCCTCTCACACTGGAATATAAAAAAATGAAGCAGAAATGTAATGTCTATTTCAAGCTCTGTAAGAGAGTCTATTCCAACATTTTTGTCTCTCTTTTGTCAGTGTTCTTCTCAGTATTCCTTGCGGTTGGTCTCTTTTTACTTTCTCCAGTTATTTCCCAATGAGTGCCTGTGACTCTCCGGTTATTTTTTTTCATCACATGTTCAGCTCACCTTCCCTTCCGGCTTTTTGATGACCTTCTTGGTTGCATGGCCATATCTTTCAATTCTACACTTGTCTTGAATTCATTTCACTCTATATACAAAATCATTACATTTTCCAAATAAAATTAAACTAAAAAGAAGTAATGCAAGATTTCAACTTACAAAATTACTTTCTACATTTTAATGATGTATGTCTGGTTATATAAAGACCTGTACAAATATCTTTCTTTAACTCTTAGTGTACAAGCCTAGAAAAACCATACTTTTACACAACCTTGTTAGGCAAAATAAAAAATATATCAATAAAAGCATGAGTGCACCTCTTGATGCCTTAATATCTTGAAACTTAAAAATTACTGTGATGTAATAATATATATTTGTACCGATTGAAAGAGCTTTTAATCAAAAGTATTTACAAACAAAATTTTCCAAGAAAAATGCAAGAGTTATAGGAAAAGCCTTTTTGAGAACAAAAAATTAAATGATAAACACAAAAAAACAAAAACCACATTTCGAAAGATACAGATTTATCTATCTCAACTGGTTAACTCAAATGCCATTTTTTGCAAAATAAATCTATAATTACACAAAATGGTGACGTTTTAAATGTTTCTGTAGACATATATTTCTGTAATTATTTTGAAATTTTTTTTTTCTTCTTCTTTCCTTCCTCAATTGCCTTTTAGCTATTTAGGGGAGATATCATTTGTGGTCTTTTCCTCTTCTGTGTGCCTCTGCTGCCATTATGTTTCCTAATGTTTCCAATATTCCGTCAATCCATCATTTTCGTGGTCAGCCTTTGGGTCTGGTGTTCTCGCAACCTTTATTGAAGGCTTGTTGTGTTTTAATCTTTCTGCTTTGTCACATGGCCAAACCATTTTATCTGCTGTTTCTTTATAAATTCTATGGCGGGGGTATTCCTAACATTTTTCTCAGTTCTTCATTTCTGATCTATCTCTCAGGCTGTTTCCTGTCATTTGTCTACCATATTTCATCTCAGTAGAGGTTACTTTTCTTATTGTTCTTGCATCTAGGGTCCAGGACTGGTATTGGTAGCACAATGTTGGGATGAAGATCTCTTATTTTATGACGTATCTCTTCTTTTATGTTCTTATTTCTATTGCAGCTCTTCTCTTAGTCTTATTTCTCTTGTGTCTCTTCTGTTATGTTCTTATTTCTATTGCAGCTCTTCTCTTACAGTCTTATTTCTCTTGTATCTCTTCTGTTATGGTATTATTTCTAATGTATCTCATCTGGTTACTTCCACTACCTTACCTTTCTTAAATGTTTTGTTTCTCTGCTGACAAACTTCCATTTCTGACTTTTGAATAAACTGCATTTAGTAAATGCAATATAATATTAGTAAACAATATTCACAATTCTACGATAAGCCAAAAATAATATTAAGCAGTTTATATTTTAACACAATAAATTACTAAAACATTAATTATATTAACCAAGCTTTAAAAATAGTCATAAATCTTAGCATCTACAGTTATATCATACCACAGGTAATGATGTTTAGTTTTAAACAACTACATCATGATATCAACAATGAAATAAAAATTATTAATAATGATATCAGGTCATTAACAATGATATCAAGTTACCAATAATATCAGGTCATTAACAATGATATCAAGTTACCAATAATATCAGGTCATTAACAATGATATCAAGTTACCAATAGTGATATCAGGATATCATCAATTACATCAAACCATCAACAATGATACTAGGCCTCAAACAAACTGAAACCATCAACAATGATACCAGTGAGGCCTCAAACTGAAACCATCAACAATGATACCAGTGAGGCCTCAAACTGAAACCATCAACAATGATACCAGTGAGGCCTCAAACTGAAACCATCAACAATGATATCAGACCTCATACAAACTGAAACCATCAACAATGATATCAGACCTCATACAAACTGAAACCATCAACAATGATATCAGACCTTATACAAACTGAAACCATCAACAATTATATCAGACCTCATACAAACTGAAACCATCAACAATGATATCAGGACTCATACAAACTGAAACCATCAACAATGATATCAGACCTCATACAAGCTGAAACCATCAACAATGATATCAGACCTCATACAAACTGAAACCATCAACAATGATATCAGGCCTCATACAAACTGAAGCCATCAACAATGATATCAGGACTCCAACAAACTGAAACCATCACCGATTATAGCCAAGACTCAAACAAACTGAAACTATCACCAATGATATCAGGACTCAAACAAACTGAAACCATCACCAATGATATCAGGACTCAAACAAACTGAAACCATCACCGATGATATCAGGACTCGAACAATCTGAAACCATCACCAATGATAGTCAAGACTCAAAGAAATTGAAACCATCACCGATGATATCAGGACTCGAACAATCTGAAACCATCACCAATGATAGTCAAGATTCAAACAATCTGAAACCATCACCAATGATATCAGGACTCAAGCAAACTGAAACCATCACCGATGATATCAGGACTCGAACAATCTGAAACCATCACCGATGATAGTCAAGACTCAAAGAAATTGAAACCATCACCGATGATAGTCAAGACTCAAACAAACTGAAATCATCACCGATGATATCAGGACTCAAACAAACTGAAACCATCACCGATGATATCAGGACTCGAACAATCTGAAACCATCAACAATAATTTGAGCTTCAAGCTGTTAGATATCATCAACAATACCACACCCTCAAAAACGACATAAAACGTTCATAAAATAGAACTATGCAGATCATCAGAAAATATTAAACTGCTCATGAGAAGAGATTTAAGCAAGTAAATTGGCAACAGCTTAAACACTGTAAAACTGATAACATTCATGACTATGAAGTCTCATTTCTTTTGTTTCATGCCTGAACCAATAAGGGAACTCCTGCTACACCAGACCAAGGTGATGCTGCATACAACAAAATAGTAACCATAAACAACAAAAGTATAGCATTCATAAAAAAATATAAGATTTTTTGCGCCTTATGGCAAATATTTGATTACACACACATTTTCTAAAATATTTTCTCCAACAAAGATGTGAATGAAAACAGTTTTTCCTATAAAAAAATAGCATAACAATTCTTGATTCCTCATTAAAACATATGCCTCTTTAACTGTTACCAAACAGCATTCACACAATCACATAATGATTACTTTGCTAGTTTTAAATTGTTAACAATAACAATAAAATATACACTTCATAGGAAGATATTAGAATAAGTCTCATATTATGCATATATGATGAAAGGAAAGCAGTTGGTGTCTTAAGGACATGGAACTTGCATCCAATTTGAGGTCAATAGTGGAGGAAGGGAAAGTTTTTATTTGATACACACAGGCAATTAAATCACTTGTGTGCATAATTTTTTTCATGGAAATAAAATGAATACAAACTGGGAGTAGTTTGGAACAGTTATCTGGGTTTTCTACAAACAGAATTTTATAACCACCATGTACCAACAAAGCAGTACAAACAGCTGGATAAACCAATGCTATCTAATCAGGATCTAGTACAAAAAGGTCTATAAAAAGTTTCCTTAAATGTTGTACAGAACAGTATAACATCATTTGAGACTGTGCTAAGGCAAAACTTAGAAGAGAAAAGACTCATGAAAAAGGATGGAAAGCCCTGAGGATCAGTGGGCCTGACTTGTTCATTCTGTGGCCGTGTGTGTTTGTCAAACATTGGTAGAATTAGCCACGAGAGAAGCTGTTCGACAAAAACAAAACCTAAAAAAAATGCATAATAGCCTCCACTAGACCGTCTGACAAGACGAAAAGGGCCATATAGTATGTTTCTCAGTGATTATCACATCGGCAAGTCTTTATAGTCCAGAAAATCTCTATTACCCACTTTTAGAGGCTGGGTGAGCCCAGAAGTCTTGTTGGTTTGGAAAATAATTGGCCACTTCTGGGAATTTAAAACCTGGACCCTTCTGATCAGGAAGCAAGCACACTAATCACTCAGCCACAAAGGTTCTCAGAAAGGTTTATAGATAGTATCTTATTTGGAGTATTGGGGTTGTAAAAGGGTGACTTGTTTCTCTACCGGACAAGGTGGAATCATCTACAGGTGATATACTACTTCAATGGAGATGTCAAACTGAGAAAATACACCCAGTTTCTCTATTTTATTCTGTATTAGGCACAGAGGAATCTACAGCCAATGATATTCTTTTTCTAGAGCACAGAAAAGTATTTCTGCACCCTACAAAAACAAGACATTATCTGTGCTATATAATTAACACAGCCTATCTACCTCACAGACTCTGAGCAATCCCAAAATGTTCTGTCAACAGTGGTGGATGACATCAAAATTAATGGCCCCTTTAGGTCTCATTTTTGGGGTAAGCCAATTGTCAGAAATAATTGGTACCTTTAAGAAGTGGTAGAAAAGTGCATTATGGGTGCAGATTAAATCTTCAGCCAGTCTATTCTTTTCTGATGTTGTTTGTCTCATTTTGAAGTTTCCCTACAATAAATATTTATTGATTATTTTTTACCCAATCATAAGGACAAATCGTGGTCTCAGATGTAAGCATCTAAATTTTCATAAACTTTATTTGTTTAACAATAATAATTAATATCTGAGAAAGTATCAACATACCTCAATCTATAAACATACTTAACTCTCATGATGTCACAGAGTAACAACTATACCCATTTCTAAAGTACCCCCGTCACGCCAAGTGGCGTATAGGGAAATATGGTGTTAGTGACCCTATATTTTACAGACTAAATGTAAAAAAGTGTATATTAAGAGTAAAACCACTCTAATGTTAGTAATAGGGTTGCTATATCGATAACATCCCAATAGTCTCTAAGTGATATTATGTAATATTGCTATATGTGATATTAAAAAATTATATTTTCAAAACATAAATACAATCTCGGAAAAAGTGACTTCATAAAACTTTCCATAAAACATACACTGAAATTTCATTAAAATAAAAGTATACATAGGAAATATCAAAATAAAATTATATATTGTTTCAGATAGTTTTCTAACGAATTTTCAATTTCTAAATAAAGTGAACATGAAAGACACATAAACAAGATGTAACAAATGTAATGGTTCATTGATTATGCGTATTGTATATGGTAAAATACATTTCACAAATATATTACAGATATGTGTATTATTGTTCTAAAAATGATTCCACTCAACTATCCGGGCCTGACTACATACCTATCACTTCACATAATTTAGAGTTTAAGATAAATTGTTTCATCCAATCAGAAATAAAGACAAATTGTTCCATCCCTCTCTCTCTCTCACTCTGCGATCAGGGCTCAATCAGAGTAGTTCCATCCAATTAGAGTTTAAGACAAATTGTTTGATCCAATCAGAATTTAAGACAAATAGACAAATTGTTTCCTCCAATCAGAGTTTGATACAAATTGTTTCATCCATCTAAGTTTAAGGCAAAATGTTTTAAACAATCAGAGCTTACAACAAATTGTTCCACCTAATCAGAGTTTAAGACAAGCTTTTCACCCAATCAGAATTTAAGACAAATTGTTTCATTCAATTAGAACAAATAAAGGCAATTCCATAGAGACAATAGTTTCAGATAAGCCAATACTATACACTAGAATTAACATTTAAAACAAAAACAATGAATACAACTGTTCAAAGTGCAACAAGTTACTAATAAGATAACATCCTAAACATACATATACAAATCCATGACATTTCAATCTTTTATGGTGAATTTGTTCAAACTGATGAACCTATCTAGAGGCTAGATTGTTTCTATCTTATTCAAGTAATGCTGAAGCACAATTTGGTACTAATAGCTAATAATAAAAATAAACAACTCCACAAAATAATATCAAGTGGCAATGCTTCATCAAGAAAAAAAAACATTATAAATAGATCAAAATATTTTTAAATGCTCAAAAGTAATGCAAACTAAATGACTTAAAGAAAAACTTTTGATTTTCTTTTTTAAATTACTTTGTAAGTTCTTCCTTGATAATGAAGACCATTTAATTGCTACAGCATTTGTCTTAGCCGCACTTCAATCTCTCACAAATCAACAATAACTAACTAAAACCAAACCTGTGTGACACTATATAAATCTGGTATACACAGCCCTCACTTATTATAAAGCTCCAACATCACAAGAAATATGTACCAAAGAGAAATACAATTTAGAAAACTTTATCAAAATATGCAGAATTTAAAATATGAGTTATTTTTTCAAACCTGATATAAAAATATTATTTTGATCCTCTTGTGATTCAAACCCACCTAGATCTAATTTGGAGAATTACAGGGTAACCCATTTAGTCACGCTTTCTCCAGAAACTTAACATTACAACCAACAGGCTTGGCTTACAAAAGATTTTATATGTATTTTTCTTCTTTCTCTTTCTTCACTTTCTTTTATACCCTTTCAGGTGTTGAGGGAGATGTAAAGTTCTGATTCTCACTGTTTTAGCGGCTTCAATCATTGCCAATTGGTGCTGTAGTATTTCTTTGATGTTGTCTGTTCATCTTACTCTATCTGTCTCTTGCTCTTCTCCCTTCTTCTCTTTTAAAGGTAAGGAATTGCACATCATACTTTCAAGGGGAGCAAACCTGTTTATTTGTTATTTATGTATGTATCTTAGGATTGGTTCAAGGCCTACTCTTTCCCTTATATTATCATTTCTGAGGAGGACGCACCAAGATGGCGCCCTGTTGGCTGGCCTATTCATAAGATTCACAGATAAGTGCTGTTTTCCAGTGAAATTTCCTGTTTATTTGTTTGTTTTTATTTATTTTTTGAGGGTTCATGTGAGTGTGCGCGCTTTCTATTTGATGTTAATCACTTTGCTTCTTTTGATTCATTGCATTTTGTTATAATTTCCTTATTTCATCACTCATTATTGTTGTTGCACTATTGAACGCATCAAAAAATGGCGGTTTGTTTACGCCGGTCTGTCGTCAAGGACGCGTAAGTCATTTAATTTGTAGAAAGCTCACAGTGTTTCCGCGTGCTGCTGAGCAAGTTACTGGAGCTGGCCAGTTTATAACGTGGAACGGGTTCTGGGCCGTGCGACTGAGCAAGTGCACGTGAGTCTAGGCCATCCAAAGCAACAACGTTCAGCGACGTTCATCAAAGATGACGGTAAGTGTAAGTTTTCAGATGCAGCCCAAACTACATCATCGAAGAAGCAAAACACGACGGGGCAAGAGGGGTGGCACTAAACTGTCAAAGTGTGAGAGGCTAGGCCTTAAGTATGTGCGCGTTACTTATTGGAATTGTGGGTCCATTAATCAACGACGGCCCATTCTTGATAAGCTACTGTGCGGCGCCGATATAATGGTTTTGCAAGAAACTCTTCGTGGTGACAGGACAGTAAGTACTCCTGGCTTTCATTGCTTTTACAATAGACGACACCTTGGGCAGGCCATCCTTGTGCGCAACAATATGGTGGCAGCTGAGGTTGATATGTCTATGTGGAACAATGCAGAATTGCAGGTACATGCGGTTAGGGTGCAGACCCCAGTTCATTTCGTGATTGTTAATGTGTATGCCTGTAATGGGAAGGTGAACACACAACAATGGCAGAATCTCTTCGAGTTCGATGAAGAGAATGTCATTTTCTGCGGAGACTTTAATGCTAGAGGAGACCAGTGGGGCAACGTCATAACCAACAAGCAGGGAGAAGACCTAGAGAACGCACTGGTATCGGCCGATTTAGTGTGCTTGAATGATGGAAGGGCAACAAGAATGGCCACTCGAACAGGGGACTCTGATAGTGTCATAGACCTGGCACTGGTGTCTTCCACCTTCGCACCGGTTTGCAGGTGGAGTGCACTGGGGTTCCACGGAAGTGATCACTATCCATGTGTCCTCCTAATTGAGAAAGGCGGAAATAAAAGCCAGAGAAGAAAGCTCCACACATTCAACTACGAGAAAACAGACCAGGACGTCATTAGCAAAATCAGACATAGGAAACAGAGCGCCCCTCGTAGGAGGCAGGAGAGATGGACGCAGCCACCCTGGTGGAACGTAGATGTCGAGGAAGCTTGGCGGAGCAAGAGACAAACGGTCAAGACATGGCAGAAAGCCAGAAGGTATGGTAGAACACAACCTGAGCTCTTGAAGCGTCTGAAAGTAGAGGTCGACCAAAAAATGATGCACTTTAAACTATGCGCTAAGCAGGCTAAGGATGCCAAATGGGATGACTTCTGTAAAAAAGTGTGCTCAGAAAAATTGCTAGCCACATTCTGGCGCCTTCATCAGTGCATGAATGGCACACCACGACACAGAGGTATACCAGACTTTCAGAGCACAGACCAGATATGGCACAAATCTGATGAGAGCAAAGGGAAGGCCCTGCTTGCCCGCTACATTGAGCAGACGGACCAAAGAAATGAGGCTGTAAGAATGAGGATACGGGGATCTTTGTCAAATTTGTGTGAGGATGTAGGGCTGGAAGAAGATCTCACAATCACAACCGATACCATTCGCGCGACACTTAAAAGGTCACACAACACTGCTCCTGGTCCAGATGGTGTTTGGTATGATGACATAGGCGATTTAGCTGATGACGACTTGACAACACTGGCCAATGAGTTTAATGCCAGTATTCGGAGTGGCCAGATTAAGGAGGAGTGGCTACACTGCTACTTACTACCGCTACCGAAGCCAAACAAGGACCATTCTCAGATCAGTGCCTACAGAATCATCACAATGCAGAACACTGCGGGCAAGCTGCTGGAGAAAATAGTTGCCCGTGTCCTCACGTGTCGCCTTGAACAGAAACACGTATTCCCATCCACACTCGGAGGTTATAGATATAACAAAGAGACATGGCTCAATGCGGCAGTATTTGCCTATGACGTCTTCGAAGGCTTCCACAGACGAGAGGAGACATGTGCTGCTGCTATAGATCTGGAGGATGCATACAACAGGGTACCATTTGAATATCTCATGCATATGCTTCTCAAACTGGCGGTGAACCCCTTCCTCATAAGATGGATCGCCGCGGCACTGTTTCAGAGGAAGGTGATACTCAGATGTGGAAGTTGGTCTTCCGAGCCAACATCCATTTGTCCTGGGCTGCCACAAGGCTCACCATTGTCACCAGTTCTATTTAATGTGTACACAATAACGATCACGGCCCAACAGCTGGATGGGAGGGGAAGAACTATGACTTTTGCTGATGATATTCTGGTATATCGACAGGGAAGAGACAGACGGGGAATCGCCTCCACAATGCAAGACGAACTCGATCGCATTTCTTCCTGGTGTGGGGTTTCAGGTGCCTTGGTTAATCCTAATAAAGCATCAGTTTCATGGTTCTCCCTTAACAATCATATCGTTAATACGACCACACCGGTAGTACGAATGAGAGCTGATGAGGTGACCAGGGACAAGTTGATGACATACCTCGGAGTTAAGTTTGATCGCAGCCTGTGTTTTCGGGACCACGTCGACCATGTGATAACAAAATCCCGCAAAGGATTAGCCGCCTTGAAGGTCATGGCAGCTGCCAACATCGAGCAGAGGCTACTTACTCTTCTGTTCCAGGGATTAGTCCTCGCACCAATCGAGTATGCCCTGTCCATTCTTACTGTCAGTACGACTCAAATTGATAGGCTGGAGAAAATACAAAATGAAGCCATGCGCATTATCCTGGGATGTACGAGGGACACTCCCTGTGTGGCAATGAGGTATCTTCTTGACTTTCCAACCATGGATGACAGAATCAAGATCTGGAGAGCACGAGCATACCTGAAGATTAGTACAGATACAGAGCATCCATTGCACCACGTGCTCAACACAGAGAAAGGTACCAGGCTAAAAAGAGGCAAATCATGGGTGGGCCGAGCAGAAGATGTCATCAAACAGGTCTGTGGGCTTACCAATCTCAGCGTTGGTGAGGAGTGGATACCGGTGCCTACGTCATTCAAGGGGACTTTCTCATGTATTGTCACACTCGACAGGAAAAGTAGGGAACAGAACCCGGTCGTGGTTAATGCTGAGGTCAACGGTCTCATCTGCGATAACACCGATGAGAAAGATGCAGTCATCTATACAGACGGATCTGTAAGACGACACGAAAGAAGTGCATGGGCATTTACAGCATGTTCGGCAGGCAGAATAGCCAAGGAAGACAGTGGTGCATACGCCATGACCACAAGTAGCATGACAATGGAGGTGATGGCAGTGACCAAGGCATTCAAATGGTTAGAGTCACAAGACTACATCCACGCATGTATACTGAGTGATTCGATGAGCATGATAAAAAAAGTGGAGGCGGGCTTTGTACGCATGCAATGGATAGAGTCGTTGCAGAAATCCAAAATACGTAAGGTCACCTTTGTCTATGTCCCTGGACATGCGGGAGTACGGGGAAATGAGAGAGCGGACAGGTTGGCTAGCTGCGCTGTCGTTAAGGACGGGCAACCGATGGATCGGGCGGACATCATCAATGCACTCCGAGATGTGGGAAGAGCACAGGACTTCGACAAACACAGATCAACGTCGCTTCTTCGGATGATGGAAATGGGAGTTAAGATGGACACAGCCAGAAATGAGAAACTTGGTGGCCATGTAAGAAGACTTATCAACCAACATAGAACTGGAGTCGTCAGTCGCTGGACACTGAGGGAATTGCTGAGGAGGGGATCTGAGCACCTATGGACATGTTCGGAGTGCAATGATGATGACCCGCAAATAACTCAATAACTCAATATCATTTCTGATTCTGTATCTACATGTCTAAATTAGTTTTTATTTTTATGTTTGTGTTTAGGGCTGTTATCTTGTCCAACTTGTCCACAAGCAATTATTATCACACACAAAAAGTATCAACAATTAGATGCAACAAATAAAGAGGTAATGGAAGACCTTCCAAAATATGGATTAACACAGTTGCAAACATCACACAAAAAATATTAAGTGTGAAAGAGATGGCAGAACTCTGTTGTCATGAACACATTTGTTCTCAATGTTGTAAGGCACAAGAGGACTAAGGATAGAACAGAAACAGATGAATGTACTGCATTGTACTTATTATATAACAGAAACATAACACAGTGCAGTGTACTTGTCATATAACAGAAACAGATGAATGTACCGAGTGTTACTTGTTATATAACAGAAAAAAATTGATTGCTCTTCATTGTACTTGTTATATAACTGCACAATTTACATAAATATCTCAAATACATCCAAATTAAATACTTATTTTATGAAAAAATAAAAACATACTAAGAATTTTTTTTTTAATTCTTCGTACAACTCCTATAGAATAAGCAATGTTAAACATTCAGCCTATCTCCACCGATGATACATCTCATTACAGGCTTTTATTGTTATTATCATCACAGGATTTTATTGTTATCATCATCACAGGATTTTATTGTTATCATCATCGCGAGCTTTTATTGTTATCTTATTTAAGGTTCATATCTCAATCATCAAGACTCATTGCTTATGATTTCTTTATATATTTTTGTCAGAACATATTTTCAATTTTTCTGTTCACTTTTAGCTGTGATATTAGAAGTTTTCTGTTTTAATCACAGCAAAAACAGCAAACTCTAAGTGACAAATGATCTAATACTCCTTTACTAGCCTATGTTAACCACAAACATTGGTGAACAAAGAAGTAAAAGAAATATCTAGTGGGATATGATGCAAGAAGTGGTATCATGAAGACTGCAAAGCAACTACTTCAAGGTAGGGGTAATATTGTAACAGAAAAGTGTTAAGGCATGACTTTCATTGCCAGTAAAATCCTGCTTTTTAAACTTGCAAACCCCTCCAAAACATAATCATGTCCACAGTTTTGGCACAACTTGGTCCAAAGCTGCAAAATTGGAAAAAAACCTGGCCCATAACATCTATATTTGTAAACATTAGAATATTAAATGAGTTGTGTATTAGTATTATTCTCTTTTATTTTTCTTATTTTATTTCAACTTAGTGACAATGTTCATTAGAATCAACCACCATTGCTCTTTTCCAGCCAAACACAAAGTAGCCAAATCCCACTCCTAGAATGACTGCCAAACATAGCCATACATTGTATGTCATGAATACTAACATAAGGCAGTACGATATAAATACTTGAATCACGTGCAGAAGAGTCTGGATGAAATGGTTCACTGTTAACATATGGGTTCTGGAAATAGAATAAATGTCATTTTTCTAAATATTGTTAACATTTCACAAATAAATTATATTTCAAATTTAGAAAGTAAAAATTTATATCATGAACAGAAAAAACACAAACAGCTAATACTTTCCTACAACTTGCTGTATCAAGATGGGGACTGGGTGATCCAGATAAAAGATGTTGGCCCTGAACAGGAAGGTCATAGGTTTGATCCCCAACACAGACGGTGGGAGTTTTACAAAAAAATTGAATCATAGTTTCCTTGTGGCTTTACCCTCACAATTATTTTTGCGAAATTATTATATACTCTTTTTTTATTATTTTTATTTTTTTTTATTTTAGATACATATTTGTATGTGTGTTGTATGCTTGGTTATTGGTTATGGAAGGCCTCGGTATCACAGCAAACGAATTAAAATCCATAATTGCTCAACCGCCCGTGCCAGTGGAATCATCCAAATTACTAACTCATCTCCCAAACAAAGAAAGGTAACTGTAATCCCCATCGTAGCAGTCTCAGCACACGCCAAAAGACATAATGCGAAACCACGCAGAAAGTGAACACAGCCAACTGTTCCCTGTCATAGGATATCATCATTCGTCGAGAAACAATCGGGATATTGAAGCAGGATCAAAACGGGTGAGACACACAGCTCACGGTGTGCACAGAGCACTTAACTCAGTAGCTCCTGCAACAAGCCGGACTTGGAATATGAGGAAACTGCAAGAAGGAACACTTTTCAGACATAGCCTTCAATGGTTCCTGCCGCCTATCCACCATATACCGGAAGTTCACGTCCTCCCGAAAATGATGATTGTCATATTGAGAACAAAAAATTTATAACGCTTGATGATGTTAGGACATCGTTCTTGACTCCAACCGAACATATAAACACACAGTCATCGAATTATCCCCATCACACATCAAACAACAGACCCTACAGTTAGCGTACAACGAACGAAACACGGTGCAAATTCCCCAAAGAGGAAAGCCTTCGGTCGACTTGATGGAGCAGTTCACATTAATGCGTTTCAGCATGTAAATAACTTGCGTCAAACAATTCCAACGTCAGCCATTGAACAGCACTCAATGTGACGTAAACCGCATGTCAACACTAGACGGTGAAGGTCGCTTTTACAATACTTGACTTGTCAAAAAGGAACATTGCTGTGTGTACTCGGCAGCGTAGATTTGTCCACTTCGTTGGCGCAGATTTGCTAAGTAGAACATCATTTTGATTTCAACACAGAAAATTACATCAGAGAGCCGAAATTAATGAAAACCCAGATCAAGTTTTCTGCAGTGATCGAGAGAACGTGAAACATTCCACCATTTTGAAATGGAAGTCCTTCATAAACAGGTTTACTTTCAAGTAACACAGTGTCAGAAAGTAGTGCATTATGGTATAGATGGGAATGAGAGGAGAGAGAAAAATGAATAAGGAGACAGGATATAAGGCCAATTTCTTTTTATTTATAAAGTAAACTAAACCAGTGAATGAAAAATACAAAAGAGAATAATAAATTCTCTTGAAACATGAAGATAAAGAAAAATAAATCTTGTACAATCTTATACAAAAACATTAATTGATCACAGTTGTTGCAATCCTACTCGAATGAAGCAGCCAATTTTTCCACATGGGGTAGCAGAAAAATACCTAAAAACACAGAAATACTTCAAGTGATACTTGTAACTTTGTGGGAGTGGACACTAATTATTTCTAAGAATGTGTTGTTTCCCTACCTACAAGTTTCTGAGGTATGTTTGTGATGCATTTACCTTACACAAGGTATTGCATCATACCAGTATTGGAAGTAAAGTGTGATGTTGCATCATGTTGAAGCGGTAATTATCTTTCTGCTTGCTACCAATGATCCATCAGCTTTTAAAGACAGCAACCAATTGGCTATATAGAGCCAATTCTGACCTATGGAAGTGAATTGCGGACAGTGGACAAACAAATTAAAAGAAAATTGGAGGCCACAGAGATGGGATTTCTCAGAAGAATGTTGAGAGTTCTCTAGATAGCTGAAAAGACCAACACCAAAAAGGGAGCTATGAAAAAATATCACAAAGATAATCAACATAGTCTGGGCACATTATAAGAAGAAAAAGTTAGAATACTTGGTTATAACTGGAAAATACAGGGAAAGAGAGATCACAAATGACAAAAAGAGAAGATACTAGATAACTTGGTATTGTGGCAGGGAAAACAGTCAAAAACATAATTTATACAATGCACTGTGGCAAGCAAAACCTTAGAAGGTTATTGATTTCTTACACCAACCAGTATGGCACATGATGATTATGAACCAATTGGATCGAACAGCCAAGACTTGTTGGAATAAAGAAAGGTGGATAAAATTGAGGGGGGGATTCTCATCTGGATTGTGGTGATAGCAAGGTGAAAGAGTTAGTGGCATCTGTCAGAAGGGGAAAACGGTATAGCATACAGTGTGTGATTTACTAGTCAAGTTTAGGATTAAAGTATTTCAGCAAGTCAAGCAGTATTCAGTAAATCATTAGAGAACCTGGACGATCGTATTACATCAAGCAATAGCCAGTCACTGACAAGTACAATAATTACTGTTCTTTATATTAGTTCTTTACATTAGTTCTTTATATTAGTTCTTTATATTAGTTCTTTATATTAGCTCTTTATATTATTTCATAACAGTCAAGACTGAATTTTCAGAAAAAATGTTTAGTGAAATGCAGAGGTGAGAAGTAATTGGAAACTCTTTATACAGAACTTCACAGTAGGAGGCAATCTGACCATCAGAATAAGACCCAGTTGAGCAAGAGTTCCAGCCCTTTGACTTCTTTACACTCTAAGGGAGGTGGGTCCCTGCCTGGGTAATGACTCCCAGGCGTTGACCTCCTGCTGCATTGAACTTGAAGGTTCACACTATTCTCAGCATGTAATAACTAAATTTATTCCGCTCAACATTTCTTATCAAATCCATTCTCTATAATCAGTGGCACACAACTATCTTAACTTTAACTTAGCGCATTGATGTCCTCTTCAAGATGGTAGCAGTTTAAAATGGCTTGCTACCCTATGTGATGTTCTCATAAACTCTCACGGCTGCTTTTTGTTATGGAGTAACTGAAAACGGTGGGGTGGAGTCTGCAACTGATAACATGTAATAATATGTTGGACTGGGAGCTCCACTCCTTGGAATCGTCCGTACCGCAGACGTGGTGTCGATCAAGCATGTTGTAGCTTATTGTCCGAACCTTGGATGTTCAAGGACTAGACTATCGATGTACTACTGACTTACTTGTATTCCCCCCCTCCTTCTTAATTATATATAAATAAAGAATAAATTAATGTTTAATGTATGCTGAATATTTTGTGAAGAATAAAAGTTAGTTGAGTTGGTCTATAGTCCCATGTGGTCTATTCACCAAGAGAAAGACAAATTGTAACTATTCTGGAATAGTGACACAGAAACACTTAAAATGAAACTAACATGTCACAAAAACAATTCAAATGATACTAAAATGATACTGAAAGACTTCATATGATAGTCTGATAGACTTGTTACAGAAACACTCCAAGTGATACTAATGTGTCACAGAAACATATCAAGCAATACTAACATGACAAAGAAACATTTAAGGTGAAACTAAAATGACTAGCATGTCATAAAGTGATAGTGTGACACAGAAACACTAACGTGATATTAGCGTGACATAAAGTGATATTAGCGTGACAAAGTGATATTAACATGACACAGAAACACTTCTAATGACATTATCATGATATAGAAACACTTCTTGTGATATTACCATGACACAGAAACACTGCTAGTGGCATTATCATTATATAGAAACACTTCTAGTGACATTATCATGACACAAACACTTCTAGTGACATTATCATGACACAAACACTTCTAGTGACATTATCATGACACAAACACTTCTAGTGACATTATCATGACACAAACACTTCTAGTGACATTATCATGACACAAACACTTCTAGTGACATTATCATGACACAAACACTTCTGGTGACATTATCATGATATAGAAACACTTCTAGTGACATTATCATGATATTCTTCTTCTTATGCGATCATGGCTCATTCAGACTAGGATTCGAGACTTTCTTATGAATGCAGCTGTCTGTTTAAGTGATTCGGTTGCCCCGTATAGTTTATCTTCTAGGGAGGTGGGTTTGGACCACATTGTCCTCCTCAGGTCTGTGTACTGGGGGAAATCCTGTAGAACATGTTTTGTTGTCATGTTGTCCAGTGTGCAGTGGCATTGGCTGGTAGTACCTATTTTGAGTTTGTTGAAAATGTGGTTTCTCATTCTGTTGTGGCCAGTGCGTAGGCGAAGTATGATGACTTGATCCCTCCTTGATAGTTGGATGTATCTGTCCCGCTCATTATAATTTGGGTGTTCTCGTTTCCATTTTTCATGGAGCAGGCCTTTGATGATGGATTTGGCTTCGTCGTAGCTGACCAGATGGTTTATCTTGATATAGAAACATTTCTAGTGACATTAACATGGCACAAACATTCCTAGTGACATTATCATGATATAGAAACATTTCTAGTGACATTAACATGGCACAAACATTCCTAGTGACATTATCAAAATATAGAAACATTTCTAGTGACATTAACATGGCACAAACATTCCTAGTGACATTATCATGATATAGAAACATTTCTAGTGACATTAACATGGCACAAACATTACTAGTGACATTATCAAGATATAGAAACATTTCTAGTGATATTATCAAGATATAGAAACACTTCTAGTGACATTATCATGATATAGAAACATTTCTAGTGACATTAACATGGCACAAACATTCCTAGTGACATTATCAAGATATAGAAACATTTCTAGTGATATTATCATGACACAAACACTTCTAGTGACATTATCAAGATATTGAAACATTCCTAGTGACATTAACATGTCACAAACATTGCTAGTGACATTATCAAGATATAGAAACATTTCTAGTGACATTATCAAAATATAGAAACATTCCTAGTGACATTATCAAGATATAGAAACATTTCTAGTGACATTATCAAGATATAGAAACATTTCTAGTGACATTATCAAGATATAGAAACATTCCTAGTGACATTAACATGTCACAAACATTGCTAGTGACATTATCAAGATATAGAAACATTTCTAGTGACATTATCAAGATATAGAAACATTCCTAGTGACATTATCAAGATATAAAAACATTCCTAGTGATATTATCATGACACAGAACACTTCTAGTGATATTATCATGACACAGAACACTTCTAGTGATATTATCATGACAAAGAACACTTCTAGTGATATTATCATGACACAGAAACACTTCTAGTGATATTATCATGAACACTTCTAGTGATATCATGACACAGAAACACTTCTAGTGATATTGTCATGAACACTTCTAGTGATATTATCATAAACACTTCTAGTGATATTATCATGACACAGAACACTTCTAGTGATATTATCATGACACAGAAACACTTCTAGTAATACTAACGTGACTGAAGGGTTCCTCATCTCCATAACCATCTGTTCCTGACTGGATCCGGCTGGCAGTTTGTCCAGCGTGTACGTTGCTTGCTTTCTCCTAATTAGTGCCTGCTGAAGAACAATTTCTCTGGCAAACTTTAGGCCTTCATAGAGAACAGCCAAGGCAAAGATAACAAAACAGGCACCAACCATGGCTGCAATATAAAAGTACAGGCAGAATAAGTCAATTACGCTAACCATTAAGTTTTTATTGCTCATTTTATACTTCTAATCAAAGACGGAGAAATTAACCCTACATTACAACACATTCATAAAATTTACGAACTCAAAATACAAATTCTTGGAATTTAACAGCTTGTCATGAGCAAACATTTCCCCCTTCCTCATACCTTCCTAATTACAAATATGTTATAAGAATGCAGGCGGTTTTTTTTTTTTTTAAATAAATTTTGCCAATTTTCCTAAATTTTCTTTTTTTCCTTATGACGGAGGACATTTCTTCAGCTGTCAGGAAGACATCAAACAAACCCTTTGTAGCACAGGATAGATAGCACATGACGCTAAGAGGAAACTGAAAATATGACTCAAATGACAGACTGATGGCTGACGTGTGAATAGATAACATAACACCTTCAGTAGCCATGGTGCCATGCAGTTGTATTTCGGGTCATAAATCAAATGTAGGCCAGGAAATGATTATCACATCCGATTCCAGTGTCTCTCCAAGTGTAAACATAATAATAATTTTGTATGAAGGTGTTGTAGAGACGTGACTAACAGGATAGGTGCTGTAATCCAGGAGTAAGAGAGCTAATTTGAGTAACATAAGGCAGGGAAGCTGAAAGCTATCATTAAATCCAATCAGAGAAATCTGAGTTTAATCATAGACAGAGTAGCATATTGAATCTAATCTGAGAAGTTCAGAGCTATCATAAGCCTAATCTGAGTAGATGGGAGAAATTTGAATATAATCTGAGTAGTTGAGAGAAATTTGAATATAATCTGAGTAGTTGAGAGAAATTTGAATATAATCTGAGTAGATGAGAGAAATTTGAATATAATCTGAGTAGTTGAGAGAAATTTGAATATAATCTGAGTAGTTGAGAGAAATTTGAATATAATCTGAGTAGATGAGAGAAATTTGAATATAATCTGAGTAGATGAGAGAAATTTGAATATAATCTGAGTAGTTGAGAGAAATTTGAATATAATCTGAGTAGTTGAGAGAAATTTGAATATAATCTGAGTAGTTGAGAGAAATTTGAATATAATCTGAAAAGCTGTTTATTGGTGTTATCTGAGAGGGCTAGACATTGGATCTCCCTTACCTTTTACCTTTTAGCTCCTGGTGGAGCATAGGTCTTCAACAAACACTTTCCAAGTCGTTCTGTTTTTTGCCATTCTTTTAAGATCATTCCATGTCTTCCCCATCATCTTCATCTCTGCTTCTATCTGTCTTCTCCAAGAATTCCTTGGTCTTCCTCTTTGTCTTTTCCCCTGGGGATTCCAAAAAAGGGCCTGTTGTGTAATACTCTCAGTTGGCTTCCGTAGTGTGTGTCCTATTCATCGCCATCGTCTTCGCTGTATCTCTTTATCCACTGGTATTTGACCGGTACATTTCCATAATTCCACGTTAGTGACTTTGTCCTGCCATTTCCATCCCTTTATTCTGCGCAAGCATCCATTAATGAAAGTCTGTACTTTCGTGATTGTCAATTTTGTCATTCTCCATGTTTCACAGCCATATAATAGGACCGACTTAACATTTGAGTTGAAAAATCTTATTTTTGTATTTAGCCTAATTTCTTTGGATTTCCATATGTTTCCCAGTGCAATGAAAGCTCCTCTTGCTTTTGATATCCTTATTTTGGTATCATTTTCTGTTCCTCCCTCTTTATCTATATTACTGCCCAGATATATATAAGATTGTACGTCTAGTAGAGGTATTTCTCCTAGTTTTATATGGTTATTGCCAACTGCATTAATTCTCATAATATTGGTCTTATCTCTATTAATCTTTAGTCCTAGCTGTTGTGATCTCTCATCTAATATACTCATTTTATCCTGCATCTGTTGATGGCTGTGTGATAGGAGAGCTATGTCATCAGCAAAGTCTAAATCATCAAGTTGTTTGGTCAGTGACCACTGGATCCCATTTCTGTTGTTTTGAGTTATTTTCATAATCCAATCTATGGCCAGTAGAAAGAGAAATGGAGACAGGAGGCATCCTTGCCTTACTCCTGTTCTTATTTCAAATGCTTCTGTAAGCTGTCCTTCATGCACCACACTACATTTTGTTCCTTCATACATTGTTTTTATCAGGTTAATAAACTTTATGGGGATTCCGTAATGACTCAGCAACTTCCAAAGCATTCTTCTGTCTAAACTATCAAATGCCTTTTCGTAATCTATGAATCCAATATATAGTGGGGATTTTAGTTCTAAACTTTGTTCAACTATTATACGTAGGGTAGTTATTTGATCAGCACATGATCTGTTCTTCCTAAAACCTGCTTGTTCATCTCTCAAGTGTTTCTCTATAGCCTCTTTTAGTCTCTCCAGAATGATTCTGCCTAATATTTTTCCTGGCACTGATAGTAGCATAATTCCCCTATAATTTGTGCACTCCTGTAAACTTCCTTTCTTTGGTAGTTTGATCATATAACCTTCTCTCCAGTCTTTAGGTATTTCTTCCCTCTCCCAAATTTTATCCAATAGATCCTGTAACATCTTGGTAGAGGTGTTAATATCTGCTTTGATGGCTTCCGAAGGAATTTCATCTGGTCCTGTGGCTTTCTATCTATCTATCTATTGACCTTTCGAGCCGTAACCGGCCCATAGGGCGTAGACCAAGATACACCTTCTCCTATATGAATTTTTGTTCTAGCAGTTTTCTTTTAAAGATATTTTATCAAATCTCGCCATCTGTCTCTGTTCTGTGCAAGCAGTTCTATCTCATTGAGGGAGCCGATTCCTGCTGCTCTTGCCTCTCTCATCAATGTTCTTCTCAGTGTCTCCCTGGGTCTTCCTCTTTTTCTTTTACCTGTTGTTTCCCATATGAGGGCTTGCTTTGCTATTCGATTATTATCTCTTCTCATCACATGTCCAACGTATGACCATCGTCTTTTCTTTATTACTGAAGATATTAGTGGTTGATTGGCGATTTCTCTAATTTCCTCGTTTGTTTTGAATTCGTTCCATTCTATACCAAGTATTTTCCTTAGACATTTATTTTCGAATGCGTTCAACTTTGTTTCTATATCTCTTGTTGTTTTCCAGCTTTCACACGCATACGTAAGGGTTGATAGTACATTTGATTTGAATAGCCTAAGTTTTGTGTTTGTGCTAATGAGTTTTGATTTCCACAACTTTTCAAGGCTTCTGAAAGACATTGCTGCTTTAGCCAGTCTGATTCTAATTTCTTTGCTCGTATCCCCTTCTCGATCAATGTGACTTCCAAGATAGATGAAGTGATCGATCTCTTCTACTGGTTTGTTTTCCATGTATATTTTGTCACTTGTTGGAATTAAACTTTTCATGACTTTAGTCTTTTCATGATTGACCTCAAGCCCAATTTTGCTGGCTATTGATGATAGTTCATTTGTGTTTTCCTGCATCGTTTTTATCTGATTGCTGATGAGAACTATGTCATCAGCAAAGTCCAGGTCCTCCAAATGGTCTCCTTGTATCCATTCGATGCCTTTATTACCAGTGCAGCATTTCTTCATTATGAAGTCCATAACAATTCCAAATAACAAGGGCGATAAAATACATCCTTGTTTAACCCCAGTTTCTATTGGGAAACATTCGCTCAGTCCTTCCTCTGTTCGAACTGCACATGTGTAACCATCATACATGTCTTTGATAATATTTATGATTTTTGATGGTAAGCCATATTGCTTCAGAATTTTCCACAAAGAATCTCTATGAATACTATCAAATGCTTTTTTGAAGTCGATGAAGTTAAGTACAAAAGGTTTTTGCTTTTCAATGTGTTCCTCCAATATAAGTCGTAGAGTGAAAATGTGGTCAAGACAGCTTCTCCCTTTTCTAAACCCAGCCTGTTCTTCACGCATTACTGTATCTATTGAATCCTTTATTCTATTTAGGATGATTTTACAGAATAATTTTGAGGCAACTGACAAAAGTGTCACGCCTCTCCAATTGTTACAATCTCTAAGATTGCCCTTTTTTGGGATCTTAACAATGATTCCTTTTTTCCATTTATGAGGCGTCTTCTCTGTTTTCCAAATGATGTTGAACATTTTTTGGAGATGTATTAAATTATGGCTATCAATTGCCTTGAGGATCTCAGCTGTTAACTTATCCTCTCCAGCAGCCTTGTTATTGGTCATTAGCTTTAAGGTGGTTTCTATTTCACTCAAGGTGAAGTCATCTAAATTTACATCTAATTCTGCTGCTGGTGTTTCAGCTTCAAAATCTATTAAACTGTGAGGTAGTGGACGGTTAAGAATTTCTTTGAAGTGTTCCGCCCAACGGGCTTTTATGTCTGCGCTTGTTGTTAGCATTAATCCAGATTTGTCTAGAATTGGTGTTCCACTGGATGTATAGGTGTTTGTCAGCATCTTTTGTACAGTATAAAGAGTTCTGCTGTCTCCTGTAATTGCAGCTGTCTCTGCTTTCTCTGCCAAGTTGTCTATATAAGCTCTTGTATCTCTTCTTGCCGAACTTTTCACTTTGTTGTCTAATTCTTTGTATGTTGCTTTTGCCAGAACCTTTCCAAGATCTGTCTTTACATTAGTCATGGCTCTCTTCGCTTCCTGTATCAGGTCTACGTTTCATTAACAACATCGTTTTTACGATAGCGGCTTGTTAAACCTCTGATCAACGGTTCTATACCAAGCCGGAGAAAAATAATTCCTCCATTTTGGAAACAACCGGAAACCTACAAGCCTGTGGCTTTACCATCTTTTAATAATTTGATGGCTTTCATTATTTCTTCTTTGCTTGGTTTTCCGCAGTTAACGTGTAACTCTTCTTCTGCTGGTAGTATATCTGGAGGATTATTTGAGCCGGGTCTGTTCAAAAGTTCTTCAAAGTGTTCTTTCCATCTCTCCATTTGTTCCCTTATATTACTAAGCAGATTTCCTTTCTTGTCTTTGATAAAGGCGTTGATCTGTTTGTATTTTCCACCTAATTTCTTTGTGCTGTTGTACAGTTCTTTCATATTCCCTTTATTTGCTGCTTCTTCTGCCTCTTTAGCTAGTTCATCTATATATTTCCTCTTATCCCTTTTAATGCATCTTCTCACTTCTTTGTTCACCTCTGTGTAAGCTTCCTGTGTCTTGGCTTTATTACTTCTTGTTTTGCTTTTATTTATGTCTGCTTTCTTGTTCTTTCTTTCTTTAATTTTATCCAGGGTCTCTGCTGTCATCCATGCCTTATTCTGGCGTTCTCTTTTCCCCAGTGTTTCTTCGCATGTCTCTTTCCATATATTTTTTACCTGTTTCCAATGATCTTCTATATTTATTGTATTTTCTAGTTGTTGGAGGACTTGGTATTTGTTTGATATTGTGACTGCGAATTTATCTTTAATTCCTTGTTCTTTAAGAAACCCTACATTGAAATACTTTCTATCTACCCTTATTCGTTGTATTATACCTTTTTAATTTAATTTTAAGTTTGGCTAACAGAAGATGATGATCAGAAGCTATATCTGCCCCTCTATATACTTTTACATCCTGTAAGGATGACTTAAACTTATTATTAATACATATGTGATCAATTTGATTTTCCGTTCTATGATCTGGTGACACCCATGTAGCTTTGTGTATTCTTTTATGTTGGAATATTGTTCCTCCTAGGCTCATTTGATTAAGGGCGCAGAAATTCACAAATATCTCTACATTCTCGTTTATATCTCCAAGTCCATGTTTTCCCATAATCTCTTCGAAGCCTCTGTTGTCTGATCCTACCTTAGCATTTAGGTCTCCCATCAAGATTATAATATTTTGGCTCGTCTTGCATCCATCTGCCATTGTAGCTGTTTATAAAAATCATCTTTAACTGAGTCATCTTTATCGTTGGTTGGTGCATAGCATTGTATAATGTGTAATTTTATTTTGTTTTTGGTTGTTCTAAATGTTGCTCTCACCAGTCTTGGTCCCACTGCCTCCCATTCTATTAGTGTCTTCTGTGCATTTTTTGATAGCATTATAGCAACCCCTTCGCTATGTTGTGCTCCTGGTTCCTGGTGTCCTGATGATAAAATCATCTCCCCTGTATTCAATTTTATTCTCTCTGCTCCCAGCCATCTTGTTTCACACATTCCCAGAATATCTATCTTATAGTTGGTCATTTCTGCTGCCACTTGTGCCGCTTTTCCCTGTTCGTTAAGGGTACGAACATTCCAGGTGCCAATTCTGGATGATTTCCTGGTAGACAAAGGGTGAGTCGGCAACCCGGACTCCTTATGGCTTTCTCCGGATTGCGTCATACGTCTCTTAGACAGAGAGCCCTTCTCTTTCCTGGTTGACGGATTAACTTTATCTTTCTTTGACTTGTTCATGTTTGTGAAGTTTTTTCGGCTTACTTTTTTTACAGTATGGGATAGCCAGTCCCATGCCTAACCCTCCTTTCTCGCCTCTTACGAACATGCCTGGTAGGGTACAGCGCCGCTATTCTTTACTCCCCTTTCGGGCCCCGGCAGCGCACGGGCGACATTGGATCTCACTACCCAGAAAATCAGGGGACGGTAACATTATAAACAAACCATGGATTAATTTTTTCTTATTTTTTAAAAAATCACCACTGCTCCTGGTGGACTTTGAACCTGTGTCCTTCCTGTCCTAAGGTCGACACTTTAGACTATCTAGGCCCTACCACTGTTATCAAGTCAGCAACCCAGATATTCATTTACTCTCAATTTTATTTTCTATTATTTCATGTATTTTATAAATAAGTAAGTAAAGAGCCCCCGTCACACCAAGTGACGTATAGGAAATATGGTGTTAGTGACCATAAATTTTACAGCCCTTCAGCACATGATTTTTGGGGTAATGTGGTTGGTATTACCCCCATGCTGCTTTACTTTCCCAGAAAAAATCCGGTACCAATTTAAGGCTGGGTGAAACTGGAACACGTCGATCAGGATCTAACCCGACCTCTTGTCCTTTGTAGTCCAGTTCACTAACCACTGATCATGTACTTTATAATTTCCTAAAATTGTGGCAATGTTTTGATTAATGTATGCTTGATCCTAAGTTATAGTTTGCAATTTCTTTCTTCTGTGATAACTGTGTCATCCACAGGTGCAGATGCCATGGAAATACTTGTGAACACTTTCTATCTACCAATTAGGTGTATTGGTAAACCCTTCTGAAAACAAATATTTTTTTAATTGATGCATTCCCCTTTATTATTTACATTTAATTCACAAAAATGTCAATTTCTTTATTGACCCCATTTTCCAGATTGACCCATGTCAGCTTTGAGAGAGCACTCCATTAAGGACTGTATTAACCAATCAGCTTTCATAGCCTATATACATCTTTGTCTATGTATTTTAAACATAGCTCAGTTTATGACTCCATTTAAGTTGATGTATTTTATTATTGGATGAAGTGAAACATTTATAATTTGCATATCATAACTTTCATGTGACTAAAAATGAAATAAATAGTTACAAATTGTAATAATTTTGCTTCATTTTTTTTCATTTTAATTATCATTCTCTTCTGAATTCATCTTCTTATACTATTTTTTTTTTTTCACTTCATTTTTGTTTAGCTGTTCATGAGCTTTATCAGAGTTCATAATTCTGTTATTACAGAAGACATTTTAGACTGCTTCTTTTTAAAATTCACACACTAGTTGTATATACCATTATATTTCTTTAAATTATCTCAAAAGGTAGGGAATACTCATCAATCTGTTATTTAATTCTTCATTCTAGCTTAGAGTTAAGATAGATTACCTATATTATAAGATTAGGTTACCTTAGATAGGTTATCTATATAATAAGACTACCAAAAAAAAAAAGTGTGCAAAATATGAACATTACCTCCTGGTGACTTTGTAAAGCAGCTCTCAAACAGGACATATTCTGAGTAACCAGCATGGAAGTACATCTAGGGACAGAAAGTAACACCAGATAATAATTTTTTAGGACCACTTTTATATTTGTAAAAAATCTGCAGTCGTGTTGTCAGAACAAAGCTGTACGTGTTCTCCAGGTGTCTCTTCCACAAGTGCCTTCGATGTTGCCACATTCTCCATAGTCAGATATTGAAGATTGTTGTAAGTTGAACAGTTCTGGAGTATAGGTTCTCAGACATGTCTTACTCTTCCACAAATGCCGTCGATGTTGCCACCTTCTACTCTCCATAGTCAGACATTGAAGATTGTCGTAAGTTGAACAGTTCTGGAGTATAGGTTCTCAGACATGTCTTACTCTTCCACAAATCTTAGTAGTTTAGTCATCAGATTATCTTTTTTCGAATAACTGTTCTTAAGTGCTCAGATCTCCTCCTCAGCAAATCCAACAGTGTGAAATGACTGAGAAATACAAATATGCTTATTAACAAGTATTTCCCCGTTCTCCCTGTAGCTCTCTTGAATTTAGTTAATATTCCTGTTGACTTGAAGCTCTGGGAGTCACACTGAGACTGCAGATTCAAAACAGCATAAAGCATTAGGGATATATGATCTGCCTATGACAAGGCCATACCGTCCATTACTATAACGTAGTACACACAATGTTTGACAACAATGGTTGTAACCACAATACTGGATTTATTGAAAAGACAGCAGCAGATATTCCTTAAGCATTTACAAATGTACATAATTAGCCACAAAATGACAATGTTCAACTTCTTGAAATGTTCTCATAACTTTTTAGGTGTCGAAGGGGATACAAAGTTAGAATATCTTTCTACAGGTGAAATTAACGTCTATTACTGGATGACATTGTCATGATGCTGGGATTTTCACTTATTGAAATACAGGACTATCTATGCAAATGGGGGCTTGGCACAAGAAGAAGAAGCGCATTACAGAGTCAAAAACAATATTGTTAAAGTATTTTTTTAAAATATGAAGGAAAAACATACCTAGCAGACTCAAATTATAAATTAATAATTATCAAGAATTAAACAGAATAGAAACTCTATAACAATATCAAGTATCAATGACTTCTTCTTTTCTCTTTCTCACTGATACCTAAAAGGTGTCGTGGTTTTTATCGTTTGTCGTTCTTGAGCTGCTCGAACTGTCTGAATTAGTGATTTTCCTTTGTTGTTACATGTCTCTGTCACTGCATCTATCCATCTTCTTCTGGGTCTTCCTCTTGGTCTTTTTCCATGCATTTTCTAGAAGAATGCCCTTGATGGTGATTGGTGCGGATTCATTCTGACCAGGTGGCCAAACCATTTAAGTTGTTGTTGTTCTTTATATTCTTGGCAGGGTTTTGTTCTTACCATTTTTCTTATGGTTTCATTTGGTATTCTATCTCTTCTTGTGTTGTTTGTTACTTTTCTCAAACATCGCATCTCACATGTATTTATCTTTCTTAATTATGATTTAGAAAGGGTCCATGTTTGACTTTCATAGCACAAAGTTGGTATGAAAATGCTATTTATCAGTTGTTGTTTAGCTGCTATAGAAATGTTTGGATGTCTTAGCAATGGTGAAAGCTGGTATGTGACAGCATTTGCTTTTTGTATTCTCATGTCAATTTCTCTGTCTAGTTTTCCATCTTCTGTGAACATTGTGTCCAAATACTTGAATTCCTCTACTTGTTTTATTTCTTTATCTTTGATTTTAATGTTTAATGGGTGTCTTAATTTGCTTATTCTCACAGCCTCTGTTTTTTCTGTGTTAATTTTCATACTGTAGTTTGTGCAGCTTTTATCTAGAGATGTTAAATGCTGTTGTAGCAGGCTTTCATTCTCATATATTAGGCATTGGTCATCTACGAATAGTAGCTCGTTGATGTTGGAACTTTTACCTCTGTATTATTATTTGATTTTTCCTTATTGTTGGTTGTTTCCTGATTTATTTTGTCCATATATATGATGAAGAGGAGTGGTGAGAGGACACATCCTTATCACTGACATACCACTGCCAAAATAGCAAGAACTTTGCATCTCCCTTGACCCCAAAAAGGTGAAAGAAGAAGAAGAACTGGAATAGACTGAGTCTGTTGAGATGGTTTTTCTTGGAGAAGTAACTTTGATTACAAACAGGCTGGTGACTGCAAGAGAGTCAAGGAAAAACTACAAAGACTAGATCTAGAGAAGTAGATATAGACTAACACTTGCTGGATGCTTTGGAACACAAGCTTCAAAGCACAATGTAATGCATCAACTAATAAATGAATGAAGAAGAAAAAATAATGAACAGCACAGAGATAGTTTTGAGAGAAATGGATATTGCTGATTTCATTGATAAACAGATGGCGGTATTTACCGTTTTTGTTGGACTCACTTCCAATCATGTAATTGTATTATTTTAGACCTGAGAGGTCACTTAATTATGGATTGAGATATTTGAACGATGGTCACAGAATGTAACAAAGAACCTTAACATTTTAAAATTAAAGACTTTGTATCTTTGTCATGAATTCTTCACTCTGCTCTGAGATCATATTAATTTTACCCTCTTGTTGAGAAGCCCCATCATGATATGAATCCATGTTAAAAAGATCCGTCAGTGTATATAACATTATCCGACCCAGGATGTGACAATCCACTCAAGTTCTAGAAATGAGACTAAATGTCTTACAAAAATATATGCCTCCAAAGTCCCTTAACTCTTTCTGTTTGGAAGCTTTTTATCAATGCAATGAAAGAGATTTCAGAGATAAAATTTATCATGGTTTTAAGAATCAATTTACATACTTATATTCATCTAACATATAACATATTATAAATAAATTTGTAGATAATTGAATAAGGTATTAAATTTCACCAATACCAAGGTGATCTATCTATTGACCTTTCGAGCCGTAACCGGCCCATAGGGCGTAGACCAAGATACACCTTCTCCTATATGAATTTTTGTTCTAGCAGTTTTCTTTTAAAGATATTTTATCAAATCTCGCCATCTGTCTCTGTTCTGTGCAAGCAGTTCTATCTCATTGAGGGAGCCGATTCCTGCTGCTCTTGCCTCTCTCATCAATGTTCTTCTCAGTGTCTCCCTGGGTCTTCCTCTTTTTCTTTTACCTGTTGTTTCCCATATGAGGGCTTGCTTTGCTATTCGATTATTATCTCTTCTCATCACATGTCCAACGTATGACCATCGTCTTAGGTGATACAAGACATATAAAAAGAATATGGTTTGAGGACAGTTCACACTAAACAAATTAAGAATGATGCACTATGTGGCGAAACATATGCGCCTGAAATCGGTATGGCATATAGTGCATTGAAACGTACGGAGAGAGTGACTTTACACCTAATTAAAACTACATGAGAGGAAACAAAACAAGAATAGGTGTCAAGCTATATAGCAAAAAGACACTGAAAGTATATTGGTCATGTGTACAGATTAGGCAAAAGAAGACTCCTGTGCCAGACCTTCATTGGGCACCTAGTGGAAATAGTTAAAATTGAAGACCAAAAGAAACACAAAAAAGAACAATTAAGAGAGAGGGTTCACCTACGGACATGAGAACAAAACATGACTTGTATTGAATCATCAGATATGGAAAGATAATTTCTGCCCTACATGTCATCTTTGGCTCAAGAGAAATTAACTGTGTAAAAAATAAAGTGACAAAGCTTGTCAAATCATTGGACAGTTATCACGACTATCGTCCAACAAGGAAATAACTCTGGAGGCAAAACGAGCACTATACAATACAATCTTCATCCCAACGTTGTGCTACCAATGCCAGACCTGGACCCTAGATGCAAGAACAATAAGAAAAATAACCTATACAGAGATGAAATGTGTTAGACGAATGACAGGAAATAGTCTGAGAGATAAGATCAGAAATGAAGAACTGAGAAAAAAAAGCTAGGAATAGCCCCTGCCATAGAATATATAAGGAAACAACAGATAAAATGGTTTGGCCACGTGACAAGTCAGAAAGATCAAAACACAACGAGCCTTCAGCAAACATTGTGAGAACACCAGACCCAAGAGTCGACCACGAAAAAGATGGATCGATGGAATATTAGAAGCACTAGGAAACATAACAGCAGCAGAGGTTAACAGAAGAGAAAAAGACCGTAAATTATATCTCCCCTTGACGCTGAAAGGCAGATGAGGAAGGACAGAAGAAGAAGAAAAAATAAAGTAAAGGTTTCTATACATTATATGTCTTGGTTAGCAAATAGGGAGTATGGTGTTAGTAACCACATTCTTGGGTGATATGATTGATATCACACCAAGCCACCTTTACTCCCCACAAAAATCTCTGGTATCCATTTTTAGAGGCTGAACCCTTGAGTCTTGTCAGTTTGAAAAAAAATCTAGCCTTTCTGGGAATCAAACCCAGACCATTCTGATCAGGAAACTAACCTCAGTGTAATCTATTTTTAGCTGTTTCATGTCAAGATTTGTACAGTGTATATTTATATCATCTGTTATATGTACATCTTTTTCATAACTTGTTGCATCTTCTTTTCAAAGTACATACATGTATAAGCGTGTGTTTGCATATATATGTGTATTTGTTTTTGTATATATATATATATATATATATATATATATATATATATGCTACAAGACACATACCTTCATATCCATGGAACCGTGGTCCATCGAACCATGGTCCATCGAACCATGGTCCATTGAACTGTGGTCCACTGAATCATGATTCATTGATCCATGATCCATTGAACTGTGGTTCATTGTGCTGTGGTTCATTAAACTGTGGTCCATGGCGGTGGTAGTAGGCATGTAATGGTGGCCTGAATGATTCATTGCAGAGTGGTCGTGGTCCATTCTGTTTCTCTAACAACGTTACTGATTCAACCAGTACCTGAACTGTACTTGATCTGTGATTAAACATTAACATTATATTAACCATAATGCTATTATTTTAAACACAAACACAACACTTCAACCATTACGGGATTTCTAAAACTCATATGATAAAATGAACTTATAATTTAGAATAGGGGAGATAATCACAGACTCTCTAGGCTGACAGGTTGCCAGTCACTATTTGATCCATTAACTGAATCATTCACAATTTATTTAAATCAGTCTCCAAATTAAAACATCACCAATTTGACAATAAAAGCAAGCATAGAGTGGATATAATGAATTATTTTAAAACATTATCTCTATCTTCTACTAGTCCAGAGGAAGCCATGGAGAGGAATCTGAACTTATGTCGGAGGAAAGATCTTAAAATAAGTACTTGGAATGTTAGGACTCTATATCAAGAAGAGAAATTGGAAAATCTGGTTTAAGAAGCTGAATGAATAAATATAGATATTTTAGGCATATCAGAGACAAGATGGAAAGAATGTGGGTACAAAGAGGACAAAAATTATACATTTATATACTCAGGAAACACAACATCAAAGGGGGGTAGGAATACTGATAAAAAGAGAGCTACAAAAATATATAAGTACCCACTGGACATACAGTGATAGGATTATACTACTCAAGTTGAAATCAAAATCATTCGACATAGCAATAATACAGACATATGCATCTACTCAAGGCTATACAGATGAATAAATAGAGGCATACTATGAAGACCTAAATAAAGTTATGAAGCAAGTGAAATCTTCAGACATCTTGATTGTAATAAATGACATGAACGCTAAAGAAGGAAAAGATAGATATAAGACCATTATAGGAAATCATGGTTTAGGAAAAAGAAATGACAGAGGAGAAAGATTTATACAATTTTGTGAAGATAACAGGCTGATAATAAGTAACACCTACTTTGAGCAAGAGAAAAGGAAACTATACACATGGAAAAGCCCTGGAGAAAAGAAGAGGAATCAAATAAATTACATAATAATAAAAGAAAGGTTCCATAACAGCGTAAAGAAAGCCAAAACCTATCCAGGAGCAGATATTAATTCAGATCACAATCCTGTAATGATTAAAATGAAAATCAAACTAAAGAGAAACAAGCAAAAGTCTAATTCATCAACAAATCCACTAGATATAACAGCTCTAAATCAAAAAGATATTAAAGATACCTATACAATACAAGTAAAGAACACATACCAGAAGCTGCTAGAAGAAGGAATTGAGCAATACAGAAGAGAAAATCCTGATGAAAAAGTAACAACCAAATGGCAATGCATAAAGAAAAGCATACAAGAAACCTGCAACACCTTACCCAAAAGAGAAAAGAACAAAATACAAAAATGGACATTCCATCTTAGACAAAAAAAACACCATCTTAGAAAAAATGGAAGAAAGGAGACAATAAAATAGATAATGAGATACGCAAAATGTGCAAAAAGGCAAAAAAAGACTGGTTCAGCCAAAAATGTAGAGAAATAGAAACTATGGAAAGCAGACAAGACTTAAGAGGAATGCACACAGAAATAAAGAGAATGACTAATACAAATAAAAAAGCCACAAAAGGTGGATGCATTGCAGACAAAAAAGGAAAAATGCTAACAGACAATAAAGATATTATAGATAGATGGCAGGAATATATAACAGGACTATTTCATGATCAAAGAGACAAGAAATCAGCTATAAAATGTACATCAGGCTATAAAATCTTAAAATCTGAGGTGGAAAAAGCTATAAAAACAATGAAAAAGGGAAAAGCAGCAGGACCTGACAGCATACAGATAGAGATGATACAGGCACTAGAAGATTTTGGCATTGAAATGATCACAGACATATGCAACCACATATACCACACAGGATACATACCAAATGAACTAAAATCATCAACTTTCATTGCATTGCCTAAAAAGAATGGTGCAGTTGAATGCAGTGACTTTAGAACAATAAGCCTAATGAGCCATGTTACAAAAATCTTGCTAAAAGTTATACAAGGAAGGATTCAGAATAAAATCAATACTGAATTAGATGAGCAGCAATTTGGATTTAGGAAATATAGTGGGACAAAAGAAGCAATATTCTGCATGAGAACATTAATCGAAAAGTTCACAGAAGTAAACAAACCAATATATGCCTGCTTCATAGACTACACCAAAACATTTTATAGAATGCACCATAATCAACTTATAGACTGCCTAAAAGATATAAATCTGGATGACACAGACATACAACTGATATGTAATTTGTACTGGGAGCAAACAGCAATAATAAAATATAACAAGGAGAACTCTACACCCATGGATATAAAAAGAGTAAGACATGGATGCATTCTATCACCAAGCTTGTTCAATCTATACACTGAGCAAATTTGTAAAAACATCACAGAGATGCCAGGCCTAAACATTAATGGGAAAATAATCAATAACCTAAGATATGCTGATGATACCGTTCTACTAGCAGAAAACTTTTTTTTTTTTTTTTTTTTTTTGTTGGACACACCAAGATCGACGCTTGTTTGCGTTTGAACAAAGCCCAAAGGCCAAGATCTGAATTTGCAGGGAACATAATCAAAATCAACAACTCAGTCGTGGTCAATGCGGAGGTTGGCTAGCTGCACTATCCCTAAGGACGAATGGATCCAACTGCCATCATCATCAGGTCAAATGCCCTTTGCAGAACGTTGCATTTACCACAGCCTGTCCTAAAGAATCTCTGTCTCAAACCAGACCTCCCACAGAACGTTGCATTCACCACAGCCTGTCCTAAAGAATCTCTGTCTCAAACCAGACCTCCCACAGAACGTTGCATTCACCACAGCCCATCTTGAAGAATCTCTGCCTCAAGCCAGATCTCCCACAGAATGTTGCATTCATCACAGCCCATCTTAAAGAATCTCTGTCTCAAGCCAGACCTCCCACAGAACGTTGCATTCATCACAGCCCATCTTAAATAATCTCTGTCTCAAGCCAGACCTCCCACAGAACGTTGCATTCATCACAGCCCATCAGAAAGAATCTCTGTCTCAAGCCAGACCTCCCACAGAACGTTGCATTCATCACAGCCCATCTTAAAGAATCTCTGTCTCAAGCCAGACCTCCCACAGAACGTTGCATTCATCACAGCCCATCAGAAAGAATCTCTGTCTCAAGCCAGACCTCCCACAGAACATTGCATTCATCACAGCCCATCAGAAAGAATCTCTGCCTCTAGCCAGATCTTCTTCTACTTCTGTTGTCGTGTTCAAGGTTTTCTTGATGTCTTGAAACAATTTTCTTCTTGGTCTGCCCCTGATGAATTGCCCAGAATTCATGCCTTCCATCATTGTTCTTTCCAGTCCACTGTGTTTTTTTATGTGGCCATAGTATTTTAATTTTTTCTTCAGAACGGTGTTTATAAGCCAGTTCTTTTTAATGTTTAAATCTTTCAATATATCTTCATTGTTCTTTTTTATTATCCAAGGTATCTTAAGGATTTTTCTGTAGTATTATATGTTCTGAATGAATTGATTTTCTTTCTTGCTGTATGCAAGATTCTCCATGAATCACAACCATATGTTGCTATTGGAAAGGTACATGTCCTTAGTAATTTAATTTTACTGCCTTCCTGGTATTGTGCACATGTTCTTCATGGCATTTAATTTTTGTGATGCTATTGCAAATATTTTTTGATCTCTTTCTGGCTGTCTCCATTGATAGCTGTGGTTGAGAAAAAAACCTGGCTGACCAGGAAATCCATAAACTCAATTCAATTTAGTTCCCTGAGCCAGTGAGCAAAAAACCTACATGCTGATAAGATCAATAACAACATAATACCATTTGATACATCCATTGGTTTATAAAGGTCCTTTTAAAATAACAGATGGGAATATATAATTAGGGATGAAGAAGTAAATCTCTAAATCTGATGTACGTTAATTCTTTGCTCCAGTAATATTTGTATTAATAAAGCTTACCTATGCAACTGAAGAATAGGCCAACTATAAAGTTGTGATTTTATTCACTTTTAAATATTGACAATCATAATTTGTGATTTTTAAAAACATCACATAAAAAAATGCACTGATTTATGACCTTTGCTATAACTGATTCACGCAGACATTAGATTTAAGGCAACTCCCAGAACATCACACTAATCTAAAATGGTGAGGCTAGGAACACTCTAGCTTGTATAAACAATATATCAGCTGACTGGTTTCCCTGGTGAATTAACATTCTATTTTTCTTTAAACCTAATAAATGTGTGATAATGCAAGCAGTATTGATTTGTTGGGCAATGATTCTCAAGCTGTTAGAGGAAATTGGAACAAGAACTATGTAGAGTAGCAGGAAAATGTGAAGTTAGGAAAATAAAAATATCTTAAAACGTATTACTCTAAAACAAGTATTTGTGTGGCTTTATAGGATTATGTGGCACCACAATGGCTGAATCAACATACTGACCTGTAGGTCTTTCTGCAGTGACAATGGTGTGTATGTGAAGAAAATCTCTAGGTAAAAATGTGTAAACATATTACTTTATTTTGAGTGCTGTTCTTTGTATCCATAGAATTGTTTTACATATGTGTTCAGAGTGCTGCATTTTGTACTTGTGTTTAACAGCTGTTCTGTGCATATATTTTGATAAACATTTTTTTTTGCTGTTTTTCTATTACGTGTTTGATAGCCGTTTTTGCGTGCACTTCCCAGAACCGTTGTCTGTGTATATATTAAAGAAGCTGCCTGGTTATCTGCATATTTTACTACAGATGTTTATATATGCATGCGTGCACCCACGCACGCACACACACACATACACACATATTCTGAAAATTATTTTGTTGAGAACAGCTTCAAAATCTGTTACTTTTTTTTTATGTGCATAATCAGGGAGTTGTCTTTGTGTATGTGTTTTAGAGCAGTTGTTGTGCATGTGTTTGAAAGTGACTCATGATTATACAAAGAAATTATGATGGTGGTTTTCTGTTGCCTTCCGTCGGTTTGTTTACGGTTTGCTGCGTTAGCCTTTGACTAAAAAATCTCACCCACAAGACAGTGGGGTTGTTTTACTTCGAGGTACCCTCTCTTACCCTTTCACTCTCCCAAGCATACCTGCAAGGCAACAGGGCAGCCGCAGGTTGTACTATTTAATGCATACAGTAGCAGGTAAAATTACCTGACCTAAACTTTGTTAACTTCAGATGAAAGATGTACAACAGAGGTGAGATACAGAATGGCTCAGGCAAAAGCAACTTTCCAAAAAATGAGGAAGATACTATGCAATCCACTTTTGACAAAAGAAACAAGAAAATGATTTTTTATATGTTATGTGGCACCAGTATTAACATATGGATATGAATCATGGACAATAGGACAACAGACAAAGAAAATCACTGGAGGCTGTAGAAATGTGGTTTTACAGAAGAATGTTGAGAATACCATGAACTGCCAAGAAGAGTAATGAAGATGTTCTGAAAGAGGCCAAAGCAAAAAGATAGCTAATTTCCAATATTAGGAAAAAACAATCATCATTTTTGGCCATGCAATGAGAAGAGAACAACTGGAATATATTGTAACAACTGGCAAAATTGAGGGATGAAGAGATAGAGGGAAGCAAAGAGAAAAGATAGCAGACAGCTTAAGAGAATGGCTTGGCAAAGGGTGAAAACAGAAATGATAAATAACTGTCGTGATCGAAAGTTGTGGAGAGACATCACCTACACCAGCAAGCCCAGTACTTGATGATGATGTTGCGATCAGTTTTTGTGTGTGTTTGAGAACTGCTTTTTTTAATTACATATTCTGAAAGCAAATTAAACATTGACAACAAGGATCTGCGAATCATAAAAAACATGTACTGGCAACAAACAGCAGCTATACGAATTAACAACCAAACAGGACAATTTCAATTTATAAAACAAGGCATCAGACAAGGCTGTGTTCTGTCGCCGGATTTGTTTTCACTTTACAGCGAACATATTATGAGATTTCTTAGTAGACAAAAAAAGGAATTGAAGTCAACGGTCACAACATAAATAATTTACGATATGCGGATGACACAGTCTTAATAGCAGAGACAGAGAATGAGCTACAAGAAATGATAGATATAATAGTAAAAGAAAGCAACAAGAAAGGTCTCAGTCTGAATAGTAAGAAAACAGAAGTAATGGTTATATCGAAGAAACGATCATCACCATCATGCAGCTTAAAAATAAACAAGAGAAATCTGAAACAAGTGCAACATTTGAAATACTTGGGCACAGTGATAACATCAGATGGGAGATGCAACACAGAAATAAAAAGCAGAATAGCTCAGGCCAAAATAACATTTCAGAAAATGAAAAATATCTTATGCAACAAATCTATGTCAATAGAAATGAGAAAGAGAGTTCATCAATGCTATATAGAACCTATTCTGACCTATGGAAGCGAATCATGGACAATAGACAAAGAAATGAAAAGACGATTAGAGGCCACAGAGATGGGATTTCTCAGAAGAATGTAGAAACTTCCCTGGACAGCTAAAAAGACCAATGAGAAAGTTCTCAAAGAGGCCAACACAAAAAGGGAGCTTTTAAAAAACATCAGAAAGAAACAATCAACATTTTTTGGGCACATCATGAGAAGAGGGAAGTTGGAATACTTGGTAACAACTGGCAAAATAAAAGGAAAGAGAGATCGCGGACAACAAAGAGAGAAAATACTGGATAGCTTGGTGTCATGGCATGGAAAACAGTCAACAACAGAACTGATACGATGCACTGTAGATAGAAGATTGTGGAAGGACATGATCGCCAACGCCAACCGGTATGGTACATGATGATGATGATGATTCTGAAAGCTGTATTTGTATATGTATTTGAGAAATGTGTTTGTGTATGTATTTGAGAAATATGTTTGTGCATGTATTTGAGAAATATGTTTGTGCATGTATTTGAGAAATATGTTTGTGTATGTATTTGAGAAATATGTTTGTGCATGTATTTGAGAAATATGTGTGTGTTTGTATTTCAGAAATGTGTTTGTGTCTGTATTTGAGAGCTACTTTAAAAAAATATGTTTGAGAGCTGTCCTTATAAAGGAAATAAAATATTATATATATATATATTCCAAGAACTGTGTAAGGTATATGCATTTGAAAGCTTTCTTTGTGTATATGACTGAAAGCTGTATATGTGTACATTTTTGACACCTGTTTTTTTTTTTATATATATATGTTTGATATCTGCTTTTATTATATATTCCAAAAACTTGTTCTTGTATCTGTTTAAGAGTTGTTCTTTTCATGTATACATTTGAGAACTGTTTCTTGTGTATGTGATTGAGAAATGTTTCTTGTATATATGTTGAGAACTATTTTTGCATATGCATTTGAGAACTGTTTCTTGTATACGCGTCTTGAGGACTGTTTCTTGTGTATATATTTGAGAAGTGTTTCTTGTTTTTATGTATGAGAACTGATTCTTGCGTGTATATTTTGAAACTATTTCTTGTGTTTTATGTTTGAGAACTGGTTCTTGAGTGCATGTCTGAGAACTGTTTCTTGAGTATATGTCTGAGAACCGTTTCTTGTGTATATGTTTGAGAACTGTTTCTTGAGTATATGTCTGAGAACTGTTTCTTGTGTATATGTTTGAGAACTGTTTCTTGTGTATATGTCTGAGAACCGTTTCTTGTGTATATGTTTGAGAACTGTTTCTTGAGTATATGTCTGAGAACTGTTTCTTGTGTTTATGTTTGAGAACTCCTTGTGTTTATGTTTGAAGGCTATTTTTGTGTGCATACTCTGAGAGGTTGAAATTCTACTTCTTTGTACTAAATGCCACAAAATTATTCCCATTATGTTTAAAGACATGACATTGAGACAACAATAAAGGCTGATCCAAGCTAGAGTCATTGGCCTTATACAAAGTCACTGGCACAACTCCAGTAACATATAGTCTAGATTAGACACGCTAGACAACTACATTTAAAACACGGCTTACGCTAATGAGACCTGACACAATGGGTAAGAAAACTTTATTGAATGTTTGTCGGTAAAATCAACCAGACTATAACAGTTCATTTTACAAGGGTTAAGGACTGGTTTAGTGAGACGAATCACCTCATCTTCAAAACATAAGTGTAATATAATGAGGTTAGAACAGTTAAAATCTTTACAATTTCATGTATGTTATAGGTCAATTCATACATAAAAAAAATAAACTTATATAATCTATGGGTCTATCTACATGTTTTAATGGATCAACTCACATGTTTTAAATGTGTCTACCTTCATGTTTTAATGGATCAACTCACATGTTTTAAATGGGCCAACCTTCATGTTTTAATGGATCAACTCACATGTTTTAAATGGGTCTACTTTCATGTTTTAATGGATCAACTCACATGTTTTAAATGTGTCAACCTTCATGTTTTAATGGATCAACTCACATGTTTTAAATAGGTCTACCTTCATGTTTTAATGGATCAACTCACATGTTTTAAATGTGTCAACCTTCATGTTTTAATGGATCAACTCACATGTTTTAAATGGGTCAACCTTTATGTTTTAATGGATCAACTCACATGTTTTAAATGTGTCAACCTTCATGTTTTAATGGATCAACTCACATGTTTTAAATGGGTCTACCTTCATGCTTTAATGGATCAACTCACATGTTTTAAATGGGTCTACTTTCATGTTTTAAGTGGGTCTACCTACACGTTTTAATTTACCTATTTCACTGTTATAGCCACATTTTCATCAGCAAATAGTCTAGCTACTGGAGGTCAAATCCTCTATTTTATACATTTGCTTTGTGTCTGACAAGCAATTAATATCCTGCTTCTGTGTATCCAAGGCCATGCTACGGAGTTCATGCACATGGACCAGAGGATTCTCCTTTGAATTTCTCAAGATTCTTGGGAATATTGGAGGACTTATGGATTCACCATACGTGCAGCATTGATGATCATAACAACAACAATATCAACAACAATATCCTGCTTCAAATATATATATTTTTACCATACCCCCTTTTTCTGTTAGATAATATTAAGTGTTGTGTTATAATTATTTACAGAGATGTATGTGTCCAAATCTACCTGTGTGTTACCGGAGTCTCAATATGAGTAAAGAATAGTGACACTGTGACCTTCCAAGCATGTCGTAAGAGGCGACTAAGGAGGTTGATCGATGGCTTGACAAGCTGTCATTGTAAAAAGTATTGTTATAGAAACAGCCATAGATTTTAGAAGCAGTGATCTCTACAATATGTGCCATTTTGGCACGCTAGGTTTCTGTTTTTGAGATTGTGGTTCTGCCCTATGTGCTGTCTTCAGCTTGAAAGGACAATAGATAGATAGATGTGTCCAAATCACATGGTATAGCCTAGGACACCAGATGTACTCAGAGAGACCATAAAGTAATATTAACGATAAGTGTTATTTTTCTGTTTTTAAAAGCTTACCAGAACACTATCTCATGAAACATGAAAATATTGCAACTCTAGTTTTCAACTACTTATGAAATATGTAATGAAAAGACGATTAGAGGCCACAGAGAAGGGATTTCCCAGAAGAATGTTGAAAGTTCCCTGGACAGCTAAAAAGACCAATGAGGAGATTCTCAAAGAGGCCAACACAAAAAGGGAGCTCTTAAAAAACATCAGAAAGGAACAATCAACAGTTTTCTGGCACATCATGAGAAGAGGAAAGTTGGAATACTTGGTTACAACCGGCAAAATAAAGGGAAAGAGAGATCACGGACGAAAAAGAGAGGAAATACTGGATAGCTTGGTGTCATGGCATAGAAAATAGTCAACAACAGAACTGATATGATGCAATGTAGATAGAAAATTGTGGAAGGACATGATCACCTACGCCAACCGGTATGGCACATGATGATGATAATGAAATATGTATCTCTGGACTGCTAAAGTCCTAGGGTGTACTGAACAATTCCAGTAGAAAAAAAGCCCAACCCATAACATAGAAACATATAGTGTGAGGTGCTTACATTTTGTCAGGTTTATTTTACCATTCCTAGTTCCGTTGCTACAAACTTAAATTGCGTCAGGAACAAATTCATGAACAAAAGAAATACAGAACATCATGGCTACCAGAAAAATTATGTGTGCTAACAGCTCAATAGAAGAGAACAGGCAACAGAATTTACACTCTGAACTGGCCACAACAGCTTGAAGTACTGCCTTTTCAACAAACTAAGGATATGAACCTCTGATGAATGAGACTGTGGTACAGGCATGACAGCTGAGCATCTGGTACAATCATGCCTTATATATAATGACCAGAGAAGGCTCTTGTGGTCATTACTGGTACCATACTGGGACAAGATCTATGGAGTTGTCACCAGCCCTGAGCTGAAACTGATTAATACTGACATCTAAAGGTCTATGCGGAAGAAGAAGAAAGCATGTTTTAATTTTAATTAATGCTCAATTGACAAGAAATAAATTACTTTGTAAATAAAGAGCCCCATCACGCCGAGTGGCATATAGGGAATATGGTGTTAGTGACCATAATTTTAACAGACCTTCGGCGCATGGTTTTTGGGGAAATATGGTCGGTATTATATCCGTATCACTTTACTTCACATAAAAAATCTGGTACCCATTTAAGGTTGGGGGAACTTGGAAGCCATCAATCAGGATCGAACCCTACCTCTTTGTTCTTTGTAGTCCAGTTCACTAACCGCTGAGCTATCGCGGCTCCCAAATTACTTTGTGACAGTTAGTTAAAGGGATCATAGTTTTCAAAGATTATTTCAATGTGACATATCAAGATGTTTACAAATAAGAGAGTTTACTTCTTTAAAAGATACCAACTAATCTCTTCTCACAAAAGTAGCAAAAAACATACACTGGCTGCTACAACAGCAACATCTACACAATAATAATGTGTGCAATAATGACATTTATATTCCATATGTAATTTCTCCTCCTCTAATATGACAAGTCCTTTTTCTTAAGATAATGTCCTGCATTAAAAAAAAAAATCAAAACTCATTCTAAATGTTGTATTATCAGTGACATTTAAGTAAATCAGCAGTGATGATGACACGTGAAAACAGCTTGTCGTTTTCTAGAGTAAATCCCCGCCCACCAAGATGACAAAAAAAATATGTGAAAGATTTAAGAACAAATTTCAACTAAACATTCATGTACAATAAATGGTCTTATAAGATGGAGAGAATGGAGAGTGGAGAATGGAGAGAGGAGAATGGAGAGAGAGAATGAAGAGAGGAGAATGGAGAGAGGAGAATGGAGAGAGGAGAATAGAGAGAGAGAATGGAGAGAGAGAATGGAGTGGGGAGAATGGAGAGAGGAGAATGGAAAGAGGAGAATGGAGTGAGGAGAATGGAGTGAGGAGAATGGAGAGAGAGAATGGAGAAGTAGAATGGAGAGAGGAGAATGGAGTGAGGAGAATGGAGAGAGAGAGAATGGAGAGAGAGAGAATGGAGTGAGGAGAATGGATAGAGAGAATGGAGAGAGGAGAATGTAGTGAAGAGAATGGAGTGAGGAGAATGGAGTGAGGAGAATGAAGTGAGGAGAATGGAGAGAGGAGAATGGAGAGAGGAGAATGTAGTGAAGAGAATGAAGTGAGGAGAATGGAGAGAGGAGAATGGAGTGAGGAGAATGGAGTGAGGAGAATGGAGAGAGGAGAATGGAGAGAGGAGAATGGAGTGAGGAGAATGGAGAGAGGAGAATGGAGAGAGGAGAATGGAGTGAGGAGAATGGAGAGAGGAGAATGGAGTGAGGAGAATGGAGTGAGGAGAATGGGGTGAGGAGAATGGAGAGAGAAGAATGGAGTGAGGAGAATGGAGAGAGAGAATGGAGAGAGGAGAATTTGTGCTTCTGGGCTGTAGACAATAAAAAAAAATATGTAGCCTAAGATGGGATGGTGAGGCTACAATATGATTGTGACTTGTTGGAGTACAACACTTTAATACAGCCCCCACAAATTGATCCATAGATAGGCCTGAGCGCAGAAAGGGGAATACAAGAAAACATCCACTTGCGTGACGCATTTAGCTATACAAGCTATATAGACGGCTGACGCTGTTATAGGCACAATTGCTCTTCTCGCAAAGCTTAAAGTGCTACGCTATTTGGGGATTTCCGGGTTTCCCTTTTTGCACTCGAGCCTATCTAAAGTAGACTATGCAATCCTTAATATATGAATTATAGTGTTAACATTGTTCTATTCATGACATGTGCAACACGACAAATAAATAATAAACAATAAAAATAAACAGCAGATGAAAAAATGTGCTGGTTGGCTAATTATTTAGCTACTGTTGTTAGTTCAGTCAGACGGGCAGGTAGGTAGTGATACAAACAGACGGGCAGGTAGGTAGTGATACAAACAGATGGACAGGTAGGTAGTGATACAAACAGACGGGCAGGTATGTAGTGATACAAACAGACGGGCAGGTAGGTAGTGATACAAACAGACGGGCAGGTAGGTAGTGATACAAACAGACGGGCAGGTAGGTAGTGATACAAACAGACGGGCAGGTAGGTAGTGATACAAACAGACGGGCAGGTAGGTAGTGATACAAACAGACGGGCAGGTAGGTAGTGATACAAACAGATGGGCAGGTAGGTAGTGATACAAACAGACGGGCAGGTAGGTAGTGACACAAACAGACGGGCAGGTAGGTAGTGAAACAAACAGACGGACAGGTAGGCAGTGAAACAAACGGACGGACAGGTAGGCAGTGAAACAAACGGACGGACAGGTAGGTAGTGATACAAACAGACGGGCAGGTAGGTAGTGATACAAACAGACGGGCAGGTAGGTAGTGATACAAACAGATGGGCAGGTAGGTAGTGATACAAACAGACGGGCAGGTAGGTAGTGACACAAACAGACGGGCAGGTAGGTAGTGAAACAAACAGACGGACAGGTAGGCAGTGAAACAAACGGACGGACAGGTAGGCAGTGAAACAAACGGACGGACAGGTAGGTAGTGAAACAAACGGACGGACAGGTAGGTAGTGAAACAAACGGCCGGACAGGTAGGCAGTGAAACAAACAGACGGACAGGTAGGTAGTGAAACAAACGGACGGACAGGTAGGTAGTGAAACAAACATACGGACAGGTAGGTAGTGAAACAAACGGACGGACAGGTAGGTAGTGAAACAAACAGACGGACAGGTAGGTAGCGATACAAACAGACGGACAGGTAGGCAGTGAAACAAACATACGGACAGGTAGGTAGTGATACAAACAGACGGACAGGTAGGCAGTGAAACAAACAGACGGACAGGTAGGTAGTGATACAAACAGACGGACAGGTAGGCAGTGATACCCACGGACAGATAGGTAGGCAGTGACACTAACAGACGGACAGGTAGGCAGTGAAACAAACGGATGGACAGGTAGGTAGTGACACAAACAGACGGACAGGTAGGCAGTGAAACAAACGGGCGGACAGGTAGGCAGTGACACAAACGGCCGGACAGGTAGGCAGCGACACAAATGGGCGGACAGGTAGGCAGTGACACAAACGGCCGGACAGGTAGGCAGTGACACAAACGGCCGGACAGGCAGGCAGTGACACAAACGGCCGGACAGGTAGGCAGTGACACAAACGGCCGGACAGGTAGGCAGTGACACAAACGGCCGGACAGGTAGGCAGTGACACAAACGGCCGGACAGGCAGGCAGTGACACAAACGGGCGGACAGAGCTGGGCAGGTAATGTCTTAGTAATAAACTAAACAGCTAATTAAATTTGTCCAAAAAATGGTTAAATTAATGGTAAGATATAGGTGTAGAGTCAATTATTTCGTCAGCCAACTAAAGAGAGTCAAACAGTGTAACCAATCATAACTGTACATGCGGCAGCTACAAAGGTGCTAATCTTTCTCCTCTCTCTCTGCCCCCCGCCCAAAAAAAATAATAAATAACAATAAATAAATAAATAATAATAAATAAATAAATAATAAGAAGCACATTACACTTCTCTAATAAACACTCTTCTATGGAAACGCTATCGCTGAGGACGTTCAACCAATGGATCGGGCGGACATCATCAATGTCCTACGAGATGTGGGAAGGGCACAGGACTTCGACAATCATGAGTCCACGTCACTCCTTCGGATGAAAGAGATGGGATTTAAGACGGGTACAGCCAGAAACGAGAAACAAAGTGGGTGTATAAGAAAACGTATCAACCATATATAACAGAACTGGAAGCGTCCGTCGCTGGACACTGCGGGACTTGCTGAGGAGGGGATCTGAACACATATGGACATGAGCTGAGTGCAATGATGATGACCCGCAAATAACTCAATATTCAGTCCTTCTGACACCTACCACGCTTAATTACTGCACTTTCCAGATGGCAGTCTCATTAACTTTCATCATCATGTGCCATACGGGTTGGTGTTAGCGATCATGCCCTTCCACAATCTTCTATTTACAGTGCATCGTATCAGTTCTGTTGTTAACTGTTTTCCATGCAATGACACCAAACTATCCAGTATTTTATCTCTTTGTCGTCCGCGTTCTCTCTTTCCTTTTATTTTGCCAGTTGTAAACAAGTACTCCAAGTTTCCTCTTCTCATGATGTGCCCGAAAAATGTTGATTGTTTCTTTCTGACGTTTTTTTAGGAGCTCCCTTTTTGTGCTGACCTCTTTGAGAATTTCCTCCTTGGTCCTTTTAGCTGCCCAGGGATCTTACAACATTCTTCTGAGAAATCCCATCTCTGTGACCTCTAATCGTCTTTTCATTTGTTTGTCTACTGTCCATGATTCGCTTCCATAGGTCTGAATTGGTTCTATATAGCGCCGATGAACTTTCTTTCTCATTTCTTCAACCGATAGTACTATATAATAACTCTGTCAGTCCGAGTTGTCTACAAAACAATTCCCCAAACGCAAATAGCCGTATCTCGTCCGTTCAGCTTACAGGCTGTTAAGTTACAACCGTTCACTTACAAGCGTGACCGAGCACATTTTATTAACCGACAGGTCCGGGAAGCAACACAGACAGCAACCTAGATCAACAACAGTCAGCCCTGACGATTTGCGCACCCTCATTTATCAGCCCTGTCATGTTCAAGTATGTTCATCATCAAGTACCGGACTTGCTGGCGTAGGTGATCATGTCTATCCACAACTGTCGATCACGACAGTTATTTATCATTTCTGTTGTTGATCATTTCTGTTGTTGACCTTCTGCCAAGCCATTCTCTCATGCTGTCAGGTATTTTTTCTCTTTGCTTCCCTCTATCTCATCGTCCCTCAATTTTTCCAGTTGTTACAATATATTCCAGTTGTTCTCTTCTCATTACATGGCCAAAAAATGATGATTGTTTCTTCCTAATATTGGAAATTTTCTCTCTTTTTGCTTTGGCCTCTTTCAGAACGTTTTCATTACTCTTCTTAGCTGTCCATGGTATTCTCAAAATTCTTCTGTAAACTCACATTTCTACTGACTCCAGTGATTTTCTTGTCTGTTGTCCTAATGTCCATGATTCACATCCATATGTTAAAACTGGCTCTACATAACATCTAAGAACTCTTTTTCTTGTTTCTATTGTCAAAAATGGATTGCGTAGTATCTTCCTTATTTTTTGGAAAGCTGCTTTTGCCTGAGCCATTATGTATCTCACCTCTGTTGTACATCTTCCGTCTGAGATTAACTAAGTTCCAAAATATTTTAATTCATTTACCTTTTTTAATATTGTTCCACTTGTCTCTATTTTGCACTGAGGTGATGTCTTTGCTATCTACGTCTATGATTTCTAAAATTGTGATTATTTCTTGGTGCCTTACTTTGTCAAATGCTTTGGTATAATCTATGAAACATAGGTATAGATCTGTATTCACCTCTATGGCTCTTTCTACTAAAGATCTTATGATATATATGGCATTGCTCGTTCCTTTACCTCCAACAAAACCACACTGTTCATCGCTAATTTCTGGACTGATCTTGTAGCCAAGTCAGCGTGCTAACCACTGCCGTTCTACTAGCATAATTAACATACACATTAAGCATCATCATTGAGTGCCGTCTCCGCATCGAAGGTTGGCTACCATGGAGCGCCATTCCACTGTCTCTTGCTTTGATGTTGCAGATTGACATAGGTTGATTTGTCCATCTTTTGATGTTACTCGTTCATGTTAGTCTTGGTCTGCCTCTGCTCTTTTACCTTGTATTTTCCCTTCCAATATTACTTTTATTAGGCTGTTGTGTCTTTTAACATGCCAAAAAATTTCATTTGTCTTGTTCTAATGGTGTTTAGTAATTCTCTTTTCATTTTTAGTTGTTTTAAAACGACATCATCTGTTTTCTTTTCTTTCCATCCAATTCTACCTATTCTTCTATACATCCACATTTCAAAGGCTTACATTTTCTGCTCTGTTTTCTGGTCTATTGTCCATGTTTCTGCACCATGCAGGAATATTGAGAAGATGTAACATCTTGCTACTCTTAGTTTTGGCCCTGGTGTTATTTGTTTTGATGTTAGTATATTTTTTCATGGCATAATTAACATACGCATTAATCATCGAGTAATATATCAAGTGTAGACATTGACAATTTATACAGCTTTATGTACTCTGTATTGTCTTTTTTTAAAAATCCAATTAATTATTTCTTTATATGTACCTCGAATTGCTTTTCTAATTCATTATTTTTCTTTTTTTTATTTTCAGCAGCTCTAAACGTAATATAATATAAGAGAAAGGCACACGTGGTAGATAAACAAGTTCTTTAAATATACAATCAATACCTCTTTTAAAGTCTTTACATTAATCTTGATACACAAGATAAAGCAGGGGGACAGAACTACTTGGCGCACCTCTCTTCGGCATGGAGTTACATTATACAGCTAGTTGACACAGGGAGAAGTTGACACAGAGAAAAGGGCAGCCAATCAACAAGGACTAGCTAGATAGAAAGGCTGGTTGTAAAATAGATCCCCTACCACCAGTGGTTATATCATAACAATCCCACGCCGTTTTAGATTATTACAGGCCCGCATCTGGTTTACCAGTCATATTCATTCAGTGACTAAACTAACAATTGGAAGAAATGAGTGGCTTTCATTACCTGTCATTGCTGATCTTGTACAACATTTATTTGTCTCCATGTACCACGCGTTGTATTCTCCAATTTATTATATCATCAAGCTGTATTATTATATCATTGCTGTATCCACTTTAATAATATTTACAAGTACACCTCATTGCTGTATCCATCTGTTACTGTTGCCATGTACCCCTCATTGTTACACCCATGTATTACTTTGCGATGTACCCCTCATTGTTGTATCCATTTATTACTTTTGCCATGTACCCCTTATTGTTACATCCATTTATTACTTTTGCCATGTACCTCTCATTACTGTCTCCGTGTCTTACTTTTGCCATGTATCTCTCATTACTGTCTCCGTCTATTACTTTTGCCATGTATATCTCATTATTGTCTCCGTGTATTACTTTTGCCATGTACCTCTCATTATTGTCTCCGTGTATTACTTTTGCCACGTACCTCTCATTATTGTCTCCGTGTATTACTTTTGCCACGTACCTCTCATTATTGTCTCCGTCTATTACTTTTGCCACGTACCTCTCATTATTGTCTCCGTGTATTACTTTTGCCATGTACCTCTCATTATTGTCTCAGTGTTTTACTTTTGCCATGTACCTCTCATTATTGTCTCCGTGTATTACTTTTGCCATGTACCTCTCATTATTGTCTCCGTGTATTACTTTTGCCACGTACCTCTCATTATTGTTTCCGTGTATTACTTTTGCCATGTACCTCTCATTATTGTCTCCGTGTATTACTTTTGCCATGTACCTCTCATTATTGTCTCCGTGTATTACTTTTGCCATGTACCTCTCATTATTGTCTCCGTGTATTACTTTTGCCACGTACCTCTCATTATTGTCTCCGTGTATTACTTTTGCCTTGCACCCTCCATTATCGTTCCCCAACCCCAAGGGCTCACGAGTTCGTGTTCAAAACCATTGAAACCAGATAAGGGTTGTATATCTCGAATGTCCTCAACGACCGCACGGATTTTATTTGATGCAGGTTAGGTCAGAAATAAAAATAAAACAAGAAAATACACGAGTTAGTTCATATAGGTTGAGGGAACTGAGAAAACGGGCATTTCATCAACCACCTAACTCCACAACATACATACCAGTTTCTCTATTTCGTCAACCACCTAACTCCACAACATACATACCAGTTTCTCTATTTCATCAACCACCTAACCCCACAACATACATACCAGTTTCTCTATTTCATCAACCACCTAACCCCACAACATACATACCAGTTTCTCTATTTCATCAACCACCTAACCCCACAACATACATACCAGTTTCTCTATTTCATCAACCACCTAACTCCACAACATACATACCAGTTTCTCTATTTCATCAACCACCTAACTCCACAACATACATACCAGTTTCTCTATTTCATCAACCACCTAACTCCACAACATACATACTAGTTTCTCTATTTCATCAACCACCTAACTCCACAACATACATACTAGTTTCTCTATTTCATCAACCACCTAACCCCACAACATACATACCAGTTTCTCTATTTCATCAACCACCTAACCCTACAACATACATACCAATTTCTCTATTTCATCAACTGCCTAACTCCACAACATACATACCAGTTTCTCTATTTCATCAACCACCTAACTCTGCGAGGCACATATTTCTCTATTTTATAACCGTCTAACTCCACATCCCACATACCCTATGTCTCTATTCTATCAACCGCTCAACTACACAGCATACATACCTATTTCTCTATTTTATCATCTGCCAGGCTTTTCAACCCACATATTCTAATCCCCCCATTAATTCTAAAGAAATTAATCCCACTTTTGAATAATTTAATCTCACAATTGGTGATCTTCCTCTACTGCCCTGGAAAATATCCATGTTTGTCATCAAATGCACAGGATTGGTAGGAAATGTACTATTCTTCACAAACAAGCACTAAAACTAATATAGGAAACAGAAGACTTCAATTGAATATACTTTAGGCTAGTGTAGGAGTAAGGCATCAAGATGCACCAAGAAGCACCAAGATGCATAGAGATGCGAAGCTACTGTAAAGCTGATGATAATGACTGCAATGTGAAGCTGTTGTAAAGCTGATGATAATGACTGCAATGTGAAGCTGTTGTAAAGCTGATGATAATGACTGTAATGTGAAGCTGTTGTAAAGCTGATCATAGTGACAATTTTAAAAAAAGAAGAAAAAAAAGTGGTATAGTAACAGCTTTACGTGGTAATTAACAAAACAAAAGTCGACGTTTCGGCCACGTAGGCCTTCAGCTGGAACAACAAACAACACACACAAAAAAATATAAGAGTATATACACGAATATAACTAAATGGCGATAATATTCTAGATACTCAAGAAAGGAAATAAAAAAGGTCACTTCCCTGTCACTTCCTTTTAGGCTAGTGTCACGCGTAAATTAAAACCAAAATTGCAGTATTTAGAGAAGGTGTTTTTTTTTTTTCCTGGCATTAAGAAAGAAACACTTCGCTTCAGTAAGTATCACAAAAATAACACCTATGCTTTATTAAGTCGTTTGAACATAAAGTTGAATACCAAGCCTTGGTGAGTATGTTCTTGCAGCCGGTCTGTGTTCTAGGTTGAAAGATAAAACAGTTTTATTATAGGCAGTTCCGTCTATTCTCGTCACACAAAGTCGGTCCAGAGGTAACGTGACTCAGTGAACTGGAGCAGGAAGATCAATGACCGCTGGCCGTTTTCAGGATAAAGACATTTGAGAACACCGCTTTCAGGATATAGACATTTGAGGACAATATTAATGTATGTTTGTACGATACGGTCCGTTAACTTCGAGTATTATATTAACTCTTTAACGACAGAATAACTTTGTTATTTAAAGAAAGCATATTTAACTTGAAAAAAGTGTACGTTTCCTAAGCGTTATAGAGGTCAAGCTTCTGTATAAACTTTGTTACTATTTTAAAATGTATTAAAATATAAATGAATTTAAAAGAAAGGACGTTATACAACGGGAGCCGCGATAGCTCAGTGATTAGAGAACTGGACTACAAAGGACAAGAGGTAGGTTACAATCACAACCGACGGCTTCCGGGTTCACCCAGTCTTAAATGGGTACCGGAATTTTTTTATGGGAAAGTAAAGCGGCACGGGCGTAATACCGACCATATTACCCCAAAAATCATGTGCTGAAGGTCTGTAAAACTTATGGTCACTAACACCATATTCCCTATAGGCCACTTGGCGTGACGGGGGCTCTTTACTTTACTAAGTTATACAACATAATAATAGCATTAACAAAAAAAACTATCTTTCCCATTAGTGGGATCTGTCGGAAAAGGGGGGGGGGGGGGTTGGAAAAGAAATTCGTAGGACCGAAGAATAAAGGCCGCATGTCCAGTGCAGTCGCCGCGAGGTGTACGGGTCTGAGTTTATTTTATTTAACCCCCAATAGAAAATAGAACGATATAATTAATGGAGCATAACAGTCAGGAGAGATAACGCGTTCGAATCCTTCCCAGGGTAATACCCTGGTACCCATTTCTGCCAACGGCTTGGGTCGACCGTGGGGGTATTTTTTTTTTCCAACCACGTGTACAATTCACACAGCTTCCAGTGGGAATCAACACAGGTTGTCCGAACGTCGGTAGTCCAGTCGAGTGTTTTTCCCAACTAGGCTACCGAGGTCCCTGTGTCGTTTATGTGTGTCTTTCTTAAATATTCTTGACCGTATGGCGTATTTAATCTCACTAGCATTATTTGTGTGTGTGCGCGCGCGTGCGTGTAAAAACACTGCAGTAAACTCGCAACAATCGTTGGTCCTAACAATGGTATAATGACAACGTAGATTTTGTGTAAGAATGTACATGATTCAAAACTTGGGGCAAATGAAAGCCCATGTGGAACTGGAATCCATGACACAGAACATATCCTCCATCTGTGTCCAGCCCACACGGAACCACGGTGTGAAATCTAGCCAGAAGGTGCAAAACTAAAGCAGAAACTACGGGGCGATCGTCACAACCTGGAGAGAACTGTCAGCTTCATCATGGACATGGGACTGCAGGTCTGACCTCAAGAGCGAAAGACCAGATGGAAGGCCTCTCCTACCAGGACGGGGTGTGGGCAACAGGTGGAACTGTTGTACCAATTAAAAACGCTCCATATATTCAGCGACGGGACAGGCCATGTGAGTAAGAGCCGCATCCAAAGCTCTGTCCATGGTGACATCCCGGAAACCAAACCACTGCTGTCTAGCAGTTACCATCGGGAAAAGGAAAGGATATGGGAGAACACTCAGACAGAAACCACGGGCAGTGTGGCTCCAACAGTTGTGGTCGGCATCCACCCTACGGGAGAAAAACATCAACGTCAAACCGAGATCCAGTCGCCGAAGAGAGTGTGTCAGCCACGACGCAGATTTCAGAATAAAAAAATCAGGAAACACACACACATATATATATACTGTGTGTGTGTATATATATATATATATATATATATATATATATATATATATATATATATATATATATATATATATATATATATATATATATATATATGAAGTACTGACGAAGCGACCAGCTCACAGTGTGTCATGTTGTTCTTACTCCACCATCATGAAACAGGACAAAGTGTCACGCTCGCATGATCACAAGACTTGAATAATGAAGAACAAGATGGAGAAGAAAAACAAGAAGGAGGGAGGGGGAGAGAAAAGAAGAATATGGAAAAGTAGAAGAATAACGTCTTAAATGGCTACCACCATGACCGAAAAGATCCGTCCTGCACATAACAATGTCTCTCTCCCCGAGCGAAATGGGTACCAGAGATATTTCGGGGAAAGAAATACGAAATGGTGTTCTGCTGACTATATTACCAATAAATGTGGTGGGGAAAAATATGGGCACAAATTTAATTTTCCTTGTTAGCCCAAGCGTGACTGGGTCCTTACGTTCATTTATTATCAACCTAATCAACGTGTGTACAGTTGATGATCATGCACCACTATATATAACAACCACTGGTCTAATTAATAATGTATAACAACCACTGGTCGAATTAATAATGTATAACAACCACTGGTCTAATTAATAATGTATAACAACCACTGGTCCAATTGATAATGTATAACAACCACTGGTCTAATTAATAATGTATAACAACCACTGGTCCAATTAATAATGTATAACAAGCACTGGTATAATTAATAATGTATAACAAGCACTGGTCTAATTAATAATGTATAACAAGCACTGGTCTAATTAATAATGTATAACAACCACTGGTCTAATTAACAATGTATAACAAGCACTGGTATAATTAACAATGTATAACAACCACTGGTCTAATTAATAATGTATAACAACCACTGGTCTAATTAATAATGTATAACAACCACTGGTCTAATTAATAATGTATAACAAGCACTGGTCGAAATTGATAATGTATAACAGCCACTGGTCGAATTAATCATGTATAACAACCACTGGTATAATTAATAATGTATAACAACCACTGGTCTAATTAATAATGTATAACAATCACTGGTCCAATTGATAATGTATAACAACCACTGGTCTAATTAATAATGTATAACAACCACTGGTCCAATTGATAATGTATAACAACCACTGGTCGAATTTTCAAATTGTCAATATTGCAAGCTTCCTCTTAAGAGTAGCAAGTGGATGCGATGATTAGACAGCCTTTTGCCAAACCGTTGGGTTTCGATTTAGTAAGGTTTGTGATCTATTTGTGTGTGTGTGTGTACCGGGGTGGAGTATTTAAAACAAACAAACAAACACAAATACCTGAAACCCTTCTAAGTGGTAAGTGGAGACGGCGCTGAACATATGACCTTTAATTCCCAACCTTGCAGTGAACACCCTGACAGACCACAGAAATAGGTTAAAGCTGAAATAGATATCATCTTTTAGCTGTTTCCTTTCAAATGTTGTAACGTTCAAAACGTTGTTAGCTGATGGCTTGCACCAGGATTGGCGAACCAGAACCATCCAGACGGTGGTCATCTCCTCGCGGTTCACCTAGACACGGACTAACTTGTCTAGTCTGGCCAAGTGAGTTGAGATTGAAGAGGGAAGGCAACCCGGTACACACAAATGCCGTGTTGAAGTGGGATGTGCTGGTTTGAAAGGTGACTGTGACAGTCCTCATGCAAACCACAACACAACTACTTCCACTTAACGTCCTTTTAAGGACGGATGACGAAGCGAACTATCCATTTCTTTAGTAGCCATCGGGTGACCCATTTCTTTAGTAGTCATTGGGTGAACCATTTCTTTAGTAGTCATCGGGTGAACCATTTCTTTAGTAGTCATCGGGTGAACCATTTCTTTAGTAGTCATTGGGTGAACCATTTCTTTAGTAGTCATCGGGTGAACCATTTCTTTAGTAGTCATCGGGTGAACCATTTCTTTAGTAGTCATCGGGTGAACCATTTCTTTAGTAGTCATCGAGTGAATAATTTTATTAGTAGTCATCGAGTGAACCATTTCTTTAGTAGTCATTGGGTGAACCATTTCTTTAGTAGTCATCGAGTGAATAATTTTATTAGTAGTCATCGGGTGAACCATTTCTTTAGTAGTCATCGAGTGAATAATTTTATTAGTAGTCATCGAGTGAACCATTTCTTTAGTAGTCATTGGGTGAACCATTTCTTTAGTGGTCATTGGGTGAACCATTTCTTTAGTGGTCATTGGGTGAACCATTTCTTTAGTGGTCATTGGGTGAACCATTTCTTTAGTGGTCATTGGGTGAACCATTTCTTTAGTGGTCATTGGGTGAACCATTTCTTTAGTGGTCATTGGGTGAACCATTTCTTTAGTAGTCATCGAGTGAATAATTTTATTAGTAGTCATCGAGTGAACCATTTCTTTAGTGGTCATTGGGTGAACCATTTCTTTAGTGGTCATTGGGTGAACCATTTCTTTAGTGGTCATTGGGTGAACCATTTCTTTAGTGGTCATTGGGTGAACCATTTCTTTAGTGGTCATCGAGTGAACCATTTCTTTAGTAGTCATTGGGTGAACCATTTCTTTAGTAGTCATTGGGTGAACCATTTCTTTAGTAGTCATTGGGTGAACCATTTCTTTAGTAGTCATCAGGTGAACCATTTCTTTAGTAGTTATTGGGTGAACCATTTCTTTAGTAGTCATCGAGTGAACCATTTCTTTAGTAGTCATCGAGTGAACCATTTCTTTAGTAGTTATTGGTGGAACCATTTCTTTAGTAGTCATCGAGTGAACCATTTCTTTAGTAGTCATCGAGTGAACCATTTCTTTAGTAGTCATCGAGTGAATCATTTCTTTAGTAGTCATCGAGTGAACCATTTCTTTAGTAGTCATCGAGTGAATCATTTCTTTAGTAGTCATCGAGTGAACCATTTCTTTAGTAGTCATCGAGTGAATCATTTCTTTAGTAGTCATCGAGTGAACCATTTCTTTAGTAGTCATCGAGTGAAACATTTCTTTAGTAGTCATCGAGTGAATCATTTCTTTAGTAGTCATCGAGTGAATCATTTCTTTAGTAGTCATCGAGTGAACCATTTCTTTAGTAGTCATCGAGTGAACCATTTCTTTAGTAGTCATCGAGTGAACCATTTCTTTAGTAGTTATTGGTGGAACCATTTCTTTAGTAGTCATCGAGTGAACCATTTCTTTAGTAGTCATCGAGTGAACCATTTCTTTAGTAGTTATTGGGTGAACCATTTCTTTAGTAGTCATCGGGTGAACCATTTCTCTAGTTGTCATCGAATAAACCATTTCTCTAGTTGTCATCGAGTAAACCATATCTTTAGTAGTTATTGGGTGAACCATTTCTTTAGTAGTCATCGAGTGAACCATTTCTTTAGTAGTCATCGAGAGACCCATTTCTTTAGTAGTCATCGAGAGACCCATTTCTTTAGTAGTCATCGAGTGAACCATTTCTTTAGTAGTTATTGGGTGAACCATTTCTTTAGTAGTCATCGAGTGAACCATTTCTTTAGTAGTCATCGAGTGAACCATTTCTTTAGTAGTCATCGAGTGAACCATTTCTTTAGTAGTCATCGAGTGAACCATTTCTTTAGTAGTCATCGAGAGACCCATTTCTTTAGTAGTCATCGAGTGAACCATTTCTTTAGTAGTCATTGGGTGAACCATTTCTTTAGTAGCCATTGTGTGAACCATTTCTTTAGTAGTAATCGAGTGAACCATTTCTTTAGTAGTCATCGAGTGAACCATTTCTTTAGTAGTCATCAGGTGAACCATTTCTTTAGTAGTCATCGAGTGAACCATTTCTTTAGTAGTCAGCGGGTGAACCATTTCCTTAGTAGTCATTGGGTGAACCATTTCTTTAGTAGTCATTGGGTGAACCATTTCTTTAGTAGCCATTGGGTGAACCATTTCTTTAGTAGTCATCGGGTGAACCATTTCTTTAGTAGCCATTGGGTGAACCATTTCTTTAGTAGTCATTGGGTGAACCATTTCTTTAGTAGCCATTGGGTGAACCATTTCTTTAGTAGTCATTGGGTGAACCATTTCCTTAGTAGTCATTGGGTGAACCATTTCTTTAGTAGTCATCGAGTGAACCATTTCTTTAGTAGTTATCGAGTGAACCATTTCTTTAGTAGTTATCGAGTGAACCATTTCTCTAGTTGTCATCGAGTGAACCATTTCTTTAGTTGTCATCGAGTGAACCATTTCTCTAGTTGTCATCGAGTGAACCATTTCTCTAGTTGTCATCGAGTGAACCATTTCTCTAGTTGTCATCGAGTGAACCATTTCTCTAGTTGTCATCGAGTGAACCATTTCTCTAGTTGTCATCGAGTGAACCGCATAGAGAAAGAGAAACGTCACACAGCTCTCGGACTTTCATTTCTGTCTGCCTTTGTCTCAGTGGAGCGATTAGCGCGCAGGTCTATCGATCACAGAGGGCTGAGTTTAATCCCCCCCCCCCCTAAAAGCAGTAGTGTCTCATATCGTATCGAACGACCCTTATTTCAAACGTTCCAAAGTTCGATACTTAATTTCGAGAACAATTTTGATTTCATTTCAGTCTGCCTTTGTCCTAGTGGAGCGATTAGCGCGCTGGCCTATCGATCACAGTGGACCGAGTTTAATCCCCTAATTTGGAGATCAATTTTGATTTGTAGATAGAATGATGCTCCTATATTCTGTTTCAACTGAAAAAAAAGTATAGTCCCGACACGCCAAGTGGCGTATACGGAATATGGTGTTAGTGACCATAAATTTTACGGACCTTCAGCACATGATTTTTGGGGTAACGTGGTCGGTATTACGCCCGCGCCGCTTTACTTTGAGGCTCAGTGGGGAAAAAAAAAATAATGCAGGAATTATTTTTTTTCCGGAAACAACGCTCACAATGAATTCCGATACACTTTTAGGATTCATCATCATCATCATCATCATCATCATCAAGTACAAAGCCTGCTGACGTAGGTGATGATGTCTCTTCACAACTTTCGATCTCGACAGTTATTTATCATTTCTGTTGTTGACATTCTGCCAAGCCATTTTCTTAAGTTGACTGGTATCGTTTTCTCTCTGCTTCCCTCTATCTCTTCGTTTCTCCATTTTCCCAGTTGTTACAATATATTCCAGCTGTTCTCTTCTCATTACATGGCCAAGAAATGATGATTGTTTCTTATTGGAAATTATCTCTCTTTTTGCTTTGGCATCTTTCAGGACGTTTACATTACTCTTCTTGGCTGTCCATGGTATTCTCAATATTCTTCTGTAAAACCACATTTCTAGAGCCTCTAGTGATTTTATTGTCTGTTATCATATTGTCCATGACTCACATCCATATGTTAAAACTAGCTCTACATAACATCTAAGAACTCTTTTTATAACTATTGCCAAAATGGATTGCGTAGTATCTTCTTCATTTTTTTGGGAAGCTGCTTTTGCCTGAGCCATTCTGCATCTCACCTCTTTTGTACATCTTCCGTCTGAGGTTAACAAAGTTCCTAAATATTTATATTCATTTACCTGTTTTAATATTGTTCCACTTGTCAGTAGTAGAGGTGGCTGTGAATCCACCCTAAAAGTGCACGCACATGCACCGAAAGACAATAGATTTGGCACCGAAACTGCACGAAACATGCACCAAAACCCGTGCCAAAGTCCGATAATCGGCTTATTATCTCGGTGGTCGTGATCGGTAATCGGCTTATCTCGGTGGTGTGCGTTGGTGCGCGTTGGTGCGTGACGATCGGCGCGTCGTGGTGTGCGTTGGTGCGTGGCGGCTTATCTCGTGGTGAGTGATCAGCGCGTCGCTAGCTCGCCGGTTATCTCGGGGGTTCTAAAATCGGGCGACAGCGGTTCTAAAACTTGTGGCGGGTCGTCGCCGGCTATCTCGCGGGTCGGATGGCGGGTCGTTGCCATCGTGCGGGTGGGGAAAGGTGCCTTTATTGGTTATCATCATCATGTGCCTCAACACTATCAGCATGTGCCTCAACACTATCATCATGTGCCACCCTCATATAGCGATTTTTTTTCTCTCTTCTCTCTCTCTCTATTGCATATCCAAGCTAACTCAAGTCAAATAAAAATCACCATCACCAAGCCACACAAATTGACACATCATCATGTGCCACCCTCAACACCATCCTTTCATGTCCTATCATCATCATGTGCCACCCTCAACATCAACCTTCATATCCCATCATGATCTTGTGCCCCCCTCAACACTATCATAATGTGCCACCCTCAACACCATCCTTTCATGTCCTATCATCATGTGCCACCCTCAACATCAACCTTCATATCCCATCATGATCTTGTGCCCCCCCTCATGTCCTATCATCATCATCATCATCATCACCAAGACACACAAAGTGACACATCATCATCATGTGCCACCCTCATCATCACCCTTCATATCATCAAGCCACACAAAGTATCATCTCTCTCTCTCTCTCTCACACATTCATGGTAAACCAAAACAAAATTCGTTCTATATTTCACAACTTTATTATTACAACAAATATACAACATATATATATATATATTACTGCCCGGTTGTTGATAATTTTAAGCGTCTGGACGGGCCCCTCGAAGCCGAAGTATCCACGGGGCGAGCAAACGATAAATGATACGGTCGTTTACGTGCTGTCTCGACGAAAAAGGCATGAGAATTCTGTTAAGTTTTGCGCCACGACACTTAAGAAGTATATAATAAACACAATATAGACCGCACGTGTTGCTAAACAAATCTTGCAACACCCGCGGGTTGTAGACGAATGGAACGTGTGAGTTTTGCTCTATAAAGTTTAAAATATCCACGTGTCTGGGAGGCAAACCGTAGGAATCGAAATACTCACATTCGCCGAGTCCGTTGTAAAATAGGGCCACCCAATGCTCTCCGGGTTCGTGGGCAGGGTCGGTGTTTATGACAAAGGCCGCGGTCGCCGTTGGGTCGATGCTTGGCGGTAAGTGGTTTCGTGGAATGACACTAACAAGGGAACAACGTCGAACGAAAATATCCGACATCAAAAGACTGTAAATCTCCCTCGTGTTCATATTCTTCTTCTTCTTTCTCTCTCTCAAACGGCGAAGTCTGTTAGAATCTGCCTTGTCTTGGACACCTCGAGCACCGAGTCCAACTCGGCGTAGACGATAACTTGTAGGGGAGTAGTGGTGGGAGCGGCAAACTTGAGTTCTATCGACAAGGGTCCGCTTGTGGCTAGCTCAAAATGGGAGCCGTCCAGTAGGCTGGACGAGAGGTCAAAACCAAATAGGCAGTATCCGTCCTTGAATTCTCTATAATCAACGTTATTCCCAGCGTCTTTACCAATCAGACCCATGGCCAGATTTGTGCCGAAGAAAGCTCTCGCGTATTGATTTCGTTCAAAGTCCATAGTTAGAGGCTTTCCCGAGATACATTTCCCGTCGACCGTCAGGTTCATATAAATCAGACCAAAGTGTTGAAAATTGAACGGGTTAGCTGTGTAAACACCATTAAAAGCACTGGCCGTAATCAGACCTATCACTATACGGGTCGGTGTTTGAGACAAAAATAAATTGTCTTGACTGTGGGAAAGCATCCCGCTAGCGATGGAAAATGTCTTGATGGTAACCCTCTTGATCGGGTACCGCGCATTCCCGCTTAAGAGAGCCTTTTCGTGGGCCAGAGAAATCGCGGGGTTTAGCTTAGCTTTCCTGACCACGAGCGCGGCGTAGGTGATAACACTCTTATAACCCACAGAGCTATCGTGAGCCGCGAGGCTGAACACATCCTTCGAGGGGGTGAGTTTTATCTTTACATCGACTCTGTTTAACATGTAACGATCCTGCACAAAGACATCAGAGTGCAAACGACCCATCATTTCAACCTCTTTACTACCCGAAGTCAAATCGCGCCGTGTTTTAAAACCCTCATTTTCTTTCAAATCGTCATGGTGGCCAGCTGTGTCTTTGTAGAACAGAGCGGCCGTCAAGTATCCCGTTTTCGCATCCTCTCCGTAATTTAGCGTGGCCTCAAACACCGCTCTAAAAGGATAGGTATTCTCCGACGGTGTAACCAACGTGTCGTTTAGCGATACGTCGACTTGTGAAAATAGACTGTGAAGATAATTGTTGACCGGTCCTACCTCAGCATCGACTGGTACACTATCACCATTCGGGAGGGTGATCTTGACCCGCAGATGTAAAAACGTGTTGAAAAGATCTAGATACTCCTCGCTGTTTCCAGAAATGAAAAACTCTATCGGTGCGCTATGCGACAAAGCTGCGATCGGACGAATTTCGATAAACTGGCCAGAGTCTAGAGATGTCTGTGTGGGTGGAACGCTAAATAAATCCAAACCAGAGTGAAGACATTCGCACGATTTGGGGTGAATGAGGGACATTATTAGTCGAAAATATCCTTTGCCACCCTCGTCTTCTTCCCGCTGTTGTGCACCGAATGAAGGGGGAACCGTCCAGCTGTCGGTTTTATCCTCTTCGTAACGGGTTCTCCTGGTGGAGGTAGCTTCATAAGTCGCTTTCTGCTTTGACGTAAACCACTTCCTGATTGATTGTTATCACGCAGGTGGTCTACGGCCCCGTGTAGCAACCGCTGACCGGCCTCCTTAGCTCGTTCTTTGAAAGCTTCACCGACATTTTTCCCGGCCAATGCATCCTGTGCGACCTGCAGACCGGTCCCCAAGCCTTCTCTGAGCAAGGCCTTACCGCCGGTTTTTAACCAGGGTAAAATAGCCCTCCCGATTCCACCAAAGAAACTACCGATTCCTCGACCGCTCTGACTTCGACCTCCTATAAACACGGGCATCCCATCGCCCGCCTGACAACAGTAAAAGTCTTCGTATAACTCAACATCTCTATGAAGGGAAGTGTGTTTCACCATTATACCAGCTCGAGATGCTTCTTGACTCGAAAGTGTACCGTTAGCACCGACGTCCCGCTGGTGAATGGAATGGTTTTTCCGTGTTCGTTGGCTAAAAGGATCTCGACGGTATCGAAGGAAAATCTACTCAGGGGTAGGTAGTGAGGCTTATCGTAGATCTGAAACACCGAGGTGTGATTTCTATTGAGAACAGGCACGCTCCTGAGGAGAGGCACCATCACATCCCCGACCGGTCTGGGGGAAACGAGATCGCAGTAGACGTAGACATTCTTCGCAACACTATCCAAGTCCATTACACCCACGCTGAAGATATCGGGAGCCGTGTCTGATATTGTGGTCGTGGGGAAGGCTAACATGTTTTTCAAAGTGTCGCTTATGGTAACACTGACTCCTTTCTCGTAAAGTTTCAAGATGGCTTTATTCACCTCTTTTGCGTAAATGAATCTCATTTTTTTTCCCTTTCTCTCCCCTGTACGACTCATCCTCCGCTTTTACGATCGACGCGTTCAACGCGCCGATGAACGCATCGGGTTTCGTGTATAACCCAGGTTCCAATGTCACGTTGAAATAAAATCTGGCGTCGCAAATGTCGTCGTTATCGAGAGATTCGTAGCGAATCCAGACATCACCCTCTATTACATTGAAATAATTTAGCGGAAACTGTATCTCCACCAGTGCGATCTCATACTGCGTCGAAATGTCAATGGTCTGAGGAAGTTTAACGAAAAAGTGACCTGGGTTATTATCCTTAAAAAGTTCCATAGATGCATTGCTGGGCAGGGTGACAAAAAAACTCATTTTTTTTTAACTCGTTTCGCCGTCGCCTCTCCAAGTTTGGATTCGGTAGCATGTAACCCAAACAGCTGCTCAGTAGGGCTATCCACAGTTTTCCCTCCTTCGCGTCTGGCTTTTCGGTGGTCAGATTGAACAGCGAGACCGCTACAACTGTATATATAACTACCACTTGACAAATAAAGACAAGTTCTAAGTAGGGGGATAGTTTCCCAAACATCGACCTCCACCAGCGTGGTTCGCCGTCTCTCCCGACTCCCGAGTTTACGGCTCGCAAATCGGGCTCTCCACCAAAAGTTACCACTTCTTCTTCTTCTTCTCGCATCTCTAGTTTTTGTATCTGACAATGTCCTTGGACGGTATCCAAGTGTTAAATGAGGAATCGTACCCAAACCATTTGACTAAACACTCCTTTCGCCCAAAGGATGTGCGACGCTCGGTTATGACACTCTCGATTCTGTACTCGTGTTTGTCTCCAACTTTTTGAATTTCCGGTGTGTAGAATGACCCCTCTATCTCATCGCCCTTATCGTCTTTCAACACATATGTAACGGGGTTTGTTTCATTTACTCGACTGATGGAAAACAGTTCCTCCGTCCAAGCCGGGGCATAACCCTTTTTAAAATTAGCTCTGCCCAGGACCAGTCTAACTCGATCACCGGGCTTGTACAGGGGTCTTTCAAATTTAAAGTTGCGTTTGCTATTATACAACGTGTTCCATACCTGTTCTTGATTGTCTGCGTTGACGTCGACCGGTGCCATTTTTATACTTCTGTGATACGAATGGTTATAGCTTCGAAGTAGGGCGGGGAGGACTCGGACATAAGACAACTTATTGGATTTCGTGAAATATCGCCACATCCGTTGTTTCAGAGTCCTATTAAAGCGTTCCACCACGGCGGCTTTAATATCTTCGTTCTGCGTAGTGAAAAAGTGAACGTTGTTGTCAGCGAGGAATTTCTGAAATGTTCTGTTCAGAAACTCGGACCCCTTATCGGTTTGAAAACTCGCGGGTTTCCCATCGAGAAATATCTTACCGACGGCTTCCACTAAGGATTTCCCCGTTTTGGTTCGTATCGGTACAGACCACGCGAATTTACTGAAAACGTCCACGCAAGAAACCAAATAGGAATATCCATCGTTGAGTTTTTTCAAATGTCTCAAATCGATTAGGTCTGCCTGATATTGCTGTTGGGGGCCACTCGTTATAATGGGACGCCTTTCAAATCTGCGACGAATTGGTTTATGAAGGGTATAGGTATCCTGATGACTCAGCCATTGTTTGATCTTTGCGAGTCCCAGTTTGGTGTTACGTTGCAGGGCCGTTGCACCACTATACGCCCCTGGTCGACTAGGGTCAAAGTAACGACGTCTCAATATTTTCTCCACGTTCCCATTTTGGTGTTGGGATTCCGCTCTTTCTTTTTTTAGGTCTCAGTTTATACGTGGCTACGGGCGGAGTGGTTTCATTACCTACCTTTGGGGTTTCCGCTGGTGGTGGTGGTGGTGGTGGTGTCTTGGTCTGCTCTGGTGATAGCTCGAATGATGGTGTTGGTGGGGAAGGTGTTTTTTTCTGTTGCCGTGTTGTGTTGAATGAGATCGACTGAGCCCAATGAGCGTCGTTTATACTGCTCCAATCTAGTTAAATATTGATGCAGGGCACGTTGGTACACTCTGGCCTTATCGGCGGGTGCTAAATCATCGCGGAATAGGATACGTTGCATTTCATCATCTAAATCTCTCAAGTTGTCACCGATCGCCTCGGGTGGGCTATAGGACGTGGTAGTAGTCTGTTTAAGACCCTCGAGGAATCGAGGATCCACCAAAATCATTTTTTTTGGCCATTGTTACGCACCTAGTACTCCACCGAGAATACTTAATATAGGACGGAGCAAAGCACCTATAAACCCACCGGTTTGTAGAATCTCTTTCCGCCGCTTAAGACTCGGTTTCTTTTTAGTGAGAAGTCTCAACTTGTTCTTGTGTCGACGTAGCTCGCACTTCTGTCGCTGAGTGAGTCTAACATTACCTTTTAATATGTTATGACAACACTCGCACAAAAAGTTAATGAGTTTGGGAGAGGCTGTTTTTAATATGGCTCTTAAACCGCTCGGCGAGGCGGCGCGCATACATTTCAACATTTCACCGTGCCGTCTAAGTGCTTCATCACACATGATTCTCTACTTTGGCACGTAGACGATTTGTCTCTCCCCCGGGAATATTTTTGTTCTCAACCTAAGATTATCAGGTGTGTCCTGACGAAGATCGACCAGCAAATAACCGTGAGGAGTCGCTGTCGCGTCCTTAAAAATATCTTGGAGGTACCCCACCTGACCCGGGTACATTTGTTTACCCAGATTCATAATTTGACTCCCGTCTCTCGGGTTCTTGAAAAGGACTAAATAGTGCGTATTGAGACTTATGGTTCGATGTTCTTTATTTTTTCCGAAAAGATTTTGAACAATGTACATCACACTAATATCTCTGTGATGACTACCTTTGGTGAATAATTTTGTTACCCGCTCGTCCGTCTCAGACATCAAGTCATCGATGACGATCAGTCTTCTCTTCTTACCACCTTCCAATTTATCGACGTCTGGGAGACCCTCGATAAATCTCACTGACCCCATAGTCTCGTATATCGGCTGCCATTCCCCATAACACCATATAACTTCCTCCGGTACGGGGACAGCTAGCTCGTGAAGGTTCTGTATAAACTTTTGCACAAATACCGTTTTCCCACACCCGGTAGGACCGGCTATCAGAGCTGTGAAGGGATGATTCCATCGGGGATCCATCCTCACAAGTGCTACTAACTTTAGTGATTACGCCCCCGACGAAAATAACGAGTGATTTTAGGTCAGCGCGCGAGGTTTCCCCCTCTTCAACTAACACCTATTTTTATAAGCCACAACCTATATAAACACTACAGGGGGGAGGAGGAGGAGTTTCCTAGTCTCAAGCCGCATTACCTGAGACCCAATTGTTACACGCATCATATTTCCCCACACATCACCCCCCTATTGGGTCAGTTCCAGAGGTCACTGAACATGTCGCAACACGACTGATTACCACGCCTGATAACGTATTGCGTTAGCTGCTATAAATAGACGGTCCTCGACCCGATAAACGGGTATAAAAACCCCCCAGTCGAGCAGTGTACACGCACACACATAACCAACGTCTGTTGCCAGGTGGTTTGTTTTTCTTTGAATATGGAGTCGTGTAGCTTGAATACGCCAATTTCGTTTGATCTCAGTGATCAGCGTATATTTATGTCACGTGGAAATGAGACTGTAGTTCCATTGTCTAAAGATGGCGTTAAGGCAGTCTCGGTTTGTGTTTTTCGTAACAGACCATTGATAAATATAAGGACATATAGCGGTGATAGTTTTTTGAAGTTTCCTACCAGAACTGGGATAACACTATCGAGAGAGGAATTTATCACGTTAGTTGAGATGCGCGAGGAAATTTTAACCGCTTATGCTAACCTCAACTACACACCGCCTGTTGTTAACCAGATCAGCTACACGCCACCTCTCGTTAACCAGATCAACTACATGCCACCTCTCGTTAATCAGATCAACTACACGCCGCCTGTCGTTAACCACCAAAACTACATACCATCTCTTGCTAACACGAATCTCATCGACTACACGTCCCCCTTTGTTAATCAAGGGAACCTCGCTCTTGTTAATCAGACGACAGATCCGGCACCCAATATGAATGCCACGGGTGTTTCAGCAGAGTCACCAATTACCTATTCCAGCTTTGATCAAGGTTTTGTCAAAATGGAGGGCGGTTGTGTTTTGAGGGCTAATGATTCTTCCTATGTACCTGTGTTTGATAGACATTTAACAACCACTACCACCAAAACAGGAGGGAGGAAACCCAGACGCTTAAAATTAAAAACAACCGGACAGTAATATATATATATATATATATATATATATATATATATATATATATATATATATATATATATATATATATATGTGTGTTGTATATTTGTTGTAATAATAAAGTTGTGAAATATAGAACGAATTTTGTTTTGGTTTACCATGAATGTGTGTGAGAGAGAGAGAGAGATGATACTTTGTGTGGCTTGATGATATGAAGGGTGATGATGAGGGTGGCACATGATGATGATGTTGAGGGTGGCACATGATGATGATGGGATATGAAGGTTGATGTTGAGGGTGGCACATGATGATGATGTGTCACTTTGTGTGTCTTGGTGATGATGATGATGATAGGACATGAGGGGGGCACAAGATCATGATGGGATATGAAGGTTGATGTTGAGGGTGGCACATGATGATGATAGGACATGAAAGGATGGTGTTGAGGGTGGCACATGATGATAGTGTTGAGGGGGGCACAAGATCATGATGGGATATGAAGGTTGATGTTGAGGGTGGCACATGATGATGATAGGACATGAAAGGATGGTGTTGAGGGTGGCACATGATGATGTGTCAATTTGTGTGGCTTGGTGATGGTGATTTTTATTTGACTTGAGTTAGCTTGGATATGCAATAGAGAGAGAGAAGAGAGAAAAAAATCGCTATATGAGGGTGGCACATGATGATAGTGTTGAGGCACATGCTGATAGTGTTGAGGCACATGATGATGATAACCAATAAAGGCACCTTTCCCCACCCGCACGATGGCAACGACCCGCCATCCGACCCGCGAGATAGCCGGCGACGACCCGCCACAAGTTTTAGAACCGCTGTCGCCCGATTTTAGAACCCCCGAGATAACCGGCGAGCTAGCGACGCGCCGATCACTCACCACGAGATAAGCCGCCACGCACCAACGCACACCACGACGCGCCGATCGTCACGCACCAACGCGCACCAACGCACACCACCGAGATAAGCCGATTACCGATCACGACCACCGAGATAATAAGCCGATTATCGGACTTTGGCACGGGTTTTGGTGCATGTTTCGTGCGGTTTCGGTACCAAATCTATTGTCTTTCGGTGCATGTGCGTGCACTTTTGGCCTGGGTTCACAGCCACCGCTACTACTCTTGTCTTTATTTTGCACTGAGGTGATGTCTTTTTCTTTGTTGTTACCATTACTTCTGTCTTTTTGCTATTAAGGTTGAGTCCTTTATTTTTGTTTTCTTTCACTATAATGTCTAACATTTCTTGTAACCCATTTGCACTCTTAGCGATTAAGATTTTATCATCAGCATACCTTAGATTATTTATATTATTACCTCCGATTATTATTCCCGGCATGCCCCTAATGGATCTTAAAATAGTTTCACTATACATATTAAACAAATTTGGTGACAGCACACAACCTTGTCTAACACCGTTTTATTTGTTGAAACATCCCCAATTGATTTCCTGTTCTTATGGCCGCTGTTTGTTGCCAGTACATGTTCTTTATTATTCTTAGATCTTTGCTGTCTACGTTTATGCTTTCTAAAATGTTTTTTTCTTGGTGCTTTACTTTATCAAATGCTTTGGTGTAATCTATGAAACATAGGTATATATCTTGTTTTCACCTCTATGACTCTTTCTACTAAAGATCTTATGCTGTATATGGCATTGTTCGTTCCTTTGCCTCCTACAAAACCACACTGTTCATCGCTAATTTCTGGACTGATTTTGTTTCGCACTCTTCGCATGATGATTCCTAGTAATATCTTAGTCATATGACTCATAAGGCTTATTGTACGATGATCATCGCATTCAATCGCACCCGGTTTCTTTGGTAAGGCTATGAATATTGATTTGAGCATGTCGTCTGGTAAATATCCGCTGTAGTAGATATCAATATAGCTGTATATATCAGTATAGAAACAGAAAGTACATTTACAACAGATAGTAGTAGAGATATTAACTTTCGTTGCATTGCCTAAAATGAATGGTGCAGCAAAATGCAGTGACTTTAGAACAATAAGTCTAATGAGCCTGAAAAAGTCTAATGAAAATGAATAATAAATATCTTGCTAAAAGTAATACAAGGAAGGAATCAGTATAAAATCAATATTGAATTAGATTAGCATAAATTTTGATTTAGGAAAAACAGCGGGACAAAAGAAGCCATACTGCATGAGAACAATCGAAATTACTTGAAAAGTACACAGATGTAAACAAACCAATATATGCCTGCTTCATAGACTATACCAGAGCTTTAGATAGAATACACCATAAACGACTTATAGAATGCATAAAATATAAACCTCCATGTGACACAGACATGCGATTAATATGTAATTTATACTGGGAGTAAACAGTAATAATAAAATATAACAAAGAGAACTCTACACCCATTGATATAAAAAGAGGAGTAAGACAGGGATGCATCCTATCACCAAGCTTGTTCAATCTATACACTGAGCAAATCTTTAAAAACATCACAGAGATGCCAGGCTTAAACATTAATGGAAAGATAATCATTAACCTAAGTTATGCTGATGATACTATATTACTAGATCTACAAGAATTACTTATTGAAATAAACATGACAAGCAAAAAATATGGATTAGATATGAATATCAAAAAGACTAAAACTATGATCATAAACAAAGAAAATACTCAAAATCTACAAGTGGATATCAAAATTGACGGAATGCATCTGGAAATAGTTCAGAGCTACAATTACCTTGGACATACTATAACTAGTGATAGAAAATGTAAAACTGAAATACACAATATATTAGAAATGGCAAAAAGTAATTTTAATGCCATGAAAAATATACTAATATCAAAACAAATAACACCAGGGCTAAAACTAAGAATATCAGACTGTTATATATTCTTAACATTCCTGTATGGTGCAGAAACATGGACGTTAGACAAGAAAACAGAACATAAAATTGAAGCCTTTGAAATGTGGATTTATAGAAGAATAGGTAGAATTGGATGGAAAGAAAATAAAACAATTGATGAAGTTTTTAAAACAACTGAAAATAAAAAGAGAACTACTAAATACAATTATAACAAGACAAATGAGATTTTTTGGGCATGCTAAAAGACACAACAGCCTACTAAAAGTAATATTGGAATGGAAAATACACCCGGTATGGTACATGATGATACATACAAAATCACTCATATTACAGAAACAAACAGAATGCCCAACCATATTACAGATTACGCAGACACATACAGTACAGACGCAAACATATATAATACAGACAACCAAGCACATTACAGAAACAACCACCATGAATGATCTTCGGCGCATTATTTATTGGGTCGTGCGATCGGCATTACGCCAACGTCGTCTTTTTTTCCAAAAAAAAAAAAATAGGTGCCAATTAAAGACTGAGTAAATCTTGAAGCCGCCGAACAAATTCGAACCCAACCTCTTATTCTTAGTAGTCCAGTACACTAACCGCTGAGCAAATGCGGCTCTTATGTTTTCAATGGTTGGAATTATTCCTAGTTTCTTTATTCCTTATTTACTCCTGATCTTATCTCTCGGGCTGTTCCCCTTATTATTCATGATTCCAACGTTCAGATCTGCCATTTGTAGCGCAGCAATGGAGAGAGGATTGTGTTGTAGAGTGCCTATTTTGCCTCTAAAGTTATTTTCTATCACTGTACTTTTATAAATAGCTGCAGACCGCAATCTTTGGTAACACACTCTAAAGTTGCAACTCAAGCAAGAAACAGACAGAATCATAGAACAAGAAGATACACAGCGAAAGAAAAGAAAAAATAATTCCTGGGGACGCTGCAAAATCCGGTCAACTATGACTGATGGAAGCTACAACTATTATATTTATGAAGAATAAATTACCCACGTGAACAACTATGACTGATGGTCTATGGCTACAACTAATACTTTTATCAAGAATAAATCACCCACGTAAACAATTATGACTGGTGGAAGCTACAACTAATACTTTTATCAAGAATAAATTACCCACTTGAACAACTATGACTTGTGGAAGCTACAACTAATACTTTTATCAAGAATAAATTACCCACGTGAACAACTATGACTGATGGACTATGGCTACAACTAATACTTTTATCAAGAATAAATCACCCACGTAAACAACTATGACTGGTGGAAGCTACAACTAATACGTTTATCAAGAATAAATTACCCACTTGAACAACTATGACTGATGGACGCTATTACTAATACTCTTATCAAGAATAAATTACCCATATAAACAACTATGACTGATGGACGCTATTACTAATACTCTTATCAAGAATAAATTACCCATGTAAACAACTATGACTGATGGACGCTATTACTAATACTCTTATCAAGAATAAATTACCCATGTAAACAACTATGACTGATGGACTATGGCTACTACTAATACTCTTATCAAGAATAAATTACCCATGTAAACAACTATGACTGATGGACGCTATTACTAATACTCTTATCAAGAATAAATTACCCATGTAAACAACTATGACTGATGGACTATGGCTACTACTAATACTTTCATCAAGAATAAATTACCCATGACTGATACACAAAGCTTAAATAGTAACTCTTGCATCATGCTCATAACTCTCTATTCCTTCCAATATTTTCTGTTTTAATTTCCGCCAACGAAAATCGATTATGTGTTTAGTACAACATGTCTAATTTAAAATGCGGAGTAACACAAACTATAAACATCGATTGAAAGTGATAACAATGTTTAAACACATGTACAAGGATGTGTCATCGTTAGGTTAATGTGTGAGAGAGTTCAGTGTAATATAACACAGTGAGGCCAGGTGAAATCATTTAACATGTAAATTGGCATATGCTAGGGATGTTGCTAGATGATATCAGAGAAGCTGATCAGCAAAACAGCGCATATCCTGATACACAAATAGATTTCCAACTGCATACAACCCAAAACAGCACATAACATTAATATACTAACAGACTACCACCACTGATTTCTTACTATTAGGCATTAATAAAGATGCCAAAGATTATATAAATTCCAAACAAATATGTTTTTAAATAAAGAAAATGTCATATATTTTTAAAATGTGTTTTTAGTTTGTCGCTGTTACGAGAATTCGCTTCTTAGGTTTTATCTTGCATTTTTCTTCTATCTTTCAGCTCCCTGTGGAGCATAGGTCTTCAGCAAACACTTTCAGCTCCCTGAGGGACATAGGTCTTCAGCAAACACTTTCAGCTCCCTGACGGACATAGGTCTTCAACAAACACTTTCAGCTCCCTGAGGTACATAGGTCTTCAGCAAACACTTTCAGCTCCCTGAGGGACATAGGTCTTCAGCAAACACTTTCAGCTCCCTGAGGGACATAGGTCTTCAACAAACACTTTCAGCTCCCTGAGGGACATAGGTCTTCAGCAAACACTTTCAGCTCCCTGACGGACATATGTCTTCAACAAACACTTTCAGCTCCCTGAGGGACATATGTCTTCAGCAAACACTTTCAGCTCCCTGAGGGACATAGGTCTTCAGCAAACACTTTCAGCTCCCTGAGGGACATAGGTCTTCAGCAAACACTTTCAGCTCCCTGGGGAGCATTGGTCTTCAGCAAACACTTTCAGCTCCCTGAGAGACATAGGTCTTCAGCAAACACTTTCAGCTCCCTGAGGGACATAGGTCTTCAGCAAACACTTTCAGCTCCCTGAGGAGCATAGGTCTTCAGCAACCACTTTCAGCTCCCTGAGGGACATAGATTTTCAGCAAACACTTTCAGCTCCCTGAGAGACATAGGTCTTCAGCAAACACTTTCAGCTCCCTAGGAGCATAGGTCTTCAACAAACACTTTTAACTCCCTGAGGGACATAGTTCTTCAGCAAACACTTTCCAAGCCGTTCCGTTTCTTGGCAAACGCTTTCCAAGCCGTTCCGTTTCTTGCCATTCTTTTAAGAGCATTCCATGTTTTCCCCATCATATTCATCTCTGCTTCCATCTGTCTCTCCAAGAATATTTTAGTCTTCCTCTTTGTCCTTTCCCTTCGGGATTCCAAAAAAAACGGCCTGTTGTGAAATAATCTCAGTTGGCTCCCGCTGTATCTTGTATTGCAATAATTTAATTAGAAGATAGTAGATTCGACCAGAAGTGTTGCGTAACGTAAGTGTCGTTATATTGTGGCGAATATATTGTAAGCTTTAGAGCTCAATGCAGCAGGAGGTTGACGCCTGGGAGCCATGACTCAGGCGGGCCCACCTCCCTTAGAGTGTCAAGAAGCTAAAGGGCCGAAACCCTTGCTCGACAGGGTCTACTTCTGATGATCTGCTGCGAAGCTCTGTACAAAGAGTTTTCTATTACTAACCCTTTCAGGCATTCCAGTACAAACTTCACACCACCTACCTAAGGCTTTATTATGGCATATGTTTTCTACATCTTATTCAAATATAAATCATTTCCTTCTAGCCGATACAAATGTTGTACCATGCTTTCTTCTTAAAAGACGAATCTATTCTATAACGAATAGGAAATGTTTGCAGAAATTTGACGTTACTTATTAATTTGTAATTAATAATGTAAATTTATATATTTTTCTAGTCCAATAACGACTTTTTTTTTATTTACATAAACTTTCTTTCCGTGAAGGAGTTTAACAAAACTCTGAACTGAAATAAAACTGCGCGTAAACTATAACATTTTAATTCATTTACTTATGAAGCAACAGTATAGTTAATTTCATTTTACTTTATTTAATATTAAATAACATTTTAAATGCTGAAGTGAGTTTCAGAGTATTTTGATAATTTCCTTTCTTGATATGAACGACGTATGTAGTGGCGAGCGTGCGTACGGTGAGTGTTAAGTTACTGGGCTGTTGTATTAAGCTATTTGATCGCCTGAGGTTTGTTCCGTCCTGTTGAATCAAAATGCTATACAATTGTTGACACTGCAAGGACCAAGAATACTAAGTGTCTCCTAGCCATTATATATGCACTGAAAATGTGACAAACAGCCGAACAGAGAGCAATCATGTATGCACCTAAAATGTGACATAGCCGAACAGATAGCAATCATGTAGGTACCGAAAATGTGACAAACAGTCGAACAGAGAGAAATTACGTAGGTACCGAAAATGTGACAAACAGTCGAACAGAGAGCAATCATGTAGGCATCGAAAATGTGACAAACAATCGAACAGAGAACAATCATGTAGGTACCGAAAATGTGACAAACAGTCGAACAGAGAGCAATCACATAGGTACCGAAAATGTGACAAACAATCGAACAGAGAGCAATCATGTAGGCATCGAAAATGTGACAAACAGTAGAACAGAGAGCAATCATGTAGGCACCGAAAATGTGACAAACAATCGAACAGAGAGCAATCACGTAGGTACCGAAAATGTGACATATAGCCGAACAGAGAGCAATCATGTAGGTACCGAAAATGTGACAAACAGTCGAACAGAGAGCAATCATGTAGATACCGAACATGTGACAAACAATCGAACAAAGAGCAATCATGTAGGTACCGAAAATGTGACAAACAGTCGAACAGAGAGCAATCATGTAGGCATCGAAAATGTGACAAACAATCGAACAGAGAACAATCATGTAGGTACCGAAAATGTGACAAACAGTCGAACAGAGAGCAATCACATAGGTACCGAAAATGTGACAAACAATCGAACAGAGAGCAATCATGTAGGCATCGAAAATGTGACAAACAATCGAACAGAGAACAATCATGTAGGTACCGAAAATGTGACAAACAGTCGAACAGAGAGCAATCATGTAGGTACCGAAAATGTGACAAACAATCGAACAGAGAGCAATCATGTAGGCACCGAAAATGTGACAAACAATCGAACAGAGAGCAATCACGTAGGTACCGAAAATGTGACATATAGCCGAACAGAGAGCAATCATGTAGGTACCGAAAATGTGACAAACAGTCGAACAGAGAGCAATCATGTAGATACCGAACATGTGACAAACAATCGAACAAAGAGCAATCATGTAGGTACCGAAAATGTGACAAACAGTCGAACAGAGAGCAATCATGTAGGTACCGAAAATGTGACAAACAGTCGAACAGAGAGCAATCATGTAGATACCGAATATGTGACAAACAGTCGAACGGAGAGCAATCATGTAGATACCGAATGTGTAGGTACCGAAAATGTGACAAACAGTCGAACAGAGAGCAATCACGTAGGTACCGAATATGTGACAAACAGTCGAACAAGGAGCAATCATGTAGGTACCGAATAAGTGACAAACAATCGAACAGAGAGCAATCACGTAGGTACCGAACATGTGACAAACAATCGAACAGAGAGCAATCACGTAGGTACCGAATATGTGACAAACAGTCGAACAGAGAGCAATCACGTAGGTACCGCATATGTGACAAACAGTCGAACAGAGAGCAATCATGAAGATACCGAACATGTGACAAACAATCGAACAGAGAGCAATCCCGTAGGTACCGAATATGTGACAAACAGTCGAACAGAGAGCAATCATGTAGGTACCAAAAATGTAACAAACAGTCGAACAGAGAGCAATCATATAGGTACCGAACATGTGACAAACAGTCGAACAGAGAGCAATCATGTAGGTACCGAAAATGTGACAAACAGCCGAACAGCGAGCAATCATGTAGGTACTGAAAACGTGACAAACAGCCGAACAGCGAGCAATCATGTAGGTACCGAAAATGTGAACAAACAGCCGAACAGAGAGCAATCATATAGGTACCAAAAATGTGACAAACAGCCGAACAGAGAGCAAGCATGTAGGCACCTAAAATGTGACAAACAGCCGAACAGAGAGCAATCATGTAGGCACCTAAAATGTGACAAACAGCCGAACAGAGAGCAATAATATAGGAGCCGAAATTGTCACCATGAGCTGAAACATAATAACCACAATTATACTTTAATCTGTGCAATTAGAGCCCACGGAAAATCTAAAAATAAACTGGTTGGAAAATAAGTGTCTCTGTTAGGCCAGTAATCAAGTACAGTCACCTATTGTAGTAAACTCCTGTAGATGGTTGTCTGTGCATGTATTTCTGTGTTTATTTTGTCATTGGACCTTGCATACATTAACTGCAGTGATCAGACCAATAATCTTGTTAATTTATTTCTGGGTATTTCGAGACTGAAGGTACACACTATGTTCATTCACAGTTTTCTGTTCAAGATTCGTATCCATAAAGCTGCATTTGTTCTAACTAATACTATAAGGTCTATCTATCTATTGACCTTTCGAGCCATAGCCGACCCACATAGACCCAGATACTCCTTCTCCTATATACATTTTTATTTTAGCAGTTTATAATCCTTCTAACGATATTTTAGCAAATTTCGCCATTTGTCTCTGTTCTGTGCAAGCAACTCTATCTCATTGAGATAGGGAGCCGATTCCTGTTGCTCTTGTCTTTCTGATCAATGTTCTTCTCAGTGTCTCTCTGGGTCGGACTCCTTTCCTCTTACCTGTTGTTTCCCACATGAGGGCTTGCTTTGTTATTCGGTTATTACCTATCCTCATCAGATGTCCAACATGTTTATAAGGTCTATACAATGTTAAATGAATTGGCTCCACATAAAAATATAAAACCTGCCAAAACAGGCTCGTAATCTTATACATAAACTCATTCTCACCATAGCAATGTATGAGAGTTCATTTTCTCAATCTCTAGTTTAGTTGACAGGTCATCGTCATTGCACATCGGACAAGCCCATAAGTGCTCATATCTCTTTCGAAGTATATCCCTCAATGTACAGGGATTAACGACATCGGTGTTAAGTGTGGTCGACAAGTCTTCTTTGGATTCCTGCGCAGCGCTCGCTTCCGGCATCTCCTATTTTGACATGATATTCGTGCAGCTTGCTTATTGTTGTGGATTCAGGATACTTGTTTAGTCGTTTTTTTTTCTTCGTTCAACGTCAATGAGGGCATTTAGATTATCAGCTCGGCCTCTGTCCATTGCCCTTCCGCAATCAACATCAGCCAAACTAGTAAGTCTTTCAGCACGCCCATAACATCGTAGACCAGCGTTCTGGCACGAAAATAAAGGAAATGAAGGAGGCTATTATTAGGTTTGACCCAGAGACTACTTCCGTCTAGTCCAGCCAGTTGAGATCTTTCTGAGCATACACATTTACTCACCAAGGAAACACGCACGTGTATGTCTGTGTCTCATGCCGTACTCATGTTTTAGTGACAATTGTAATTTCCATGGTCAAACGACATGTAGTCAAAGGGAAAGCACCAGCGCCTTCCTTCACAGTTCTGCCACCAAAATAAGCCGCGAAAACCCACGAGCTCCGTACGAACCAAATAACAGGTCCGTCTGTGTCAATGATTGCGTCACTGGCAGAAGAGCTCTCGAGGATCAAGGCCTGAATTTCTGCCTCAGCGACCAAGAGTTTTTGTCGCTTGCATTCTCTGTCCAGTGTGATGGCTATAGGAAAGGGCGTGATGGCTATATGAAAGGGCGTGATGGCTATAGGAAAGGGCGTGATGGCTATATGAAAGGGCGTGATGGCTATAGGAATGGGTGTGATGGCTATATGAAAGGGTGTGATGGCTATAGGAAAGGGCGTGATGGCTATATGAAAGGGCGTGATGGCTATAGGAAAGGGTGTGATGGCTATAGGAAAGGGCGTGATGGCTATATGAAAGGGCGTGATGGCTATAGGAAAGGGTGTGATGGCTATAGGAAAGGGTGTGATGGCTATAGGAAAGGGCGTGATGGCTATAGGAAAGGGTGTGATGGCTATAGGAAAGGGCGTGCTGGCTATAGGAAAGGGCGTGATGGCTATAGGAAAGGGTGTGATGGCTATAGGAAAGGGTGTGATGGCTATAGGAAAGGGTGTTATGGCTATAGGAAAGGGTGTGATGGCTATAGGAAAGGGTGTTATGGCTATAGGAAAGGGTGTTATGGCTATAGGACAGAGCGAACAGCACTCCTGCCCGTTTATCCTCGAGTTCTATGTCCTCGACTGAATACACCTGCTGAACAATATCCATAGACTAGACATAGACTATATTAGACATAGACCTAAACTACGATATAGAGATATTTGTAAATCATATCTGAATGACTTCTCTATATGTGAATATGACTGGGAACATCTGGCAAGTGATTGCACATCATGGAGAGCATGTATAAGGAACCGTAAAACATCATTCGAGACTGGACTATATCAAAACTTAGAAGAAAAAAGACTCATGAAAAAGGATAGAAAACCATGTGGACCAGTGGGCCTGACCTGTTCATTATGTGACCGTGTGTGTTTGTCAAACATTGGTAGAATTAGCCACGAGAGAAGCTGTTCGACAAAGACAAAACCTCACAAAAATACACAATAGCCTCCACTAGACCGTCTGACAAGATGAAAATGACCATATACATATGCTAGACATAGACTATACTAGACATTCTGTCTGCCATAGTGGGAAAATCGATGAGATAAATCATAGCCCTATACTCAGTATCTTTTGTGCTCCAAAGGTTCATGTCTCGTATATCCTTTCCAGTTGTTCTATTTGCGTGTTGCCGAGGTGATTCTGACAACAGCCGGTGCATATACAGGCAGGACCAGCCCCTGGTATAAGAAAAGAAGATGACGATGCTCAATTTGTGATGCTGCCATGACCCTCATGGCCGTATCTCTCCTTTCAGGCTCTCAATAACACCCAGTCTAAATGCTTGTTAAAAGCAGTGCTCCGATCAAGGCATACATCTAAGCAACTCATCACAAGAGTTATCTCCACATACTCTGAACACATATTCACATTGGAAGTTAACTTGTTGACTACGCCATTATTGAAAGAAAACCATGTCATCCTTGCCTTCACTCGGGTTGACAAATGTTCGGCATCACCCTCACACCGCACACTTATACGATCAAGCTCTGTCTGAAGTTCTCCCACAACACTTTCTCTGCCTCTGCCTTGGCCATACATCAAAACAATCATCAGTGTAAGATAATGTTCTACCCCGTCTCATTCTCTGCGAGCACCCTTAAGTAATTCCAGCTCTACCCTTCTTCCACATGGCCGGCACAAACATGGACACCTTCATCTCACCATTTGGTCGATGTTACAGTTATAACTACTGAGTTATTAATTGAAACTCTCATTCCCTAGCTATAGTTCTGCAAACTAACATCTTACTCAAACAGTGAAACTACTAGTAACTACAACTACTACTATTATTACGACCTGTGCTGCTGCTGCTACTACTACTACTACCGCTACCAACACCAGCTCTACTACTACGATTACTACTACTTCTACTACTACTACTACTACTACTACTACTACTACTACTACTACTACTACTACTACTACTACTACCACTACTTAATAATAGTGATAATTGCTAACATGTTTCTTATTATAGTATTCTCATTATTATTACTGTTTTGTTTATATTATTATTATTTTAATTTTTACTCACACCTCAAATAATTCTTGACCATAAATAATGCTATCTCCTTGTTTTACTATTCAAATAAATTATATACTCATAGTTTATTCAACAAAGTATTCACAGAGCGAGCTAGCTATCAGATGCTATGTTTGCTTGGCACAGATCCACGTGCCTGTAATTATAATTCAGCTTTTACGACAGGCTGATTTCACATCTTATATTTTTTTTAATGTAATAAAATACTACTATGACTGAACAAAATGTGTTTTATCGTATTGAATTACATAAGCGATTTCAAAATATTCATGGCCATGCAAGAAAAGAATGTTACTCACGCGCTGAAGTCGACCACAGAGATAATCGACACTTTTATTTCCGCCACGTTTCACTAAGAACAGCAATAGCAACACAATTTCAAGTCATCATGTGACACTTGTATGTTGGCCTTTGACCCCCAGGACTCGGACCTATATCTTAACTAGGTTACTTCGTTAATTGTCTGTGCTCTGAAACATCGTGAGCAAATAATAACGGTATCAAATTCTTCCATTGCGATAGGAGAAGATAGAAGGTGGTGCCAGTGGTCGACCCGTCACGTGAGTTCGTGGCTCGTTCTATCAGAGCCATCTGATAAACGTTATCACATAACTGAAACAAATGTGGCTTCAATATATGCCAGCCATGCAAAATCTATTTACACATCTCTCTCTCGTCTCCTCTGCCTCTTGTTCAAACTCTCCCCTATCAATCTGTCTCTTCTTTCCTCAATCTCTTTCGCTCGAAAACATTGATTCTGGCACACAACTGGGAAGAAAGAAAAATATAGGGAGAAGTATATATAGAAGGGGAAGAAAGAAAAACAAAATGAGGGAGTTGAGAACACACATTTTCAACTTTTTTCACTACTTTTTATCTTTCTATTATTTTCAATTACTTTCTCTTTTCGTAAATTTGAATGCAAGAAGAAGAAGAATACGACGACGAAGAAGAAATTATAGTAAGTGCAAGAAATAGTAGCCTACGTCAGTCATAGTTGACTATGAATTTTACAGCGCCACTAGGAAATGCTAATTTGTCTTCTTTTTTTTTCGCCGCGTATTCTCTTTTTATATGAATCTGCATCATGTTTGAGTTGGAGCTTTAGAGTGTGTTTCCAAAGATTGCGGTCTGCAGCTATTTCTTCCCAGCCTTCAGGAGTTTACGTTCAGCGTCTGCATGTCAAGTTTACACACGTCAACAAATCAAAGTTTTGAGCGTCCAATATTTTTTATTTATTTTTTTTTTTTTTGGCCATCTCCTAGTTCTCCATAGAGTATATCTTTTGGTACGCGGCCAAGCCAGTGTAACCGACGTTGTTTAACAGCGTGTAGATGTTCGGGAGACTTGTGCGAGTGAGGTCCTCCACTGTGTCATTTTGTTTTTTCCAGGTGAAACTAAGAATACGGCGCAGACATCGCATATGGAATGTATTTAGCCATCTCTTCTGCTTTCCATAAGTTATCCATGATTCGCTGCCATACATAATGATGGAGGCATTATAAACTGCGGCCTTTGTGTTAATTATCAGTTCGCTGTTTCGCCAAACACACCTAGACAAACGGGCGAAGGTGATAGCAGCTTAACAATACGGGTGTCAATTTATGTGACTAGAGATAATATGTCGTTGATGATGTACCCCGGGTAGCTGTACTGCTGCACGACATCAAGTTTGTGGCTGTCTATGATAAGTGTCTATGCGCGATTTCTTCTTTACCTGCTTGGCATAGTAGAACCTCCAGGGTAGTAGCCTGAGTTTGCAGCAGACTAGTGAATGATCCGAGACGCAGTCTGCATTGTGGTATGACCGTGTGAGGATTACAGATTTCATGAAATTTGCGTCTAACAAGTATCAAGTCCAGGTGATGCAATGTCCAAGATATAAAGGTGTGTAAAAACAAAAAAAAAGAAAGGAAGAAGAAATAAAGTGAGAGAGAGTGAGAGAAATAGAGAAAGAAATGAGGAGTGTAGGAGAGAAGGGAAGAGGGAGTTGTTACAGAGAAGGAATGCGACAGGATGGATGGAATGGTGTTTAACGTTAAACGTCTACATTATTTTATCCTCAAATTAAATCAGAAATGCCTCCACTATCGACACATGAGTTATCATTTGAATTAAAAAAACATATTACGTTCAAGCGTCTATGGCTTTATTAAATTAAACCTACCACAAGTTTGTGTTATATAGAACAGAAGTCGGGGGGGGGGGGGGGGGCAGATGGATGAATTGTTATAAAACTAAATGAAAGTAAAGATACCTGTACCACGGGAAGCTACCAGCGTTGATTCGTCCGAAATAAAACAAAAATCATTTTAAAACAGCCAATGAGAGAGTCAGAAAATGAAAAACGACTTATGAATCAAGTCTATGTCAATAGAAATGTGAAAGAGAGCCCATAGGTGTTGTATAGAGCCAATTCTGACCTATGAAAGCGAATCATGGACAGTGGACAAACGAATGAAAGGACGATTAGAGAATGATAAGAGATTGGGTTTCTCAGAAGAATGTTGAATCTTGCAACATACATAATCATGTCTACGGCACTTAATACTTCTGTTATCTACATTGGGGAGATTTCCTTCTTCTTCTTGTGTGTCTGTTGTTAATTTAAATAATGAAAGATTGGTCCCGGATACACTTCGCTAGTAAACGGGTTATTTGTTATTTTTTGGGTGTAAGTCTGTCGCGGATACTCATAGCATGTCATTGTCGCCACGGGGCACACCTACACAAAATTAATAGGATTCGGTGTCACAACATGCGACCGTAGAGCATCCAAACAGATTACACGGTATATCTTACAGGACCTCAACACCATAAGAACACAAATATAGACACACCGAAATTACCCTGCATGACAAGCTATGGGGGAACCGGTAAAAAGACCTCAAACACAGTGTCTTGTCGTGACCAATGCTGGTCTCACCGTGTAAATACATAGGTTGATCGATGAAAAAGAAGACATTCTCTGTTGTTGTTAATACCCATTTTTCAAATTAAAATGTTGGCAGAAAGACAGAGTTGTACAATGCAATTGCATATCAACCAACAAATACTTAGTACACTTTGTTTATACGTAAAATATTCTAGATTCTTTCAGTGCCGTTAGACGACACAGTGCTAGTAGAGTCTCCCATTCACTGTCTCTATTTTTGATCCTCCCAGTGCTAGTAGAGTCTCCCATTCACTGTCTCTATTTTTGATCCTCCCAGTGCTAGTAGAGTCTCCCATTCACTGTCTCTATTTTTGATCCTCCCAGTGCTAGTAGAGTCTCCCGCCAACTGTCTTTAATCTTGATCCTTCCACTGCTAGTAGAGTCTCCCGTCAACTATCTCTATTCTTGATTCGCCCAGTGCTAGTAGAGTCTCTCGCCAACTGTCTCTATTATTGATCCTTCCAGTGCTGGTAGAGTCTCCCGCCAACTGTTTCTATTCTTGATCCTCCCAGTGCTAGTAGAGTCTCCCGTCAACTGTCTCTAATCTTGATCCGCCCAGTGCTAGTAGAGTCTCCCGCCAACTGTCTTTATTCTTGATCCTTCCACTGCTAGTAGAGTCTCCCACCAACTGTCTCTAATCTTGATCCGCCAAGTGTTAGTAGAGTCTCCCGCCAACTGTCTCTAATCTTGATCCCCCCAGTGCCGTTAGACGACACAGTGCTAGTAGAGTCTCCCGTCAACTGTCTATTATTGATCCTCCCAGTGCTAGTAGAGTCTCCCGTCAACTGTCTCTATTCTTGATACTCCCAGTGCTATAGTCCGTTCAGATTCGTTTGCCGAGATGTTATGATTTATAATTCAAAAAGTTCTTGATGATTTCACATGATTTTTGGCATACGGTGTTAAAATGTCCATGTCACGAGAACATATGTGTTACTCGATGTCTAGCTATAACGGCTTTCTTAAAGCGGCGAATTCCTTTGATCTTTGCCCATGTAACTATTATTTTGACCCTAATCAAAATGTTTTACAGTAATCTAGTGCAACGATGACCCATAGGCGTGTCCATAAAATTTTACTTGGTGGCAAGTATACAAATTTTAAATTATATATAGAACTTTTGTTCGTAGAGTCAATTTGATATAGTTCCATGCTCTTGGTGTGAGTTTCCCAAATGTTGTCGCTGTCTTTCAAATACGTACATTTAGTTCCTCATCTAAGGAAAGTGTGGCTGTAATAGTGGATCCAAGATAGCTGAACTTCTGTACTGACTCAAGCAGGCTTCCATTCAAAGTAATGGTTGTTGGTTTGCTTATAACATATTTTTGATTGCTTGGGTGGTCTTGAACAATAAACTGTTTAACAAATCAACTAGAAAATTTTGCAAATCAAACTATTTATCTGTAGACTTAATCAGAGTAATGATCATTCAGAATCAGACGAGTCAAATAGGTCGATTACTGCTTTCGGCTGAACAAACAACAAACCATCCTTTTTCCAATATTCCTCTTCTTGTCGTAACACATGATCCTCACATTTTACCCAGTAGTCTTTATTTATATTTGATAGAGCCTGATTTGTAAGTGTCTCAACATCGCATAATTTGAAAGTTTTATTTGTATATGCTACGTGTCCTTTAACTTTTGCCCAAACTAGTTCTATAGGATTTAAGTGTGCATGATATGGAGTAGTCTCAAACATCTATGGCCATGTTCTTGAATTAACTTGTCTATTTTAAATATCTTTGTACGTTGTGTCTGTTTTACAAGGCTAAGCAATTCGGGTTTCAAGTAGCTGTCGTTAACTTGTATGTGTTCTTTTATGAGCCACGTTTTGATTGCATCTTTTGTACTTGATGATGTTGGGATTCTATCTTCTACGTTAACTACGTTATGGTATGAAGCATTGTCCATTATCAGACAAGAAGGTCGATCTAATATTGGAAGGATACTTTTCTCGATCCAGTCTTTAAATATGTGCCCATTCATTTCGGAGTGGTAGTCTCTATTGTCTATGGATTTTGAAATGAAAACGAGATGAGCATTCTGCAACAACCCATTATGTCTGCTACCTGCATGTGCAACTATCAAACGTTGCCCTTTACTGCTTGGTACTGATCTTTTAATACTTCCATCTGCTAACTGCCATTCCTTTTCATTTGTATGATGAGCGTTGATCCAAGTTTCATCTAAATAAACAATATCATAATCATTTTCGCGCATTTCCTTCACTTCACGTAAATACTTGCTTCTAAAAGCTACTAGATGTGGCTTCTCACAAATAATGTGTTTTTTTTTTTCCACCAGCATACTTTCTAAAGGTGAAGCCTGCACTTCTTAATATTTTCCATAATGAAGTTTTTGATATTTCAATGTCGTTGTTAGTTTTCAGCCAAAGCTTCAACTTTCTAAGTGTCACTTCTTCGTTTATATCAAACATTCGACATATTTCTCTTTTTACTAGGTCCTTATCAAAACTGTCTAACGTTTCTTTCCTTCCTTGCTTTCTTGCATTTGTTGGCAATAAATATCCGCTTCCTTTAACTATTCGATCAAATGAACGTTTACACAAACCTAAAATATGCATTGTTCTCTTCTCAGGGTTGATAAAGAACAATAAAGATGTCCCTTTTTACGCTCTCTGCAGAAGTATTGATAAATCTTTATAGCAATGTTATGCTCAGTAAAATATTTTGCCTTTATATTCATTCTCACATAGACTTGCAGAAGATAATATGGATAGTGCCGCCTCCTTTCTGTAAATATTGAGATTTGCCTCTGAATTATGACTCGAACTCGAGTCTACGGCCGTGATTTTGACGTCACATAATTTCCGGTTTCGGCTAAAATGTCTTTTTGTGCTAAACGGGAAATTTCATATGTAACATTTCTTTATAAAAATTTATAGTGGAAACATAACTATTTTAGGACGGTGCGCATTCAGCCGTGAAGGTCATGCCTATATGTTAAAGAATCAGCTGTGAGATGTAAGCATCTACATAATCCTGCCGGTGTTTATAATATCGATTACCTTTTTTTTAATATAGGTTAAATAAGGCATCTTTGAAACTGGATCACATTTCTTTGATAAAAAAATATTTTTATAGCGACATTAGTATTCTAAACCTAACTTCAAAAGATCAATGCAAATGAACAATAAGTTTTTGAAAAAAATAAATTAATGTCTAGGCAAACGAATCTGAACGGACTATAGAAGAATCTCCCGTCAACTGTCTCCATTCTTGATCCTCCAAGTGCTAGTAGAGTCTCCGTCAACTGTCTCAATTCTTGATCCTCCAAGTGTTAGTAGAGTCTCCCGTCAACTATCTCTATTCTTGATTCGCCCAGTGTTAGTAGAGTCTCTCGCCAACTGTCTCTATTATTGATCCTTCCAGTGCCGTTAGACGACACAGTGCTAGTAGAGTCTCCCGTCAACTGTCTCTATTCTGAGCGAGCTGTTCAATTACAGTGATTGAGTCTATACCTGCAAACTTTGCCTCTTGTGTTACTTCTTTTCAGTGTTTCTCGAGGTCGTCCTCTTTTCCTCTGCCCTGATGTTTCCCATCTCTCTCTCTCTCTCTCTGCGATCAGGACTCAATCAAAGTAGGATTCCAGACTCCCACATGAAGTCAGCTGTCGGGTTAATTGTGTTGATCGACCCAACAGACAGAACATCACAATCACGTCAGCCAGATCCACTTTGATTGAACACCCGTTAAAACGTTGCACTGTGTTATGCGCCAGTGGTCCAGTGCATCCGATTTCAGCCAGCATTTTATTCAGGTTTGCTTTCCTTAGCCTTTGATTGTCCCCAATCTTCCTGCAAGGCAGCAGATTGTCTTTTCTGTAGTGGGATTCTGCTCTTAGATGGTCGGCCCTCCCAGGTTTACGAGCTCCATCTGCCCGAGTCACTAGAGGTGACTAACACAGACTTGCACACACAAAGATATGAGATGTGACAAATACAGATATGCACACAGTGATACAAGGCATGACTAACACTGACACACATCAAGATATGAGATATTACTAACTCAGACATACACACAAAGATATAACACATGACTAACATAGATATGCACACGCAAAGATATGACACATGACTAACATAGACATGCACACACAAGGATATGAGATGTGACAAACACAGACATGCACACACAAAGATATGACACATGACTAACACATACACACATAAAGATATGAGACATGATTAACACGGACACACACCAAGATATAAGATATGACTAACATGACACACACCAAGATATGAGCCATGGCTAGCACACACACACACAAGCTAAGATATGAGCCATGGCTAGCACAGAAACACATTAAGATATGAGCCATGGCTTCACGGAATCACACCAAGATATAAACTATGTCTGGCTTCACGGAATCACACCAAGATATAAACTATGTCTAGCACAGAAACACATTAAGATATGAGCCATGGCTAGCACGGAAATACACTAAGATATAAACCATGGCCAGCACAGACACTCACTAAGATATGAGCCATGGCTAGCACGGAAATACACTAAGATATGAGTCATGACCAGCACAGACGCTCACTAAGATATGAGCCATGGCTAGCACGGAAATACACTAAGATATGAGCCATGGCCAGCACAGACACTCACTAAGATATGAGCCATGGCTAGCACGGAAATACACTAAGATATGAGCCATGGCCAGCACAGACACTCACTAAGATATGAGCCATGGCTAGCACGGAAATACACTAAGATATGAGCCATGGCCAGCACAGACACTCACTAAGATATGAGCGATGGCCAGCACAGACACTCACTAAGATATGAACTTCAAACCGCCCGCCGCTGAAAGTCCGCTTTCCCATCTGAGAACCTGCTTAGTAATTCGCTCGAAGATCGTGTCTTCTAAAAACATTCCAACATATGTCCGCCAGTATTTCCCAAGGCAGATGTTTTAGATGTTTCGTATGATTCGACGTGTGAATACGAGCTTCCACAACATGAAAGATTTTCCAACTCGAGTGTTGCCCCTAAGTGAGTCCCATGGTTGTCAGCTCTATACCCAACGGTCCACACAAAACAAAAAGCAAACACGACTTCCATCTAATAAAACAACTATTGTTTGACTATCAAGATGTCAAAATTGTTATAACTGGTGTTTGTTGTCCAGTTATCTTTAATTTATAATTGTAACGTCTGATCTTTATTTCACCTTTTACTTTCCTATGGAAATTGGATTACAATTCCTATTTAAAAGCGTGCATGTTTCAATTCCTTATTCTTCTTATTTTATGTCACTTAATTCTATTTTGAAAGAGATACAGCGAAGACGATGGGTAGGACACACACTGCGGAAGCCAACTGAGAGTATTACACAACAGGCCCTTTTTTGGAATCCCCAGGGAAAAGACAAAGAGGAAGACTAAGGAATTCTTGGAGAAGACAAATAGAAGCAGAGATGAAGATGATAGGGAAGACATGGAATGATCTTAAAAGAATGGCAAAAAAACAGAACGACATGGAAAGTGTTTGTTGAAGACCTGTGCTCCACATGGAGCTAAAAAGGTAGAAGAAGGAGACTTCTATTTTGCTGTATTAATTAATCTTCTTATATTTTTATACCCCACATTTAGTTACTTCTTATAATGGACCAGGACTACTAAGAGAAGAAGTGGAAGATGCCTTGTGCAATATGAAAGCAGGCAAAGCTTCTGGACCAGATAATATAACTAAAGAAGAGATTGAAGCCATGGGTGATTTTGGAATAGAAATAATAACAAAAATATTGAATATCTACAACAGCGGATATATACCAGACGACATGCTGAAATCAATATTCATAGCCCTACCAAAGAAATCGGGTGTGATTGAATGTGATGATCATCGCACAATAAGCCTTATGAGTCATATGACTAAAATATTACTAAGAATCATCATGCGAAGAGTGCGAAACAAAATCAGTCCAGAAATTAGTGATCAACAGTGTGGTTTTGTAGGAGGCAAAGGAACGAACAATGCCATATACAGCATAAGATCTTTAGTAGAAAGAGTCATAGAGGTGAAACAGATCTATACCTATGTTTCATAGATTACACCAAGGCATTTGATAATCAACATTTTAGAAAGCATAAACGTAGACAGCAAAGATCTAAGAATAATAAAGAACATGTACTGGCAACAAACAGCGGCCATAAGAACTGGAAACCAATTGGTAATGTTTCAACAAATAACACAGGGTGTTGGACAGGGTTGTGTGCTGTCACCAGATTTGTTTAATATTTATAGTGAGATTATTTTAAGATCCATAAGGGACATGCCTGGAATAACAATTGGTGGTCATAATATAAATAATCTAAGGTATGCTGATGATACAGTCGTAATCGCTAAGAGTGAAAATGAGTTACAAGAAATGATGGACATTATAGTGAAGGAAAACAAAAATAAAGGACTCAGCCTTAATAGCAAAAAAAACAGAGGTAATGGTAACAACAAAGAAAAAGACATCACCTCAGTGCAAAATAAAGACAAGTGGAACAATATTAAAACAGGTAAATGAATTTAAATATTTGAGAACTTTGTTAACCTCAGACGGAAGATGTACGAAAGAGGTGAGATGCAGAATGGCTCAGGCAAAAGCAGCTTTCCAAAAAATTAGGAAGATACTATGCAATCCATTTTTGACAATAGAAACAAGAAAAAAAGTTCTTAAATGTTATGTAGAGCCAGTCTTAACATATGGATGCGAATCATGGACAATTGGACAACAGACAAGAAAATCACTGGAGTCTGTAGAAATGTGGTTTTACAGAAGAATGTTGAGAATACCATGGACAGTTAAGAAGAGTAATGAAAACGTTCTGAAAGAGGTCAAAGCATTTTTAGCTAATTTCCAATATTAGGAAGAGACAATCACCATTTTTTTTGGCAATGTAATGAGAAGAGAACAACTGGAATATATTGTAACAACTGGAAAAATTGAGGGACGAAGATCTACCGAGATCGAAAATTGTGGAGAGACATGATCACCTACGCCAGTAGGCCACAGTACTTGATGATGATGATAATGTTCCATCTTAGTGTTATTTTTGTGTTCGAGTCCTGTGTTTTCGTTTCTGAGAAAGGCGGTTTGTATGATGATACGTCATCGCTTTCTTCTCTCAAGTAAAGATGTCATAATAGACTGTATTCATCCTGTTCCGTGTTCATCAGCTTTACCGCAGCACCGCAGTTCTTTGACTATTCCCACTTTGATCGTTTCAAGTTTCACTCCCTCGAAAGCTAAAGGCAAATGAGGAAGGAATGAAAAAGCACGTTTCATTCAGATAAAAACGTAAGTCAATTTGAGTTGTCGCAATCAGTGCCTGGTCGTCTGTAAACATCAGTTGACTGGGGATATATGGCAGGTGTGTTGTTTTGAGCACGTAAAGATCAGCTATAGAGAACAAACATGCACATTCTAATTGCACTCTAAGCTTGATGAATGTCACTACCTGGCCAACACTAGCTCTCATTATACATTAGTTTTGTTTGCTTAGGTTGATAAAGTGAGCATTGTTCTGTGCTGCAGTATTTTCACAGTAGCTTGTTTAATCTCAAAGTGGCATTTTAGTTATGACCTCCCGAAAATTATAGGCGAAATTCCCCCTCGGTGGTGGAGTTTGTTGACATAAAAGATCGGGCGGGGGGGGGGGGGGGGACAAAAATGTCTAACAACAATAACTATGGTTCATAAGCTCGAAAGTTGGTTTCTATTGATACATTTACTGGAAACTTTTTTCCTCGTTCGCCAGCTTTTGCCTCTGACGAAGTCCTTAGAGACTAGGAACTGAATTTTGTGTGTTAATCAGGTTTTCCCTGACAGCTGTATGCACAGGGGTCCCTCGCCGCACAAGCAAATTTCGTCTTCGGAAGTACTCATATTTTTTCCAACCATGAGTAATTGAACTTTCAAGCCGGGCCTCGCTACTGAGACCAGGGGTGGTTGCCACAGAGAGAAATCATAAATAAAACCTCTCTATCTAGATGCCAGCGTCTTGCCGCGAGACCAACCAGTCCCAGAAACAAACATTTATAAGAAATATAGTATCAATAAAGTGTTCTGGTATTTTAAAAATATGTGATTACATTGCAAAGATATATGGGTCAAGCTCAGAATGAAGAGACTGGGAAAATAAAACAGGAGTTAGTGTTAACTAATTGGATACGGTGGATTGATTGAGAAAATAAAACAGGAGTTAGTGTTAACTAATTGGATACGGTGGATTGATTGAGAAAATAAAACAGGAGTTAGTGTTAACTAATTGGATACGGTGGATTGATTGAGAAAATAAAACAGGAGTTAGTGTTAACTAGGCGAGAAAGGAGGGTTAGGCATGGGACTGGCTATCCATACTGTAAAAAAAAGTAAGCCGAAAAAACTTCACAAACATGAACAAGTCAAAGAAAGATAAAGTTAATCCGTCAACCAGGAAAGGGAAGGGCTCTCTGTCTAAGAGACGTATGACGCAATCCGGAGAAAGCCATAAGGAGTCCGGGTTGCCGACTCACCCTTTGTCTACCAGGAAATCATCCAGAATTGGCACCTGGAATGTTCGTACCCTTAACGAACAGGGAAAAGCGGCACAAGTGGCAGCAGAAATGACCAACTATAAGATAGATATTCTGGGAATGTGTGAAACAAGATGGCTGGGAGCAGAGAGAATAAAATTGAATACAGGGGAGATGATTTTATCATCAGGACACCAGGAACCAGGAGCACAACATAGCGAAGGGGTAGCTATAATGCTATCAAAAAATGCACAGAAGACACTAATAGAATGGGAGGCAGTGGGACCAAGACTGGTGAGAGCAACATTTAGAACAACCAAAAACAAAATAAAATTACACATTATACAATGCTATGCACCAACCAACGATAAAGATGACTCAGTTAAAGATGATTTTTATAAACAGCTACAATGGCAGATGGATGCAAGACGAGCCAAGGATATTATAATCTTGATGGGAGACCTAAATGCTAAGGTAGGATCAGACAACAGAGGCTTCGAAGAGATTATGGGAAAACATGGACTTGGAGATATAAACGAGAATGGAGAGATATTTGTGAATTTCTGCGCCCTTAATCAAATGAGCCTAGGAGGAACAATATTCCAACATAAAAGAATACACAAAGCTACATGGGTGTCACCAGATCATAGAACGGAAAATCAAATTGATCACATATGTATTAATAATAAGTTTAAGTCATCCTTACAGGATGTAAAAGTATATAGAGGGGCAGATATAGCTTCTGATCATCATCTTCTGTTAGCCAAACTTAAAATTAAATTAAAAAGGTATAATACAACGAATAAGGGTAGAAAGTATTTCAATGTAGGGTTTCTTAAAGAACAAGGAATTAAAGATAAATTCGCAGTCACAATATCAAACAAATACCAAGTCCTCCAACAACTAGAAAATACAATAAATATAGAAGATCATTGGAAACAGGTAAAAAATATATGGAAAGAGACATGCGAAGAAACACTGGGGAAAAGAGAACGCCAGAATAAGGCATGGATGACAGCAGAGACCCTGGATAAAATTAAAGAAAGAAAGAACAAGAAAGCAGACATAAATAAAAGCAAAACAAGAAGTAATAAAGCCAAGACACAGGAAGCTTACACAGAGGTGAACAAAGAAGTGAGAAGATGCATTAAAAGGGATAAGAGGAAATATATAGATGAACTAGCTAAAGAGGCAGAAGAAGCAGCAAATAAAGGGAATATGAAAGAACTGTACAACAGCACAAAGAAATTAGGTGGAAAATACAAACAGATCAACGCCTTTATCAAAGACAAGAAAGGAAATCTGCTTAGTAATATAAGGGAACAAATGGAGAGATGGAAAGAACACTTTGAAGAACTTTTGAACAGACCCGGCTCAAATAATCCTCCAGATATACTACCAGCAGAAGAAGAGTTACACGTTAACTGCGGAAAACCAAGCAAAGAAGAAATAATGAAAGCCATCAAATTATTAAAAGATGGTAAAGCCACAGGACCAGATGAAATTCCTTCGGAAGCCATCAAAGCAGATATTAACACCTCTACCAAGATGTTACAGGATCTATTGGATAAAATTTGGGAGAGGGAAGAAATACCTAAAGACTGGAGAGAAGGTTATATGATCAAACTACCAAAGAAGGAAGTTTACAGGAGTGCACAAATTATAGGGGAATTATGCTACTATCAGTGCCAGGAAAAATATTAGGCAGAATCATTCTGGAGAGACTAAAAGAGGCTATAGAGAAACACTTGAGAGATGAACAAGCAGGTTTTAGGAAGAACAGATCATGTGCTGATCAAATAACTACCCTACGTATAATAGTTGAACAAAGTTTAGAACTAAAATCCCCACTATATATTGGATTCATAGATTACGAAAAGGCATTTGATAGTTTAGACAGAAGAATGCTTTGGAAGTTGCTGAGTCATTACGGAATCCCCATAAAGTTTATTAACCTGATAAAAACAATGTATGAAGGAACAAAATGTAGTGTGGTGCATGAAGGACAGCTTACAGAAGCATTTGAAATAAGAACAGGAGTAAGGCAAGGATGCCTCCTGTCTCCATTTCTCTTTCTACTGGCTATAGATTGGATTATGAAAATAACTCAAAACAACAGAAATGGGATCCAGTGGTCACTGACCAAACAACTTGATGATTTAGACTTTGCTGATGACATAGCTCTCCTATCACACAGCCATCAACAGATGCAGGATAAAATGAGTATATTAGATGAGAGATCACAACAGCTAGGACTAAAGATTAATAGAGATAAGACCAATATTATGAGAATTAATGCAGTTGGCAATAACCATATAAAACTAGGAGAAATACCTCTACTAGACGTACAATCTTATATATATCTGGGCAGTAATATAGATAAAGAGGGAGGAACAGAAAATGATACCAAAATAAGGATATCAAAAGCAAGAGGAGCTTTCATTGCACTGGGAAACATATGGAAATCCAAAGAAATTAGGCTAAATACAAAAATAAAAATTTTCAACTCAAATGTTAAGTCGGTGCTATTATATGGCTGTGAAACATGGAGAATGACAAAATTGACAATCACGAAAGTACAGACTTTCATTAATGGATGCTTGCGCAGAATAAAGGGATGGAAATGGCAGGACAAAGTCACTAACGTGGAATTATGGAAATGTACCGGTCAAATACCAGTGGATAAAGAGATACAGCGAAGACGATGGCGATGGATAGGACACACACTACGGAAGCCAACTGAGAGTATTACACAACAGGCCCTTTTTTGGAATCCCCAGGGGAAAAGACAAAGAGGAAGACCAAGGAATTCTTGGAGAAGACAGATAGAAGCAGAGATGAAGATGATGGGGAAGACATGGAATGATCTTAAAAGAATGGCAAAAAACAGAACGACTTGGAAAGTGTTTGTTGAAGACCTATGCTCCACCAGGAGCTAAAAGGTAAAAGAGAAGAGTGTTAACTAATTGGATACGGTGGATTGATTGAGAAAATAAAACAGGAGTTAGTGTTAACTAATTGGATACAGTGGATTGAATGAGAAAATAAAACAGGAGTTAGTGTAACTAATTGGATACGGTGGATTGATTGAGAAAATAAAACAGGTGTGTAGTATGCCACATACAGGAACTATCAGTGCATATATATTTTGGACAATATGAAGGTTTGAGCATGTAAAGGACTATACTGAGTGTAAAGAGGTCAATTATTTACATTTGTAAAGGGAAACCCGACTCGAGTGCTTTGTTTGTGAAATTTACAATCGTGAACATGCAAAGACAAACATGGAAAAAAAGAAGATAACAGAACAGTGCTAATGTGATTTTTTTTTAAATGTATATATGTCAAATTGACTTGCTGACTTGGGGTCACCATGAGAAGGGTCCTGGCCAACTGTTGTTTATTTACCTTGGACATCAATGATCCCATATGTGTCACTGAATGATATCAGTTCATTCAGCATATGGTATTTGTTGGTACTTGTTATCTTGTACCACACAACTCTCCATGTTTTAACAAATATGTTCTTGAACAAATGTCACTCTTCCTCAATTGTTGTTATTTATTAAGTAAATTTATAACAAGACCCTTTATTTTGCTGTGTCCAGTTAATCAAAAGCCTGCTGACACTGTCAGTTTTTACTACATACAGGGTTTCTCTGACCATTTGTATTCCTGTAATTTTTATCTATTTTCTTCCAGCTAAAACCAACATCACATATGGTTTTCTTGACTTTTCTTTACCATGTTTCCTCTTTCCCTGTTGGTTCCATGACAAAGACTCTTACTATGCTGGCATTAGGTTTCTTTTTATATGCTTAATCCACTTTCATTTTTATTCATAATCTGTTGTTTTGATTGGCTTCTGTTCTGTTGTTTTGATTGGCTTCTGTTCTGTTGTTTTGATTAGCTTCTGTTCTGTTGTTTACCCAGATATATTCATTTCTTATCTTATCAAACCATCTGATGTTCAGATTTCGTTTCAGGCTATTATTTATAAAAGCCTGTATCCTCTATTTCACTGCATTATTCATCATCATCCATTAAATATATTAAATAGGCTATTTGCTGTCACATGTATAACTTCTTCCAGTTTGTTCAACCTTATTGCTTTGCATACTTCTTTATTTTCTTCTCTTGTTGTTACTGTTCTAATTAATATCTTTCTATTACTAACACATCAGCTTTTGTCTGCTTATGTACCAATCAATAATCTTCTTTCTATGTTAGAGTTTGCTAATATCAATATCAATCTGAGGTTTTCATATGAGCCACATATTGGGGTGTGTCATCTTGATTAATAAGGAGCAATAATGAGAGTCTGGACTACGTATGATTCAAGCTCAAACTGAGCAAGATGAAAAGATTGCAAAAATAAAACAGGAGTTGGCGTAACTAATTGGATACAGTGGATTGATAGAGAAATAAAACAGGAGTGTAACATGTCACATACAGGAGCTATCAGTACATATATATTGGACTATATGAAAGTATGAGCATGTAAAGGATTATCATGAGCGTAAAGAGGTAATTTTTTTACATTTGTAAAGGGAAACCTGACTTGAGTGCTTCGATTGTGAAATTTACCATCGCAAAGACAAACACGGAAAAAGAGGAAGATAACAGAACAGTGCTAATGTGAATAAAACAAAAACAGACTATTTATGTCAACTTGACTTGATAACCTTTGAGAAGGCCAAGAATCACTGCCGGATATATGAAAAACCTGCCCTGTTATTTAGATTTTTAAACAATTCTGTTATGTATAAGACTGAGGACCTGTAACAATAACACGAGAGAGATCATAGCCATAAATTCTTTTTATTCAAACTCAACAGCCTCACCACAACTTACTTTATGACTCCAAGGGATCATAAAGCCCAAATCTATGTGATTTGACAAGGCTGATAAGACATTCTATAATGTATGTGGTCTGACAAGACATTCTATAATTTATGTGGTCTGACAAGGATGATAAAACATTCTATAATCTATGTAGTCCAACAAAACTGATAAAACCTTTAAGTAAGACAATCTATTTTTAAAATCATACATATGTTATGTTAGGGTCATTATAAATGCACTCTGTATACAGCCATTCATCATCATGTGTCGTCTCTACATCAAAGTTTGGCTTCCATGGAGTGTCATTTTCCTGTGTATTGGTTTGATAGTGCAGGTTGTCATAGGCTGACTTGTCCATCATTTGATGTTATTTGTCCATGTTAGTCTTGGTCTGCCTCTTTTACTTTGTATTTTCCCTTCCAAGATTACTACAAGTAGGCTGTTGTGTCTTTTAACATGCCCCAAAAATCTCATTTGTCTTCTTTGAACTGTGTTTAGTAGTTCTCTTTTCATTGTTAGTTCTTTTAAGACTTCATCATTTGTCTTCCTTCCTTTCCATCCAATTCTTCCTATTCTTCTAGAAATCCACATTTCAAAGTCTTCAATGTTTGCTACTGTTTTCTTGTCTAATGTCCTTGTTTCTGCATCATACAGGGATGTTGAGAAGATATAACATTTTGTTATTCTTAGTTTTAGCCCTGATGTTGTTTATATTGATGTTAGTATATTTTTCATGGCATTAAAATTACTTGTTGCCATTACTATTATTTTTTTTATTTCAGTATCACATTTTCTATCACTTGTATGTCCAAGGTAGTTGTAGCTCTGAACTGTCTCCAGGTCTTTTCCTTCAATTTTGATATCCACTTGTAGGTTTTGAGAGTTATCTTTGTTTATGATCAAAGTTTTAGTCTTTTTGATACTAATATTTAATCCATATTTTTTGCTTGTCATGTTTATTTCTTTAAGTCATTGTTGTAGATCTTTAGGATTTTCTGCTAGTAATATAGTATCGTCAGCATATCTTAGGTTATTGATTATCTTTCCATTAATATTTAGGGTTTAACAAATTTTCCAAAACAAATAACACCAGGGCTAAAACTAAGAATAGCAAAATGTTACATCTTCCCAATACTCCTGTATGGTGCAGAAACATGAACATTAGACCAGAAAACAGAACAGAAAATTGAGGCCTTTGAAATGTGGATTTATAGAAGAATAGGTAGAATTGGATGGAAAGAAAAGAAAACAAACGAGGAAGTTTTAAAACTAAAAATGAAGAAAGAACTACTAAACACAATTAGAACAAGACAAATGAAATTTTTTGGTCATGTTAAAAGACACAACAGTCTAATAAAAGTAATACTAGAAGGGAAAATACAAGGTAAAAGAGGCAGAGGCAGACCAAGACTAACATGGACGAGTAATATCAAAAGATGGACAAGTCAGCCTATGGCAATTTGCACCATCAAAGCAAGAGACAGAGCAGAATGGTGCTCCATGGTAGCCAACCTTCGATGCGGAGATGGCACTCGATGATGCTGAATATTTAGGCCTGGCATCTCTGTGATGTTTTTAAAGATTTGCTCAGTGTGTAGATTGAACAAACTTAGTGATAGGATGCATCCTATCTTACTCCTTTTTTTATATCAATAGGTGTAGAGTTATCTTTGTTATATCTTATTATTGCTGTTTGCACCCAGTATAAATTACATATTAGTTGTACGTCTGTGTCAACTAGATGTGTATCTTTTAGGCGGTCTATAAGTTGTTTATGGTGTATTCTATCAAAAGTTTTGGTGTAGTCTATGAAGGCAGGTATATATAGATTTGTTTACTTCTGTGTACTTTTCGATTAATGTCCTCATGCAGAATATGGCTTTTTTTGTCCCACTGTTTTTCCCTTTATCCATATTGTTGTTCTTCTAAATCCATATGATTTTATTCTGACTCCTTCCTTGTACAACTGTTAGAAAGATTTTTGTTACATGGCTCATTAGACTTATTGTTCCAAAACACATGCTTTATTTTACACATCTGTTCATTTTGCATGCACACAGTTAGATACACACAGTTTATATGTATCTTGTACACACCTCCCCATATTTTTAGAACCCTTCCATCTTCCCACCTGACTGCCTGGTCAGTGAGATATATAGTTGGTCATCCCGCCTAATTTTAGTTCATTCAGAAGCTGACCATGCTCTGGACCACAGAAAAGTGACCTTTTTTATTTCCTTTCTCGAGTATCTAGCATATTATCGCCATGTGGTTAGATTTGTGTACATATCCTTCTACAGGGTGTTTTTAAAGTTGCAGTGCAGTGAATTTCTACTCTCGGAAGAAAAAACGTCACCAGAAATGCGGTTAACTAATGCGTCACACAAATTGTAAAATAAATGGTATTATTCAAATATACTTGACTGCTATCGGTGAGCTTATAATGGGTAATGTTGGTATTAACACAATAAAGTTGTGCCTAAAGCATATGTTGAAAATGTCCACCATGGGCCTCAAGACATGTCGTGATTCGTCTTTCCATATTTGCGAAAACCTTCAGAATAATGTCTGGTGATATTTGTTTAATCTTGTCTACTATTTCAGTCTTTAGGTCATTAATTGTCTGCGGATTATTTTCATACTTCAATGAACTTTCCCCTTCAATGCCCCCACAGATAATAATCTGGGGGTGTTAGATCTGCTGAACGAGCAGGCCAGATTCCACGTGAAATAATGCGATTTGCAAATATGCTTTCTAAATAATTGAGTGTTGTTGTGGCTGTGTGTGCTGTTGCCCCATCCTGCTGAAACCAGGGTTCCATAATTTCCCGTTCTGTAAGGTGTGCTATGAACGGTTCCAGAATTAAAGTACGGTAACGTTCTGCATTTATTGTTTCATTAAAAAATATAGGTCCTATTATCCGCATACGACTTATAGCGCACCACACTCCGACTTTTTGATCGTAAAGCGGCACTTGATGAAATTCATGGGGGTTTTCACTGCTCCACAGCCGATTGTTCTGACTGTTCACATAACCGGATAAATGAAACCAGGCCTCATCAGTGAAAAAAGTGACGTCAAGGATGGCAGCGCCATGTTCATAAATAAAATTCTGAAACCACATGCAGTAGTTAAAACGGGATTCATAATCTCTTTCTTGGAGTTGAGACACTTCAGTTAATTTGTATGGACGATAGTGTAGTTCACTTCTTAAAACCTTGTGAACAGAACTCTTAGATATTTGCACCTGTTGAGACAAGTGGTTTAAAGATGCATTTGGACTCATTGTAATTCTGTCTTGGAGTTCCATAATTTGGTCTTGTGAAATTGAAGGTCTTCCAGATCGGTATGCATCTACCACACTACCGGTTTCACGAAACTTTTTTATCAATTTTGTAACAGAATTTCGGTGAGGGACTTGTGAGTCTGGAAATTTCCTCACGAATTGTCTAATGACCTCATCCGTATATTTACCGCCATTACGAAAGACATGCTCAACCAGAAATACCCTGTTTTCAATCGTCAACACCATTTCCCTTCAAGCAATGAGACAGTGAAAGTAGCGTAGTGCCCGTCCTTTACGTAAATAAAACCTTAAAGGAAGCAGCGGTTTGTTCATAAATGTGGTTTACAAAATTGTGGTACGTAGATGATGATTACGTCATTTACTGAATATTAGAAATATTCACTGCACTGCGACTTTAAAAACACCCTGTATATATTTTTGTGTTGTTGTTTGTTGTTCCAGCTGAAGGTCTACTTGGCCGAAACGTCGACTTTTGTTTTGTTAATTACCACGTAAAGCTGTTACCATACCACTTTTTTCTTCAAAAAAAATCATTGACTTCAGAAAGTACAGGAAGGATATAATGCAAGATCTAGAATCTGAAGCCATAAAAAAAAAGTAAAGTACCCCCGTCACGCCAAGTGGCGTATAGGGAATATGGTGTTCTATTGACCTTTCGAGCCGTAACTGGCCCATAGGGCGTAGACCAAGATACACCTTCTCCTATATGAATTTTTTGCTCTAGCAGTTTTCTTTTAAAGATATTTTATCAAATCTCGCCATCTGTCTCTGTTCTGTGCAAGCAGTTCTATCTCATTGAGGGAGCCGATTCCTGCTGCTCTTGCCTCTCTCATCAATGTTCTTCTCAGTGTCTCCCTGGGTCTTCCTCTTTTTCTTTTACCTGTTGTTTCCCATATGAGGGCTTGCTTTGCTATTCGATTATTATCTCTTCTCATCACATGTCCAACGTATGACCATCGTCTTTTCTTTATTACTGAAGATATTAGTGGTTGATTGGCGATTTCTCTAATTTCCTCGTTTGTTTTGAATTCGTTCCATTCTATACCAAGTATTTTCCTTAGACATTTATTTTCGAATGCGTTCAACTTTGTTTAATATGGTGTTAGTGACCATAAATTTTACAGACCTTCGGCACATGATTTTTGGGGTAATGTGGTCGGTATTACGCCCGTGCCGCTTCACTTTCCCAGAAAAAAATCCGGTACCCATTAAAGGCTGGGTGAACCCGGAAGCCGTCGGGTGGGATCGAACCCTACCCCTTGTCCTTTGTAGTCCAGTTCACTAACCACTGAGCTATCACGGCTCCCAATCTGAAGTCATATACCCTTATAAAGCACCTTCATTTAAAATTCACAATATATAATGGTGAGGAGGTCAGTACATGTTAATGCCATTTTTACATTCTACAACTGCAAGCTAGTACCATTTGTTTGTAAAAATTATAGTCTTTAAAATATTTCTCCTTTTAAGCACCAATTTACTAAAACGCTATCAACAATTTTTAACTAGACAATTAGCATTATCTATTAGCAGTCATTGACTGTCATGTCGGTCAGTGGCCAAGGGAAAAAAATGAATAAAGATTCAAATTTACTAATGGAATTACACATTGGAATCACTCAATAAATATTAGGTTATAATTGTTTAATTGGAGCAATATTCTGAATGTCCTCAGGATGCTAGAGGAGAACACAACTAAAAAAAAATTATCCTGAATCTGCAGCCATGAACAGACTGCATGAACATTATGTCAAGGTGGGAGATGCAAGACGGGAGCACAATGCAGGAATCCAAAGAAGACTTGTCAATCAACACAACACTGGTGTCATCAGTCACTCACATTGAGGGATTTAGTTTGGAGGAGATCTGAGCACTTATGATTTTGTTCAATGTGCAATGAGGAAGAACTGTCAACTAAACTAAACTAATTGAAGCAACATGACTATGAGGTTCACCCAGCATTTGAAAATGAGTGCTATAAACTTTCTATGGGAAAGTTGGGCGTTCCAACATAATTCGGATCACATCACCCATAAACACGTACAAATGGTCATTAAAAATATGGGCACTAACACCTTCTTCCTTAAACATCACAAGCATGATGGGTATCCTTTACATGTTTTTGTCTCCCCCTTAACTTTATATTTACTATTAATGTTTAAATATAGGAGATGTAGCATATTAAATCAATTTTCACACACAAACACTATTGTTTATACAGATAAACCTAAAATGATCCATTTCAAGCTGGACTAAACCACTGTGAAGATTATCTATGATAAAGATTTAAATAAAAAAAGCAATAGATAAATAGCGGTCATATAAAGATAAATAGCAAGTCATATAACATATATAGGAAACAACAGGTAAGAGGAAGACCAGAGAGACACCGAGAAGAACATTGATGAGAGAGGCAAGAGCAGCAGGAATCGGCTCCCTCAATGAGATAGAGCTGCTTGCACAGAACAGAGACAAATGGCGAGATTTGATAAAATATCTTTAAAAGAATTGAAAACTGCTAGAATAAAAATTTAGATAAGAGAAGGAGTATCTTGGTCTACGCCCTATGGGCCGGCTATGGCTCGAAAGGTCAATAGATAGATATAACATATATACAGTACAAGACGAACTACCTATTTTCATCATTTTACCATTAAAAAATATATTTATTTATTCATTTATTAAATTTGTAAAAATGATATAATAATATTATGATGATTATTATCTGTTATAAAACAATAAGATTTTAAAAATATCATCATCATCATCGAGTGCCATCTCTGCAACAAAGGTTGGCTACCATGGAACGCCATTCTCATCTGCTCTGTCTCTTGCTTTGACGGTGCAGGTTGTGATAGGCTGAAAAGGTCCATCTTTTGATGTTACTCGTCCATGTTAGTCTTGGTCTGTCTCTGCCTCTTTTACCTTGTATTTTATCCTCCAGGATTACTTTTAGTAGGCTGTTGCGTTTTTTAACATGGTCCAAAAATTGCATTTGTCTTGTTTGAATTGTGCTTAGTAGTTCTCTTTTCATTTTTAGTTGTTTTAATACTTCATCGCTTGTTTTCTTTTCCTTCCATCCACTTCTAACTATTCTTCTATAAATCCACATTTCAAAGGCTTCAATTCTCTGTTCTGTTTTCTTGTCCAATGTCCATGTTTCTGCACCATATAGGAATATTAATATTGAGAAGATGTAACATTTTGCTATTCTTAGTTTTAGCCCTGGTGTTATATTTGTTTTGATGTTAGTATGTTATTCGTGACATTAAAATTACTTTTAAAATATCATAATAATTATTAATATTTATTTTTATAATTTTATTTTATTAAATGTATTTTAATGTTATCTTTATTTAATTGTGTTATGTGACTTTACTTTGTACTTTGTAGTATTTACATTTTTTACTTATTACTTGTGTTTTAAGTTTGTGTTTTACTGTTTTACCATTACTTACTATTCAGACTGTGACCTTTCTTGTTGCTTTCTTTTAATGTCAAACTAATATAAATTAAATTATTAATTTTAATTCATTATTATTAATTTACAAAATAATCACTGTAACTGTAACACTCACAATGTTACTGGTCGACTCGGCGACTGGTACGAACGAGTATTGAGTATATAATTTATGATGATAAAGTTAGTATTATATAAAGCTAATAATATCAATTTAAAATTGGTGCGTTTTGTACTATTGTAACTAGAGCTCTATTAAAAAAAAAATAAAAACAATATACACAAATTAAACGACCATCGCAAACGATACACACTTTAATGACTTTCCCTCTACAATGTAAAAAACACAAAGCCCCTACCTCTGCCTTGCTATCCCAGACCTTGCGAGTTCATGATCTTGTGGACACCTTTAGTCCCAAATGTTACCAACAACAAATCACGTGATATCGGGAATATGCGTTCAGCTACAAATTAACGATTGTTCCCGCAGATTTACGGTTTTTGTTGTTAGCTTTCAAGAACCACATCTGCTGACATTGGGTGTTTCTCCACACTTTACAGATGTTTATAAATTCTGCTATTGACTTTTCCTACTATGCAATTCATTTAGTCTTAGGATGTCTATTACATTTTATTACTATGTTGTTTTGTCTACTCTTCGTACCGTATCACAAAATGCTCACAGACATGACGACAGTAAGTATTCAGATGAAGCCCAAAAGACTACAACTACAACGAAGGAGGAAAACTAGAAAAGGTAAACGAGGTAGTATGAAATTGTGGAAGCGTGAGAGGCTACCCCAAAAGTAAATTACATATTGGAATTGTGCATCTATAAATCAACGAAGTCCCTACTATGCGGCGCCGATATAATGATTTTGCAAGAAACACTTCTTGGTGATAGGTTAGTGCACCTGGATTTAATTGTTTCTACAATAGAAGACACCTTGGACAAGCCATCCTTGTACGAAACAACATGGTAGCAGCTGAGGTTGATATGTCTGCGTGGGACAATGCAGAATTGCAGGTACATGCAATTAAGGTGCAGACCCCAGTTCCTTTCGTGGTTGTAAATGTGTATGCCTTAATGGGAAGGTGGACACACAACAATCTCTTAGCATTCGAGGAGGAGAAAGTAATTGTCTGCGGAGACTTTAATGCTAGAGGAAACCAGTGGGGTAACGTTATAATCAACAAACAGGGAGAGGGCTAAAAGAACTGGTGTTGGCCAATTTAATGCGCTTGAATGATGGAAGGGCCACCAGAATTACCACTCGAACAGGGGACCCTGATAGTGTCATAGATCTGGCACTGCTGTCTTCAGCCTTCGCACCGGTTTGCAGGTGGAGTGTATTGAGATTCCACAGAAGTGGTCACGACCCATGTTTCTCATTGATAAAGGCAGAAATAGAAGCCAGAAAAGCTAGCTTCACACATTCCACTATGAGAACACAGACCAGGACGTCTTTAGCAAAATCAGACATAGGAAACTGGGCGCTCCTCGCAGGAGACAGAAGAGATGGACGCAGCCACCCTGGTGGAACGTAGAAGTCGAGGAAGCTTGGCGGAGCAAGAGACAAACGGTCAAGACATGGCAGAAAGCCAGAAGGAATGGAAGAACACAACCTGAGCTCTTGAAGCGTCTGAAAGAAGAGGTCAACCAAAAAATGATGCACTTTAAACTATGCGCAAAGCAGGCTAAGGATGCCAAGTGGGTTGATTTATGTAAAAAAAAGTGTGCACAGAAAAATCTCTAGCCACATTCTGGCACCTTCATCGGAGCATGAATGGTACAACACGACATAAAGGCATACCAGACTTTCAGAGCACAGGTCAGATATGGCACAACTCTGAAAGCAAAGGGAAGGCCCTGATTGCCTGCTACATTTAGGAGACTGACCAAGGAAATAATGCTGTAAGAATGAGGATACGGGGGTCCCTTTCAGAATTGTGTGAGGATAAAGTGCCAGGAGGATATCTCACAATCACAACTGATATCATTCGCACAACACTTAAAAGTTCACACAACACTCCTCCTGGTCCAGATGGCGTTTGGTCCGGCGACATAGGCGATTTAGCTGACGACGACTTGTAAAAACTGGCCAAATACTTTAATGCCAGCATTTAGAATGGCCAGATTAAGGATGAATGGCTACACAGCTACTTACTACCGCTACCGAAGCCAAACAAGGACCATTCTCAGATCAGTACCTACAGAGTCGTCACGATGGAGAACACTGCGGGCAAGCTACTGGAGAAAATAGTTACCCGCGTCCTCACCTGTCACCTTGAACAGAAACATGCATTCCCACCCACACTCGGAGGTTATAGATATAACAAAGAGACATGGCTCAATGCGGCAGTCTTCGCCTATGATGTCTTGGAAGGCTTCCACAGACGAGAGGAGACATGTTTTGCTGCTATAGATTTAGAGGATGCATACAACAGAGTACCATTTGAATAGCTCATGCATATGCTCCTCAAACTGGCGGTCCACCCATTCTTCATTAGATGGATCGCTGCAGCACTGTTTCAGAGGAAGGTGATACTCAAATGTGGAAGTTGGTCATCCGAGCCAACATCAATTTTTCCAGGGCTGCCACAAGGCTCACCATTGTCACCAGTTCTATTTAATGTGTATTAAACCTGGGAGGGCCGACCATCTAAGGGCAGAATCCCCCTACAGAAAAGACAGTCTGCTGCCTTGCAGGAAGATTGGGGACAATCAAAGGCTAAGGAAAGCAAACCTGAATAAAATGCTTGCTGAAATCGGATGCACTGCGCTACGGTGCAGAACACTGTGCAACGTTTTAATAAGTAATCAATCAGACTGGATCTAACAACCAAATTCAAAATAGGTACAACCAGCCTATGCCACTGTACACTGGACAATATGACTACAAAACATGTTCTACAGGATTGCCCCCAGTACACAGACCTGAGAAGAGCAATGTGGTCCACGCCCACCTCCCTGGAAGAAAAACTATATGGGGCAATCGATTCGCTTAAACAGACAGCTGACTTCATGAGTGAGTCTGGAATCCTACTCTGATTGAGTCTTGATCGCAGAGAGAGAGAGAGAGAGAGAGAGCTTTCACGTGTACAAAATAACGATCACGGAACAATAGCTGGATGGATGGGGAAGAACTATGACTTTTGCTGATGCTATTCTTGTATATCGACAGGGAAGAGACAGAAGTGAAATTGCTTCCACAATGCAAGACGAACTCGATCGCATTTCTTCCTGGTGTGGGGTTTCAGGTGCCTTGGTTAATCCTGATAAAGCATCAGTTTCATGGTTCTCCCTTAATAATCACATTGTTAACACGGAAACACTGGTGGAATGAATGGGAGCTGATGAGGTGACCAGGGACAAGTTGATGACATACCTCGGAGTTACGTTTGATCACAGCCTATGTTTTCGGGACCACGTCGACCATGTGATAACAAAAGCCCGCAAAGGATTAGCCGCCTTGAAGGTCATGGCAGCTGCCAACATCGAGTAGAAGCTACTTACCCTTCTGTTCCAGGAACTAGTCCTCGCACCAATCGAGTATGCCCTGGCAGTTCTTACAGTCAGTAAGACGCAAATTGACAGGCTGAAAAAAAAAAAACAGAATGACGCTATGTGCATTATCTTGGGGTGTACGAGGGACACTCCCTGTGTGGCAATGAGGTATCTTCTCGACTTTCCAACCATGGATGACAGAATCAAGATCTGGAGGGCACGAGCATACCTGAAGATAAGTGCAGATAAATAGCATCCATTGCATCATGAGCTCAACACAGTGAAGGATGTCAGGCTAAAAAGAGGCAAATCATGGGTGGGCCGAGCAGAAGATGTCATCAAACAGGTCTGTGGGCTTACCAATATCAACGCTGGCGTGGAGTGGATACCGGTGCCTACTTCATTCAAGGGAATATTCTTGTGTATTGTGACACTCGATAGGAAATGTAGGGAACAAGACTCAGTCGTGGTCAATGCGGAGGTCAACTTTCTCATCTGGGATAACACCGATGCAGAGAAAGATGCAGTCATCTATACAGACGGATCTGTAATAAGACACCAAAGGAGTGCATGGGCATTTACAGCACGCTCGGCAGGCAGAATAGCCAAGGAAGACAGTGGTGCATACGTCATGACCACGAATAGCATGGCGATGGAGGTGATGGCTATGACCAAGACATTCATCTGGCTAGAGTCACAAGACTACATCCAGACCTGCATACTGAGTGATTCGATGAGCAAGATAAGAAAAGTTGAGGCTGGATCTGTACGTATACAATGGGTAGAGTCATTGCAAAAGTCAAAAATACGTAAGGTCACCTTTGTCTACGTCCCAGGACATGCGAGAGTATGGGGAAATGAAAGAGCGGACAGGTTTGTTAGTTCTGCTATTGTTGAGGACAGTCAACCAATGGATCGGGCGGACATCATCAATGCTCTCCGGGAAGTGGAAAGGACATAGGACTTCGACAACAATGAGTCCACGTCACTCCTTCGGATGAAAGAGATGGGAGTTAAGATGGGCACAGCCAGAAACGAGAAACTTAGTGGGCATGTAAGAAGACTAATCAACCAACATGGAACTGGAGTCGTCAGTCGCTGGACACTTCGAGACTTGCTGAGGAGGGGATCTAAGCACCTATAGACATGTTCGGAGTGCAATGATGATGACCCGTTAATAACTCAATAACTGAGGAGGTGATCTGAGCACCTATGGACATGTTCGGAGTGCAATGATGATGACGCGTTAATAACTCAATAACTGAGGAGGTGATCTGAGCACCTATGGACATGTTCGGAGTGCAATGATGATGACGCGCTAATAACTCAATATCTCAAAACGTTCCGACCGGTTTTCTTTAAGTTGCACTGCACAGCTGTCTGTCATTGATACTTTAGTTCATTTGCGACTTTCCATGAAGAAAAAAATGGCCCATACTTCTTCTATTTTACATTCAAAGTTATTAGAAGAAGCTGTATCGTAAAATGTTAAAATCTGGCTGGTTAAAAATGGGATATTCCATCACCTAAACTCTCAGATTTGCCAATATTTGGTCTCTTTTTGTTAGGGACATTAAATACTGAAATATCGCTCATACATGAATATTAATTATAGGTAAAACAATTTCATGTTTTGCGATTATATTCAAAAACTGAAACCATTTTCATAAAATTTCAATTTTAAGAAAAAGAATGGAATGTACTAAGTTTAGGGCATCTTCTCTCTCAATGCTGCAAAATTTCCAAGATTAGAACTAAAGTACCACTTTGAAATGAAAACAAACAGCCGTGACTGGTAACGCGCCGTGGCAGATGTCATGACCACAAATCACTTGATGGTTGTTTCCCTGTGATGGTGTTTATAAAGCATTTTCTTTTTGTCTTAGCCTTTTTATTAAGAGCGAAGAAACTCTGAAGCAGCCGAAGAATGAAATATATATATAAGACAATTCGAAAAAGACAACTAAAATTGTTGGGACATGTTATGTAATTATCTTTACGGCATTCTCCCATACCGGCGAATAAAAGCTGAATCAATTCAGAGGAAGAGGTATGTTTACAGCACTCGGAAAAAATGACAAATAATCAACAACAGAAAAAATATGGACCACAGCAGAATCGAACCCGTACTAGTTAGCTAAGTGGCAGTGTTCTCTAGCGTTTGGCTTTTCGTAGCAAGGCGCTGTGCCACCGAGTACGGGTTCGATCCTGCTGTGGTCCATATTTTATCTGTTGTTGATTATTTGTCATTTTTTCCGAGTGCTGTAAACATACCTCTTCCTCTGAAATGATTCACTGATTATCGCCTCGGAAGTTTCCCTCTATAATAATATTCATTTATTATTATTTGTCTCCCGAATAAAAGCTGCTCGTCCAGTTCAATCCGCCGTGAGGTTTTCGGGTCTAAGTTTTTATTTCGCCCGCGAAAGAAAAAAAAAAAAAAAAAAACTTGTTGGCTATACCAAGATTCAAACCCTCGTTTTCCTGGTGGGGCCCGACACGTTATTGATTCGGCCACTCACGCTAAAAATCATCGTGGAAGGGAAGGTACAAGGTAGACGAGGCAGATGAAGGCCAAGACTAAAGTGGGATGATAATATCTAAAGATGTCAGGTGACCCTATGACAACTTGCACCTTCAAGGCAAGAGACAGAGTAAAACGTCAGTTTTACCAGAGTCTCTCTCTCTCTCTCTCTCTGCGATCAGGACTCAATCAGATTAGGACTCCAGACTCTCACATGAAGACAGCTGCCTGTCTAAGCCTGTGAGATCCACTCTGCTTGAATACCTGTTAAAACGTTGCACTGTGTTCTGCGCCAGTGGCCCAGTGCATCCGATTTCAGCCAGTATTTTGTTCAGGTTTGCTTTCCTTAGCCTTTGATTGTCCCCAATCTTCCTGCAAGGCAACAGATGGTCTTTTCTGTAGGGGGATTCTGCCCTTAGATGGTCGGCCCTCCCAGGTTTAAGAGCACAACCTGCCCGAGTCACTAGAGGTGACTAACACAGACATGTGACTGGAATATGAGGAAACTGCAACAAGGAACACTTTTCATGCATAGCCTTCAATTGTTCCCAGCGCCTATCCCCATGTACCGGTAATTCACGTCCTCTTGAAAATGATGATCGTCGTAGCACTTAATGATGTTAGGCCATCGTTGTTGACTCCAATTCCGAACATATAGACACACAGTTAGTCGTCAAGTTATCCCCGTCGCACATCAAGCAGCAGACCGTAAGATTATCGCACGGCCGGTCTAAGGAACCATTACGATGACGTAGCACACAACAATGTCGAACACACAATCTCGCTCCCTTTAGATTTCTGATTACTCTAGTGTAAGCAACCCACGACGAACAAAACACGAAGCAAATTCCCCAGAGACAAAACTGCGGCTGACGAAGTAGTTTACATTAATGTGTAACATGGAAATAACTTGCGTCAATGAATTCCAACAACGGCCATGAACAGCACCAATGTGACGTAAAGCGCAGATCAAGTCTAGACGGTGGAAGGTCTCATTCACAACACTTGATTTGTCAAAAACGGACTGTTGTCGGCCTACGACCTCGCTTTAGCGACACAGATGTATTAAGTATATCATCATTTTGACTTTAACGCAGAAAAGTGCAACGGAGAACCGAAATTAATCAGACCCTGGATGCACTTTTTGTTTTACCAGAGTAAAAATTACCTTACTCCTCGGTTTATATGACTAGGTGTAGAGTTCTCTTTGTTATATTTGATCATTGCTGTTTGCTCCCAGTATAAATTACATATTAAGCATATAAAGTAGGAAACTCTTTATACAGAGCTTCGTAGTATGAAGCAATTGGATCATTAGAGGGGAGCCCCGTCATTAAATTCTTGCAATTGGGAGGGAAGGGGGGTGGAGAGGGTCCACCTTGGGTCATGACTCCTAGGCTTCCGCCTCCTGCGGGACTCAGCCTGACAGTTCACAATATGTTGTGTATATAATAGAAGAGGCCAAGCTACACAAAACTTCTGTTAGAATGCAATGTCCATACTCACTCACAAATTTAGTCTTTAAATGGCTTGTTACTTTTACAAGAGGTGATTAAATACTTGTTGTCATGGTGGGCCGTGGGTTGGTTTATCATTTCACAGATTCACATTGCAGGGGAGATCTCAGCGCTTACGGACTGTTGTTCCATGTCCGATGTGGATAATCCGACGAATAGCTGCGTTTCATATGTTCGGGGTTGAAGACAAAAATGATGTCCTGACATCATCAAGCGCTATACATTTTAAAATAAAAAAGACTATCAACATTTTCGGGAGGACGTGACATTCCGGTCAATATGGCGGATAGGCAGCAGGAACCATTATGGGCTGTGTCTGAAAGATGTTCCTTGTTGCAGTTTCCTCATATTCCAAGGCCGGCTTGTTGCCGGAGCTACTGAATTTAGTACTCTGTGTACACCGTGAGCTGTGCGTTTCATCAGTTTTGATCGTGTTTCGATATTCCGATTGCTTGCGATGAATGATGATATCGTATGACGGGGAACAGATGGCTGTGTTTACTTTCTGTGCAGTTTCGCCTTATGTCTTTTGGCATGTGTGGAGACTGCTATGATGGGGACTACAGCTACCTCTCTTTGTTTGGGAGATGAGGTGATTCCACATTAATTTGTATGATTCCACTGGCATGGGCAGTTAAGTAATTAGGATTTTAATTCATTTGCAGTGATACCAGGGCTTTCCATAACCATAACCATGCCATGGGCACATTCATATTCTGAAGACAATTAATCTGCTTATAAAAGGCGCGACCCAACATAATGAAGCATGTGAGCTGCTGATATCAGTTAATATGTCTGACTGCACACCGCCTCATCTTTGAATTGTTGTTGCCCCACACTTTAAATGTGTAATAGGCAGTGTTCTAATTACCTTGTCGTCTGAGCTTTTGATTACTCAGGGATTACTGACCATCCTTAGCTGGAGCCAGCAATATGCCTTTTAATCTGACTCGGCAATAGCTTACATTACTCTTGTTTGCATCCTGTCTTTCCATCCTAATATATATATATATATATATATATATATATATATATATATATATATATATATATATATATATATATATATATATATATTCCAATATTAGTAAGAAACAATCATCTTTTGGCCATGTAGTGAGAAGAGAACAATTGGAATATATTGTATCTACTGGGAAAATTGAGGGACGAAGAGATAAAGGGAAGCAAAGAGAAAAGATACCAGACAGCTTAAGAGAATGACTTGGCAGAAGGTCAACAACAGAAATGATAAATAACTGTCATGATCGAAAGTTGTGGAGAGGCAGGATCACCTATGCCAGAGGCCCGGTACTTGATGATAATGATGATGGTATATATATCTAAAGTTACAGGAACACTTTCTGTGGGTCCAGTGTAATATCTTCTGTCAACACTGTAATATACAACAAATTGTTGGACATAAAAAGTAAAAAAATAAAGTGCCCCTTCAAGCCAAGTGGCGTATAAGGAATAAGGTGCTAGTGACCATAATTTGTTTATAAACCTTCAGCACATGATTTTTGGGTTAATGTGTGGTTTGGTATTACGTCAGTGTCGTTTTACTTTCCTGGAAAATAATCCAGTACCCATTTTAGGCTGGGTGAACCAGGAAACCGTCAATCTGGATCTAACCCTACCTCTTGTCCTTTGTAGTCCAGTTCACTAACCACTGAGCTATCATGGCTACAATCTTTGGACAGTGAGAGTTATTAATTTTTAATTTCTGCTCTTAATGCATATTAGGCATTCTGCTACTTAACATTTGTCCATATCTTTCCTAATTTCCATTTCTGCTTCTCTTGTCCTTAATCATTCATGTTCTCTGTTGGTTGTTGTTGTTGTTGACGGATTGCCACGAGTTGATGCGGGTAGGTTGCCCTTTTATTAATTTGATGTGGCGGGTCGTAATGGCTTTCTTGACATTCCCGCACTTACTGGAGAAGTTGGAGTCTATCCCAGGCTATGCTGGGAAACTACTAGTCCAGCCCAGAGGTACTGCAATACTGGGTCCTCTATATCAGTAACAGCCACCACTACAGGGAACACGTCGATCCTAGCTTCTGTTAGCCAGTCTGTTTTGACGCAGACTGTTACCAGGGGAGACCACGAGGAGGTAGAACTGCTAGGTCTTGGTCAGCTGATGGTGCGCCGACCATGCTATTGCGACCGCAGGTTGCAGGCTGTTGGTAAAACCAAATATAAATATTAGATAAATATAATATATTAGATAAATAATCTCTTTCTGCCATTATTTAGATCTTTGTTTTGTTTTCTGGCTTTGATTGATTTGTATAATTTGTAAAGTTTGTTTGTTTTACCTGAATGAAGAACTTCCGGTCAATATGACGGATACACGGCAGGACCCGTTAAAGGTCTGTGCCTGAAAAGTGTTCCTTGTTGCAGTTTCCTCATATTCCAAGTCAGGCTTTATGCCAGAGCTACTGAGCTAAGTGCTCTGTGCACACCGTGAGTTGTGCGTTTCATCCGTTTTGATCATGTTTCGATATTCTGATTGCTTACGATGAATGATGATATCGTATGACGGGGAACAGATGGCTGTGTTCACTTTGTGTGCGGTTTCGCCTTATGTCTTTTGGTGTGTGAACACAAAGAGAAAAATGTGAAAGCTAAGATATTTTTGTTTAAATCATGTATCTTATTTAAAAAAATTTAAAAAATGAACATAAAACAGATACACAAAACAATATATATATGAAAGACAAAAACAATATGTAAAGTATTTTATAGTTTATAAATTTAATAAGAATTAGGTATTTACAGTTTCATGATCAATGAAGAAACCATTTTTGTGTATTTTGATGATGTAAAAAATATTAATGTTAATAAATGCATATGAACAAAAAGTAACATTCACTTATATGCACACTCACATACACAGACATAATAACAAGTTTATTGTTTGTTATTAAATATGCATAAATAGAAATTCATATTTCAAAAAATCATATTGATTTATAAAGATATAGTTAAGGCAACCAAAAACATTTCTTAACTTTTTCTTGTCTTGCTCTTCTTTTAAGAGTTACTGAACTTGCACAAATTATACTGAAGAAGTAAATAATCCAAATTTACTATACCTAAAAATCCTGTAATATTATAATGTTAATAAATAATACTGGTATTGAATTAGTACTAGAAAAATCATACATGAGACAGTAGAAAAGGGTCTGGTGATCTGGAGGTAAAATGGCAGTCTCTGAACAAGAATTCCCATGACAGGCAGTGGAAAAAAAAAATGTAATCTATGATTTTTGCATGCTTTTACTTTTCCCAACAGAGGTGAGATGCAGAATGGCTCAGGCAAAATCAGCTTTCCAATAAAGGATGAAGATACTGTGCAATCCATTTTTGACAATAAAAACAAGAAAAGAGTTATTAAATGTTATGTAGAGTCAGTCTTAACATACGGATGTGAATCATGGACAAGAGGACAACAGACAAGAAAATCAGAAGAATTTACAGAAGAATGTTGAAAATACCACGGACAGCTAATAAGAGTAATGAAAATAGGAGGTCCCATGTGCATTCTGCACACATCAATGAACCCTTGGCAGTTGGAAATCAAAAGGAGTAGGTCAAAAATGGCTGTTGCCAGGGCAAAATTAATAGGAAAAAAAATCTATCTAAAATGTTAAAACTCTTGATAATAAAAATATGAGAGTACCAGTGAAGTCGGAGAATATTTGCCTGTATGGCCGGAGACACCTAAAAGCACACATGATGGCGTGAAAAATAGGAAAAAGTGATATTCATGTAATATTCAGTCCTTTGGGACTTTGCTGGAGATATAAAATCTGGTGCACAGAAATAAAAAAACAAGACAGTAGAAAAACAAGCAATTGAAAGACTGGATTTTTATATTTTTCTTAGAGCTAATTCCGTTTGGATCTCTGTTTATAATTTTGATGATTATTTTTAACAGATCACCATCATTTCCATTAAACCTTGATGGCCATTGGAGAGCTTTTAACATCTTCACAATTTCTTCAAACTTTTATATCCAAGAGCATCTTTTGGAGATGGTTAATTTTTGCCTATTTTCTGATGTTATCTTCCCATCTTCAATAAATTCACATTGTTCATCATTAATTTTTTATATTATTTTGTTTCTCACACTTTGTATGATGCTTGCTAGTAATATTTGCTTATGAGACTCATAAGACTTATTACACAATTATCCTCACATTCTATGAGTTTCTTTTGTCAAGCTATAAATATATATTTTCTTAGATTATTCAGTATGTATCAACTGTTGTAGATGTCATTGAACACCAAAATCAATATTCTAAAATCTCTCACAGCTTCCATTTCCTCTTTTGTTAAATTATCTGGTCCTAGTGACATTCCTATTTTCATTTTGTGCATGGCATCTTCTATTTCTTATGCAAGGATTGTTGGTCTTCCCCTAATATCTTGAAAGCTTACTTCTAGCTGGTCATCCTCATAGAGTACCTTGATGTAATCTGCCCATGATGACGGTGTTGGCAGTGACTAGGGCATTCATCTGATTAAAATTACAAAACTACACCCATGCCTGCATGCTAAGTGATTCAATGTGCATGATATTAAAAGTGTAGGCAGGCTCTGTACTTAGGCAGTGGGTTGAGTCATTGCAGAAGTCAATGATAAGCAGAAACAACTTTGTTGACATCTCTGGACAAACGCGACCCAATGAAAATTAAAGAGTAGACAGACTAGCCTACTGTGCTATCGTTGAAGATGGTTAACCAATCGATCAGGTGGACATCATTAATGCCCTCCATGATATGAGAATGGCACAGGACTTCGACAACCATGAGTTTATGTCCCTTCTTCAGACAAAGAAAAGGGAGTAAAGATGGGTACAGAAATGGCATGCTTAGTGGGAGCATATGAGGATTTATCAAACAGCACAGAGCTGGAGTTGTCAGTCACTGGTCACTGCGGGACATGCTTAGGAAGGAATGTGAGTACCTATGGACATGTTCATAGTGCAATGATGATAACCCAAGAATACTTCCATCTGTTCATTTTCCCTAATGCTTCCTAGTTCCATTAACAATTTTTCTTCCATTGATTTTAAACAGCCAATGTCAGGTCAAATTTGCCTTCTTGTTACTTCATCACAATTTATGTTTAATATGCCTCTGTATTCTTTTTGTACTGGGCCTAGTGGCGTAGGTGATCATGTCTCTCCACAACTTTCGATCTCGGCAGCTATTTATCATTTCTGTTGTTGACCTTCTACCAAGCCATTCTCTTAAGCTGTCTGTTATTTTTTCTCTTTGCTTCCCTCTAACTCTTTGTCCCTCAATTTTTCCAGTTGTTACAATATATTCAAGTTGTTCTCTTCTCATTACATGGCCAAAAGAAGATGATTGTCTCTTCCTAACATTGGAAATTAGAATTAATTGGAAATTGGAAATTGATGATGATGATGATGATGATTCTTTTTGTACTGTATTTTAATCTCTTTGCAGCTCTGGTTAGGCAAGGCCTCTTTAGCTACATTGTATTTATTATTTCTCAATTTAATCCTTCTTTATTCATTTTCTATCTATCTATTGACCCTTCGAGCAGTAGCCGGCCCATAGGGCGTAGACCAAGATACTTCTCCTCTTATCTGAATTTTTGTTCTAGCAATTTTCAATTCTTTTAAGAATATTTTATCAAATTTCGCCATTTGCCTCTGTTCTGTGCAAGCAGCTCTATCTCATTGAGGGAGCCAATTCCTGCTACTCTTGCCTCTCTCATCAATGTTCTTCTCAGTGTCTCTCAGGGTCTTCCTCTTTTCCTCTTACCTGTTGTTTCGCACATGAGGGCTTGCTTTGCTATTTGGTTATTATCTCTTCTCATCACATATCCAAGATATGACCATCGTCTTTTCTTTATTCCTGAAAATATTAATGGTTGTTTGGCGATTTCTCTAATTTCCTTATTTGTTTTGAATTTGTTCCACACTATACCAAGTATTTTCCTTAGACATTTATTTTCGAATGCGTTCAACTTTGTTTCTATGTCTCTTGTTGTTTTCCAGCTTCCACATGCATATGTAAGGGTTGATAGTACATTTGATTTGAATAGTCTAAGTTTTGTGTTTGTGCTGATGAGTTTTGATTTTCCACAACTTTTCAAGGCTTCTGAAAGACATTGCTGCTTTAGCTATTCTGATTCTAATTTCTTTGCTCGTATCCCCTTCTCGATCAATGTGACTTCCAAGATAGATAAAGTGACCGATCTCTTCCACTGGTTTATTCATCTTGATCTTGATTATTCTTTAACATCATATGTACCACAGATTTCAGTTTGGCTACATAAGTTTCATGCACATGTGGCAGATGACAACTGAACACCTGACGCAAGCCTACCCAACTTAAATATCAAAAGATGTAGCATCTATTAGAATTTAGTGTCTGTCAACTTAAAACTTCATAAAACTGTTTCAATCATCAAATATTGAATGTCTAACATTAAATGAAGAAAGAGTCTTACTGCTAATTTTATTTCAAATTCTGACAAGCAACCTTTTTCCATAGTGCCTACTTGCTGCATGTTTCATTTACAAATTATTTATTCACCATGTTTCTTTTCATTAAAATTATTATCACTTTCATAACTCATGGAGGGGAAAATATACAAATGAGGAATATATACATTTGTAAAATTCATATTTCTTTTTACAAAATATGAAATATTTGCACATTTATAGTCATCAGATATTTATTTATCACTTATTTCATTCATGTTACTGTTCTGGGCTTATTTTATACATTTTAAATATTTTAATTAACTATTTAAATTTGTAAAAGAATATGTACAAATAATTTGTCTTTGTTTTTATATTTTACAATGTAATATCAACTTATTAAATATTGTTAACTCTTTTGTTTTTGTTTTATTTAATTTTATAATTGATTTTAATTATTTAATATTGACACAACAAATTTTTAATAAGATTTATGCTTCATAAAATTTGCAATGTAATTTTATTTCTGAATCACTTTTCTTTTTCTTGTGTAATCATGACTCACACAGATTGGGATTCTGGATTCTCTCATGAAATCTGACTGTCTATTTCAGGGTTTCCATCGTACAGTTTCTCTCCCATTGTCATATGATGTGGGCTATAAATTATTCTAAACATGCCATTGATATAACTTGTACATATATAATTAATTATTCTTAACATATCCATTTAGCAGGAATTATTAGTTCACTCATGAGTTTAAGTACATGACATTCAGAAACAACTAAATCAAGTGGTTTCAATTGAACACTGCAAGGTAAAATGGTTAATTTAATGAGCAAAAAAATATTATTTCAATTTGTTATAGTCAATAGTTTATTCTCTATATTATAAAAACCCATTATAACATATTTTATGATATATTACATTTTATAATGTATAAAGTCAAGATTCTCACCATGCCTTGTTAGGCGTGTGGGGAATTTGGTGTTAGTGACCATATTTTTTTATGACCTCGGCACATTTTTGGGTGATGTGGTTGATACCATGTCAGGCCGTTTTTACTTCCTAGAAAAATCTCTGGTACCCCATTATTAGAGGCTGGGTGAACTCCAGAGCCTTGTCAGTCCGGAAAAAAAAATCCACCACCGCCACCGAGACTCCTTATATTGTATACATATTTGTATATAACATTACATGTTCTTTCCATCATGGCCAGCTCCTTGTCATAGGGATGGGGCTTAACAGTTACCAAGGTCTGAAAACCAAGACTGGCCAGGCTTTCCTACACCCGAGCAAGACCACAGTCTGCTCTAGCAAGTATAAGTGCTGAAGTTGGAGGCAACCAGCCAAAAGGCACACTGCAACAATCATGATGCCATGGACTTATGCCAATGTTTTATCCAATGGCAAATAACATTTTAAAAATAAAATACAGCAGTGAAATATTGCAATTTTAAAAATTCATATGATTTTAATATTTTAAAAAGTTGGATGGTTAGAAGATTGCATTTATAAAAACAATTGCCTTACAAATTTGACAACAATGTTAACAAACCATGTTAAAGTGTTATTCAGTGCATTTTAAGCTCCCAGAAAGTGCTAATTGGAGATAGCCTTGAAACGAAGAATATTTTGTTGAGTTTGTACTGTCTTCTTCTGTCACATTGAACATAATGGACTTCTCATTAAGCAAATACCAAAACCTGAAGGAAAATGTATAACTTTTAATAACTGAAAATAGTGTATGGGATTGAATAAAAAAAAAAAAAAAATTGTATAGCATTTCACACTGTATAATATTAATAAGAAATTAATAATGGTGTAATTTTTATTGGCATAAATTCATTACCACTGGAAACAAATTCTAAACTTCATTACCAAACAAACAACTACAGCGGCTTTCAAAGTATAGTTTTAATTAGTTTTAAGCTGAATATAAAAGAAAACATATTTGAATATTGAAGAAGTACTTGTTAACAAAATAATAAAATAACAGACAGATACCAGTACTTCTGGCACAATCCAAAATGGAGGATGTGTTTAACAGACAGATACAAATACTTCTGGCACGATCCAAGATGCAGGATGTGTTTACTTCTGTCTTGCCATGTAACAGTTGGGGATGGGACTGACAATTTCACACTGAGACTTACCCAAAGAAATCTCTGGGCAGGGAAATCAGGGATGTTGTAGAATCTTGTTGTGTTATTATGAGCCAAAAGAGAAGATGAACATATGTTGGACATGTGTTGAGAAGAGACAACGAAAGAATTTCAAAATAGGCTCTTCTAAGGGAAACATCAGGATACAGAAAAAAAAAGAGGAAGATTTAGAGAGACATGGAAGAGAACACTTATAAGAGAAGCAAAGTTGGCAGGCATAGACTCATTGGATAAAATCAAACATCTTGCTCAAAAATAGATATGGGTGGCAAAAAACACTATGAGCCCTACACAATGTCTAGCAGTGCTGGAAGTATGAAGAATCAAAATACAAGTATAATTTATGAGGAATTAAAGAAGTTTGGCAGGAACAAATACAATATAGAACACCATGGTTGTTAGAAAAAATTAATACCACTACCAGCTCAAAAATACTGGAAAAATACTAGTAACAATTTTTAAAGATCCTAAGAATAGGTTACAACTGGCAAAATAAAAGGAAAGAGAGATCACGGACGACAAAGAGAGAAAATAGTAGATAGCTTGGTGTCATCGCATGGAAAACAGTCAACAACAGAACTGATACGATGCACTGTGGATAGAAATTGTGGAGGGACATGATCGCCTACGCCAAGCGGTATGGCACATGATGATGATGATGATGAAGAATAGGAACTTCTGATGAATGTGGAGCAGGCAAAAAAATTACTACTGAACACCTGCTACAGTCATGACCAGCATATGATAAACAGATAAGGGATGTCATCACTGGTAATACACAGGAACAATCTGAATGGAGATGTCACTAGCTTAGAGCTGACCAACAATGCTTTGTCTCTTCTTCTTCTTCTTTCTTTGTCTTTAAGCATTGAGGGGAGATATAATTTGCTGTCTTTTTCTCTTCTGTTCGCTTCTGCTACTGTTATGTTTCCTAGTGCTTCTAATATTCCATTGATTCTTCTTTTTCACGGTCGACAGTTGGGTCTGGTATTTTTGAATGTTTATTGAGGGCTCGTTGTGTTGTGTTTTGATCACTCTGCCTTGCCACATGGCCAAACCATTTTATCTGTTGTTTCTTTATATATTCTATGGCAGGGGCTATTCCTAGCTTTTTTCTCAGTTCTTCATTTCTGATCTTATCTCTCAGACTGTTTCCTGTCATTTGTCTAACACATTTAATCTCATTTAATCAAGTCTATCACCATCAAGGGCGTTCTTCTCGAGAATGCATGGAAAAAGACCAAGAGGAAGACCCAGAAGAAGATGGATAGATGCAGTGACAGAGACATGTAACAACAAAGGAAAATCACTAATTCAGACAATTCGAGCAGCACAAGAACGACAAATGATATAAACCACGACACCTTTTAGGTATCAGTGAAAGAGAAAAGAAGAAGAAGAGGTTATTTTTCTTATTGTTCTTGCATCTAGGGTTCAGGACTGGTGTTGGTAGCACAATGTTGGGAAGAAGATTGTATTGTACAGTGGCCGTTTTGCCTCTAGTGTTATTTCCTTGTTGGACGATAGTAGTGATAGCTGTCCAATGATTTGACAAGCTTTAATGCATCTTGAGTCTATCTCTGCTGTTTGAGAATTATCGTTTGTCATTAGACTTCCTGGGTATTTGAATTCCTCTACGTGTTTTAGTTGCCTGCCTTCTATAGATATGTTGATGTTCTGTTTATCTTTGGTGACATTCATGACTTCTGTTTTGTTGATGTTGATTTTCATGTTGTATTCTGTGCCCGTGCTGTTGAGTTTATTTAAGTGTTCTTGTAGGTCTTCTATTTTTCTATTTATTACTGTGTATAACTATGTATTAGTGCCCGATTGTCTGCAAATAAAAGCTCGTTGATCTCTGTCTCTGATGGGTTGGCTAACTTGCATATGTAGTCCATGTTTACTTATTAACATATGAACTTAATAAAAGTGACATCTAAATGTGCACACAGGAGAAGAAGAAGATTAAAATGAGTACAAGAGATTTTCATAGCCTATTAAAAAAAAGCATGGTATTGTGTTGACCAGTTCATTCATCAATCGCTCTGATGTTCTTCTTCTACTTTTCAACTCCCTGTGGAGCATAAGTCTTCAGTAAATAATTTCCAAGCCGTTCTGTTTCTTGCCGTTCTTTTCAGATTATTCCATTCCTTCCCTCATCATCTTCACCTTAGTTTTCACCTGACTTCTCCAAGAATATTTTGGTCTTCTTTTTTGTCTCCTACTTTCAGGATTCCAAAAAAGGGCCTGTCATGTAATACTTTCAGCTGACTTCTGCAGTGTGTCCCATCCAGTGCCATTGTTTTCTTCACTGTATTTCTTTATCCACTGGTATTTGACTGGTACTTTTCTATAATTCTATGTCAGTGATTTTGTCCTGCCATTTTCATACTTTTATTCTGTGCAAGCATCCATTAATAAAGAACTGCATCTTCATGATTGTCATTTTTGTTGTTCTCCATGTTTCACAGCCATATAATAGAACAAATTTAACACTGGAGTTGAAAATTTATATTTTTGCATTTAATTTAATTTCTTTAGATTTCCATATGTTTCCTAGTGTAAGAGAGTCCCCTCTTGCTTTTTGTATCCCTATTTTTTTATCATTCTCTGTTCCTCCCTCTTTGTCTATATTACTGCCCAGATATATGTAAGATTATACATCTAGTAGAGGTATTTCTCCTATTGTTTTTTGGTTATTTCTAACTGCATTAATTCTCATAATTTTGATCTTATCTTTATTTATTTTCAGCCCCAGCTGTTGTGATGTCTCACAAAGTACACTCATTTTATCTTGCATCTGTTGATGCTTATGTAATAGGTGAGCTATGTCATCAGCAAAGTCTAAGTCATCAAGTTGTTTGGTCAGTGACCACTGGATTTCCTTTTTCTTGTAACTGCATTGACGGCGATAGAAAATAATTGAAAATATAACTACAGTCGAACCTGTCTAAGGCGACCATTCACGGGACTTTCAAAAACTGGTCCCATAGGACAGGTGGTCCTGCCTCACAGGTTTCACACAATAAATAGAGCGATAAAAAAAATTTTATCCTAAGCACTATGAAAACTAACCTGCAAATCAGCATAATCCATGAGTAGAACATAGTGCACATGTCGGTCTACAATAGCCACTGGTTGGACACTTTTCATAAAACACGATAGTTAAACACACAAAAATATTTTGTCGAATCACTGATATTCGTTCTTCCAGCGTTAATGCTTTTGGTTTTACACTTTTGACACTGGCCATTTCCTATATTGTGTGTAACACTTTTAAAATCCACAAAAATAATTCACTGAGATACTGTACATGTACGTGAATACATTCTAAGCGGGCAATGACTAATTCTTTAGTTAATTCCTGTAATTTATACGGGCCACGCAATGGTCTACTCTGGTCTAGACGGAACCGCGAAGTGATGTCACTTCACGAATCATAGATCTGTGTCTGCCGTGTTTCTCACACCAGTATTGACTGATAAACGTAACACGTCCCACTGTAATCTGGGACTCACTAAATACGGGAAAACTTCGACACCTGTAGACACCTGTGTCGATCGTTTATGGCTCCCAGCGAGACGGAGAAGGACTGGCTGGTCAGTGTATCGTTATCTCGGATTACCCGCGTGTCGTAAACGGGATAAATAACATTGGCGGCGGTTAATTAGCCTGGTCTCTGGTCGCGTCATACGGTGAGTGCCGTAATCAGTGTTAGCATATAGTAAAAAACTCAGGGAAATTGTAGACCCGGTCCTATAACCAGGGAAACGCTTTAAACAGGTGGTCCTAAGACCAGGTTCGACTGTATATTACTATATATTCCAATGACAAGATGTTACAGTTAAGTTTACTGAAAAAAAGAAAACTCTTGAAATGAATCATCATAACGAATAGATTACTCTATCAAAGCTGCAATACTTTCAAAATTGGCAAGCTCTGAGAAGAAAAAAAAATGAGCTAAACAAAAATTATAAGTGTTGCTGTTTTATAATTATGTAATGAACAGAGAAAAAAGTTTTAGTGTTGCTGTCTTATAAGCTCTTTAATGAACAGAGAAAAAATTCTTAGTGTTGTTGTCTTATAGCTCTTTGATGAGCAGAGAAAAAATTCATAGTGTTGCTGTCTTATAGCTCTTTGATGAACAGAGAAAAAATTCTTAGTGTTGCTGTCTTATAGCTCTTTGAGGAACAGAGAAAAACTCTTAGTGTTGTTGTCTTATAGCTCTTTAATGAACAGAGAAAAAATTCTTAGTGTTGCTGTCTTATAGCTCTTGATGAACAGAGAAAAAACTCTTAGTGTTGTTGTCTTATAGCTCTTTGATGAACAGAGAAAAAATTCTTAGTGTTGCTGTCTTATAGCTCTTTGATGAGCAGAGAAAAAACTCTTAGTTAGTGTTGTTGTCTTATAGCTCTTTAATGAACAGAGAAAAAACTCTTAGTGTTGTTGTTTTATAGCTCTTTAATGAACAGAGAAAAATCTCTTAGTGTTGTTGTCTTATAGCTCTTTAATGAACAGAGAAAAAACTCTTAGTGTTGTTGTCTTATAGCTCTTTAATGAACAGAGAAAAAACTCTTAGTGTTGTTGTCTTATAGCTCTTTGATGAGCAGAGAAAAACTCTTAGTTTTGTTGTCTTATAGCTCTTTGATGAGCAGAGAAAAACTCTTAGTTTTGTTGTCTTATAGCTCTTTGATGAGCAGAGAAAAACTCTTATGTTGTTGTCTTATAGCTCTTTGATGAACAGAGAAAAAACTCTTAGTGTTGTTGTCTTATAGCTCTTTGATGAGCAGAGAAAAACTCTAAGTGTTGCTCTCTTATAAGCTCTTTGATGAACAGAGAAAAACTCTTAGTGTTGCTGTCTTATAGCTCTTTAATGAACAGAGAAAAAACATTTAGTGTTGTTGTCTTATAGCTCTTTAATGAACAGAGAAAAAACTCTTAGTGTTGTTGTCTTATAGCTCTTTAATGAACAGAGAAAAAACTCTTTAGTGTTGTTGTCTTATAGCTCTTTAATGAACAGAGAAAAAACTCTTAGTGTTGTTGTCTTATAGCTCTTTAATGAACAGAGAAAAAGCTCTTTAGTATTGTTGTCTTATAGCTCTTTGATGAGCAGAGAAAAACTCTTAGTGTTATTGTCTTATAGCTCTTTGATGAGCAGAGAAAAACTCTTAGTGTTGTTGTCTTATAGCTCTTTGATGAGCAGAGAAAAAAACTCTTTAGTGTTGTTGTCTTATAGCTCTTTGATGAGCAGAGAAAAACTCTTTGTTGTCTTATAGCTCTTTGATGAACAGAGAAAAACTCTAAGCGTTGCTCTCTTATAAGCTCTTTGATGAACAGAGAAAATATGGTTAAACTTACATATCCTTTCCTTTCCTGTCCACAAACTTCTCTACATCTTCTCCAAGCAGGTAGACAATTTGTGAGCTGGACTCTGGATATGTGCAGAAAGTTGGTGTTGTCAGCTTAACTTTAGAGCCTTCAGTAATGTTGTCACTACCTGCCATTAAAATAAATATAAAAATGTAAGTTACGAGACAAGTTATCAACAAATTATAAAATGTGCATTCATTTTAAGACTATGGGAATTAACCCTAGGTTATGGTACTTATTTGTACCTAACTATTTTGTGAAACTATTGTAAAATTTACAACTCCTACCTAACTGTTTTGTGAAACTATTGTAAAATTTACAACTTGTACCCAACTGTTTTGTGAAATTATCATAAAATTTACAACTCATACCCAACTGTTTTATGGAATTATCATAAAATTTACAATTTTTATTAAAACCTTTGTACCTTTGGGGAATTTTTCTTTTATTTTTTTTTACACTTTGTTTTACACTTTGTTTCAAATATATGTTATATATTTTTTAAAATGACAATTAATAATACACGCGATTTAAAAATAATGCAAGCATTGAAAGGAGCACAATCAGTAGACAATGTGTAATTGTCTATGTGTAATTAATATGTAATTGAATATATAATTTGAGAATGAATATACACTATTGTCATTATCCTTGTTTATCACACCATATGTGATGAATAAACAAGAATCTTTAAAACCACTTGTTGTTACTTCACTAGTACAATTTTTATACCATTTCAGCAAAATGTTAAATTTTTTTTCTTGTTATGATATTAGGAAAAATACAATTCATGCAATGCAAAGTGAAAAATGTAATGCTGTACTTTATTGCAACTTTTGTTGCTTATGGTGAGGGATATCCATTTGACTTTAAACTAGGTCTTATAGGTTACATTAGAGTTGTTGATTCTTCATAGATTATCTCAACAGAAATATCATTCTTGTCTTTTGGTGATGAACTAATAGAGGCTGTTACACTTTTGGTTTTTGTCTTTTATATATATATATTCAACTCAGGAATTATTTTGTTGGTTTTGATAGAACTATTTGTTTTAGATCTGTAAACTATCTAATGTCATCAAATTCTAACTTATGGACATAAAATGTATATATAATGTTTTCATTTAAAACCTACCATATTATATATCAAACTAATTTGGGAATATTGCAATACATGTAGTAAACTTTTGTAGGACATAACAATATTGAACTGAATATTTGTTTACAGAATATTTATAAAGTAACAAATGAGACAAATACAAACAAAAATAAAATTGCGTTCATCAAACTTTAATTCCAGATCAACTTATAATAATAATAAATGTAAACTTAATTTTAAATGTGATCAAAGTATATGCCTTTATATAAATACTGCGCAAAAATTCATTTTTGACAATAGAAACAAGAAAAATTTCTTAAACATTATGTAGAGCCAGTCTAAACATAAAAATGTGAATCATGGGCAATAAGACAGCAGACAAGAAAACTACTGCAGGCTGTAGAAATGTGCTTTTACAGAAGAATGTTGAGAATACCATGGACAGCTGAGAAGAGTAATGAAAATGTTCTGAAAGAGGCCAAAGCAAAAAGAGAGCTAATTTCCAATATTAGGAAGAAACAATCATCATTTTTTGGCCAAGTAATGAGAAGAGAACAGCTGGAATATATTGTAACAAATGGGAAGATTGAGGGACAAAGAGATAGAGGGAAGCAAAGAGAAAAGATACCAGACAGCTTAAGAGAATGGCTTGGCAGAAGGTCAACAACAGAAATGAAAAATAACTGTCATGATCGAAAGTTGTGGAGAGACATGATCACCTACGCCAGCAGGCTTAGTACTTGATGATGATGATGATTATTTGTGATTTTTTTCTAAGTGTTGTAAACACACCTCTTCCCCTGAAATTATTCACTGATCCATCACCTCAGAAGTTTCCCTCTATAACAATATTCATTTATTATTATTTGTTTCTGGTAACAAGATGCTATCACTCTATACTCTACATTTACATATTTATAAAACTCTATTAGTCTTTAGCAACACAATTCTGTAACTCTAAAAAATAGCTTGATACTATAAAACTATATATTTGCATAATTGTTTTTGTAGTAGCACTTCTATTTCTGAACCATCTGAATTCACAGTCTGTGAATGCAAACTAATGTAATGTCACCATTAGACAACTATTTTGACTGTCATTCTGAATGTTTCCTGTTAAGATGATGTCATTTTGTTTTATAGCTGTATTAGTTTAGAATTTGTATTTGTCCTGCCTATTGTCTGTAATGTAAAGCTTATTAGCTCTAAGATAGATCTTGTTTATTTGTTGTAATTTTATATATAAAGCTGTGAGTCTTTATATGTATTTGTTTGCAATGCTTTTGAGTTTACGCATATTTAAAATCAAGCAGTAAGTCATAAAATCAGCAATTATGTTTTGTTTACTTACCAGTTTTATTGAGTGAAATAACTTTAGCAACAATCTCCTTCCAGTTGCCATTTTCTGTTACATTTTCAATTTGGATCTTGTAAACTGATATTTAAAAAAACATAAAAAATTACAATTAAAAATGCTGATCACAGCTGCACAGTTTTTAAATGTCTACAGAAACAGAAGAGAAACAGAATATCAACATAACCTTAGATGGCAGACAATTAAAACAAGTAGAGGAATTTAATTAACCTAGGAAGTCTAGTGACAAATGACAAGTCACAAACAGCACAAATAGACTCAAGATGCAACAAAGCTTGTCAAATCATTGGACAGCTATCACTTCTATTGTCCAACAAAGAAATAACTCTAGAGGCAAAATTGGCACTCTACAATACAATTTTCATTCCAAAGCTGTGTTACCAAAGCCAGTCCTGGACCCTAAATGCAAGAACAACAAGAAAATAACCTCTACTGAGATGAAATTTGTTAGACAAATGACAGGAAAAAGCCTGAGAGATAAGATCAGGAATGAAGAACTGAAAAAAAAGCTAGGAATAACCTCCACCATGGAATATATAAAGAAATAAGAGATACAATGGTTTGGCCACAGGACAAGGCAGAAAGATCAAAACACAACACAACGAGCCTTCAATAAATGTTGTGGGAACTCCAGACCCAAAGGCTGACCATGAATAAGATGGATTGGCATAATATTAGAAACACTAGGAAACATAACAGCAGCAGAGGCAAACAGAAGAGCAAAAGACTGAAAATTATATCTCCCCTCAATGCTGCAAGGGGAGCCGAGATTGCTCAGTGGTTAGTGAACTGGACTACAAAGGACAAGGGGTAGGGTTCGATCCCAACCGACGGTTTCTGGGTTCACCCAGCCTTTAATGTGTACCGGATTTTTTTCCCGGGAAAGTGAAGCGGCACGGGCGTAATACCAACCACATTACCCCAAAAATCATGTGCCGAAATTCTGTAAAATTTATGGTCACTAACACCATATTCCTTATACGCCACTTGGCATGACGGGGGTACTTTACTTTTTTTTTTTTTCAATGCTGCAAGGCAAATGAAGAAGGAAAGAAGAAGAAGATGTAAGGAAGAAACCTCATGTATAAAGAAACCTCATTTGTATGTAACAAATAAGCCGAAATAATTAATAACTTCTACATGAACTGTCTTTGCAGATTGATCAAAATAATGTGTACAAAGAGTACAATTTTAAAATACCAGAAAGTGAAATTCTTATCAAAAGCCTAAATTCCAGGTATCTGCTTTGCTACAGGAAAAGACTCATATGAAACTGGCTGGGTATTTTGCGCAATCTAGAGGAAAACTGTTTTACAATGAGCTCATCAGACATTTCACAAGAACATCAAAGAAGATTGATAACTAACCACTTAGCGGCAGAATAAATGCTTGAAAGACTCTCTCAAAATTTATATAAAAATTTTTTTAATGCCATTACATTGTTAAAAATGATGCACAGGACCATCCATTGTGGCACATTAACATCTTTTTAAGTGCATCTGGCAAAAAAATGCTGAATTGACAAGGCTCACAGAAAATGTTACCAGTACAAAAATAAACAATAAATACCTATATCAATGGATCATCTATATCTTATCTATTGTAGGGGATTTTATGCCACAACTGGACTCTACAGTCACTTCCATATATATATATTAATATATAATATCTATAACAGAAGTTCAACTATATAAGACTCAAGTTGTTCTCATCACCAATTGCACATAATACATACAAATGCAAAATGCAAGGTTAAAGATAATTCTTATCTTAATCACATATTATGTTTGCTTGTTATTCATGATTCTCTTCAACTTTCTATTTCAACAGCTGATAATAAATTTTGTTTTTGATTTCCTGCCAAACCACTCTTGTAAGCTGTCTTTTTTTAATGTATCTATTTTCTCCAAAGACGATGGTCATATGTTGGACATGTGATGAGAAGAGATAATAACTGAATAGTAAAGCAAGCCCTCATGTGGGAAACAACAGGTAAGAGAAAAAGAGGAAGACCCAGAGAGACACTGAGAAGAACATTGATGAGAGAGAGAGAGGCAAGAGCAGCAGGAATCAGCTCCCTCAATGAGATAAAGCTGCTTGCACAGAACAGAGACAAATGGCGAGATTTGATAAAATATCTTTAAAAGAATTGAAAACTGCTAGAACAAAAATTCAGATAAGAGAAGGAGTATCTTGGTCTACGCCCTATGGGCCGGCTATGGCTCGAAAGGTAAATAGATAGATAGATATTCTCCATCTTTTCCTTCCTCAATTTTCCTGTTATTCAGATACATCCCAGTTGCTGAAGATCATTGTTTCCTCCTGTTGTTGAAAATAAACTTCCTGTTTCTTTTTTTTTTTTTTTTTTTTTTTTTTTTTGGGCCTCTTTTAGAACATCCTCATTACTCTTACATTTAGGTATTCATGGTATTCTCAGCATTCTTTTGGAAAACCACATTTATATGGTCTCCAAATGATAATATTAGCCAGTGCTATTTTTTTTTAATGAAACAAAAGTGTGCTAAGTGCTGTAACTTAATTATCCACTCCCATAAAATTAGAAATTTACAATATACCAGGTCTCTGTTCTTGTGAAATGGATAATATATCCATCAAAATTATATTGTTGGTGTATTAACCTATTTATATTACATTTATTAGAAATGGAAGTTAAAACACCAGTGAGTTGTGAAGTTTTGGGACTATTAATGTCCTAAAAGTGTAATGAGTTCATTCCGGACCATTCTGGCTGAAAAAGCTTTGCATACACATAAAATTTATAAAATACTACCTTGAGCATGAAGTTGTTAACGCTGAGCTATAATCAAGAAATTTAGAAGTGGGATAAAAGTTCAGATGTGAAATAATGGAAAACAGAATTAAAAAGTTGTATCTATATTTAAACACCAAATTTATGCTTACCAATTTTTGACCTGCATACAAGATTGTTTACTTGTTTCAAATCATAATAATTATTTATGAATGGCCTCCACTGACTGCAAATACCTAAAAACATAATAGAATTTAAATATGCATACATTATGTATTTAAGTTAGACACGATATATAAAGTCTTTTTATGTTTACAGATAGTTGGTAGTAGGTTTTTGCTATGGTTATGGAAGGCCCCAGTATCAAACAAATCAAAATCCATAATTGCTCAACCACACGTGCCAGTGGAATCATCCGAATTAATATCTCATCTCCCAAACAATGAAAGGTAGCTGCAGTCCCCATCATAGCAGTCTCAGCACACACCAAAAGACATAAGGTGAAACCACACATAAAGTGAACACAGCCATCTGTTCCCTGTCATACAATATCATCATTCATCGTAAGGTTTTTGTTGATCTTCACTTGTAGCAGCCTGATGCTATTTTGTTATGGCCAATTCTGTTAATGGATACTTGTGCAGAATTAAAGGATGGAAATGGCAGAACACAATGGCTAACTATGGGAAAGTTTCAATGTAAATACCAGAGAACAAAGTGGTAAGACAAGGGCAATGGTGTTGGATTGAACACACACTGTAGAAGCCAACTGAAAGTATTACATGACAAGTCCTTTTTTTGGAATCCTTAAAGGAGGAGACAAAGAGAAAGGCTAAAATATATTTGAAGAAAACAGGTGGAAACAGAGATGAAGGGGATGGTAAAGATATGGAATGATCGTAAGAGAATGACTAGAAAAGGGACAGCTTGGAAAGTGTTTGTTGAAGACCTATGCTCCACAGGAAGTTGAAAAAAGAAGAATTCTGTTAATACTAAATTTGCAGGTCTGAAAACTGATTTACCAAGACAAATCTGTCTGTTAACTTTCACTTCATTTTACTTCTGAATGTTGCACCATTTTTTAGGATTGTTCTCTATATACTTTGATGATCAGCTAGATTTTGTCAGTCTTCTTCACTAATGGCAGTCACCCACAGATACCATTCAAATATTTTTGCATCTCAGACAAAAAAGAAATTAAAAGTGCAAGCAAGTGTTTTATGTTGGGTACAATCTGGGTTGAAAATGACATCGCAGTCAGGCTTCAAAGTTTAGGTGAGCTCTCAACTCCATGCATCATCATCTTCATGATTACCAACCTATCAGCACATCATGGAGTCAAGGTCTTCGACAAGTTGTTTTCATGATTTTGACCAAGTTTTCTTACAGGATAGCTGTAGCTAGCAATGCTCACCATCCAGAATCACATTTTATGGCCTGATTATTTTGGTTACACTTGCTCTTATTTGCTGAGCTATTGGATCCTAACTGTTAATTTAAATAATTTTAATCACACTTAAATGAACTCTTAAATATACAGCTTGAATAGTAGAAATCCAACTTTAGTCTTATATTATCAAAACATGCATTTTTATTTGCAGCTACAATGTTCTCCTGCTAACAATTAGATATAAGTGTATTCTCTTGAGCATAGAAAACTAAATGCAGGGGAAGAAGAAGAAGGGTTAAGGCATAAAAATGCGAAGCTGCAGTAAAGCTGAATATAAGGAAAAATTTAAAAATAAAAAATGGTATATAAGAAGCTTTACGTGACAAGTGGACGACACAGACTAAACAACGTTTCGGCTCAATAGGCCTTCATCAGGAACAAACAAAAAAACACACACACAAAACTGATAACGAAACAACCAAAACAAAAACAATCGAAATGTGTTAAAGAAAACAACAAAAATAAATAAAACTATCCTGTTGAATATGACATTCGGCCTATTGAGCCGAAACGTTGTTTAGTCTGTGTCGTCCACTTGTCACGTAAAGCTTCTTATATACCATTTTTAATTTTTCCAAGAAGAAGAAGGCAGTTTGTTTTTTTTAACCTGCAGGAGTGGTGTCATGTACTGATGCCTTAAGTAAGACTGATCAAGAACTCCAATTTTGAAATAATATTTAATCAACAGGATAGACAACTTTGATTCACACTTTCGAAATATTCTGCAAGTAAGATAATATCATAGTATGATCCTGTTAGCCTCAAGAGACAATGCCCTTGACAAATCTTGATTAACCCTAGATTACCATACCTATCTGTAACTCTCCCAGTTACAATACCATAGTAACAATTCTTGATCTTGATTAACCCTAGATTACCATACCTATCTGTAACTCTCCCAGTTACAATACCATAGTAACAATTCTTGATCTTGATCCTTCCTGCGCTGTTAGACATCACATAGGGCTTGTAGTGTTTTTTTGCCACCCATCTCTATTCTGGGTGAGATGTTTAATCTTATCTTATGAGTCTATGCCTGCCAACTTTGTTTCTCTTAGAAGTGTTCTTTTTGTTGTTTTTTAGGTCTTCCTCTTTTTTCTGTATCCTGATGTTTCCATAGAAGAGCCTATTTTGGAATTCTTTTGTTGTCTCTTCTCAGCATGTCTGACATATGTCCACCTTCTTTTCCTAATTGTAGATGAGATCTTTGGTTCCATGGCCATTTCTCTTATTTCAATATTAGTCTTGAATTCATTCCATTGTATCAACAGAGTATTTTTCTGAGGTATTTGTCCTAAAAAGCGTTTAGTTTTTTCTCAATCTCTTTTGTTGTTGCAGATGATGTAGTGCTCCTAAGTGACAATATCAACAAGATGCAAAACACAGATACCTTATCACCCATGGTGGAAAAAATAGGACTTGAAATCAACAGGAATAAAACAAAAATAATGAAAAAGAACAATACCCCAGGGGGGCAATATATATCTCAATTACCAGGCATTGGAAAGAGTAGACCACCATATATGTCTTGTTAGTAATATATATCAAGAAGGTGAAACAAAGAAAGAGATTAGAAGCAAGAGTAGCAATGAATTTCAAAAACTGAATAAAATATGGAAATCAAAAATACTATGCAAGAAAACCAAACTAAGTTTGAATATAAGAATATTCAACTCAAACGTATTATCAACCCTTACTTATTCATGTGAAAGCTGGAAAGCAACAAAAGAGATTGGGAAAAAACTAAATGCTTTTGAAGACAATACCTAAGAAAAATACTCTGTGTACAGTGAAATTAATTCAAGTAAAAATTACTATCACTTAAATGTAACATTAGGTGCTCTAAAAATAGTATTTTCTCAGAACTTTCGACACACAGCCATGTGTTCACACTTGGCAAAACACAGGAACTTGAAATTCATGACTCAGGTTAATTTATGACCTGAGTTTCACCTCATGGACCAGAAGTGTTACAATGTCTATCAATTCAGTCACCATAAGTCTGTCTGCATGTTTGGCTACCTCGTAGCATTATTCGCTGTGTTTTCTGAGTCACAAAGGGTTATTTCATGTTTGCCAACAACTGAGGAAATCAAGGAGGAAGAAAAAGGAAAAACAACAAATTTGTTTTAAATTGGTGATTTTTTTTCTCACATTAAATGATATATTTCACAATCTCAAAAAAAAAAAAAAAAAGAAAAAAAAACAATCCAACAGCAATGGATACAAACTTAACACTCAGGGGTCGCTGGAAGTGGTAATAAGGAAGGTACATGGAAGAGGGTATTGATTAAACACAGCAAAATGTCAAATTTTGAAGGATCTGTGTTTTACTGCGATAATTTTTAATACGGTATCGTAATCTAGGGTTAAGGTTGTATTTCTTCCTCTCCACTTTAGAAATGGCAGCCTATCTCAAGATATAATGATTTTGCAAGAAACATGTCTTGGTGATAAGACGGTTAGTGCCCCTGGATTTCATTGTTTCTACAATAGAAGACACCTTGGACAGGCCATTCTTGTGTGAAAAAACATGGTAGCAGCTACGGTTGATATGTCTGCGTGGGACAATGCAGAATTGCAGGTACATGCAATTAGGGTGCAGACCCCAGTTCCTTTCATGGTTGAAAATGTGTACGCCTGTAATGGGAAGGTGGACACACAACAATGGCAGAATCTTTTCACATTTGAGGAGGAGAACGTCATTTTCTGCGGAGACTTTAATGCCAGAGGAAACCAGTGGGATAACATCATAACCAACAAGCAGGGAGAAGACCTAGGGAACACACTGGTGTCTGTCGATTTAGTGTGCTTGAATGATGGAAGGGAAACGAGAATGGCCACTCGAACAGGGGACTCCGATAGTGTCATAGACCTGGTATTGGTGTCTTCCGCCTTCGCACTGGTTTGCAGATGGAGTGTATTGGGATTCCACGGTAGTGATCACTATCCATGTATCCTAATTGATAAAGGCAGAAATAGAAGCCAGAAAAGCAAGCTTCACACATTCCACTAAGACAACACCGACCAGTACATCATTAGCAAAATCAGACTTAGGAAACAGGGTGCCCCTGGAGAGATGGACGCAGCTGCCCTGGTGGAACGCAGAAGTCGCGGAAGCATGACGGAACAAGAGACTAATGATCAAGATATGGCAGAAAGTCAGAAGGAATGGAAGAACACAACCTGAGCTCTTGAAGCGACTGAATGAAGAGGTTAACTAAAAAATGATGCACTTTAATCTATGTGCTAAGGATGCCAAGTGGGATGAATTCTGTAAAAAAGTGTGCTCAGAAAAATTGCAAGCCACATTCTGGCACCTTCAACAGAGCATGAATGGTATAACATGACACAGAGGCATACAGACTTCCAGAGTGCAGGTCGGATATAGCACAAATCTGATGAGAGCAAAAGGGAAGGCAATGCTTGGCCGCTACATTTAGCAGACTGACCAAAGAAATGAGGCTGTAAGAATGAGGATATGGGGATCCCTTTCAGAATTGTGTGAGGATGTAGTGCCGGGAGAAGATCTCACAATCACAACTGATACCATTGGCACAACACTTAAAAGTTCACACAACATTGCTCCTGGTCCAGATGGTGTTCGGTACGGCGACATAGGCGATTTAGCTGATGATGACTTGAAAAAACTGGTCAAAGAGTTTAATGCCACCATTCAGAATGGCCAGATTAAGGATGAGTGGCTACACAGCTACTTACCACCACTACCAAAGCCAAACAAGGACCATTCTCAGATCAATGTCTACAGAATCATCATGATGCAGAACACCACGAGCAAGCTACTGGAGAAAATAGTTGCCTGTGTCCTCACCTGTCAATTTGAACAGAAACATGCATTCCCACCCACACTCTGAGGTTATAGATATAACAAAGAGACATGGCTCAATGCGGCAGTCTTCGCCTATGAAGGCTTCCACAGACGAAAGGAGACATGTGCTGCTTCTATAGATCTGGAGGATGCATACAACAGAGTACCGTTTGAATACCTCATGCATATGATCCTGAAACTGGCGGTGCACCCATTCCTCATTAGATGGATCGCTGCAGCACTGTTTCAAAGGAAGGTGATACTCAAATGTGTAAGGTAGTCATCTGAGCCAATATCCATTTTTCCATGCAAGGCTCACCATTATCACCAGTTCTATTTAACGTGTACACAATAACGATCATGAACAATAGCTGGTTGGAAGGAGATCTATGACTTTTGCTGACGATATTCTGGTATATCGACAGGGAAGAGACAGAAGTGAAATCACCTCCACAATGCAAGATGAACTTGATTGCATCTCTTCGTGGTTTGGAGTATCAGGTGCATTGGTTAATCCTATTAAAGCATCAGTTGCATGGTTCTCCCTTAACAATCATATCGTTAATACGACCACACCGGTAGTACGAATGGGAACTGATGAGGTGACCAGGGACAAGTTGATGACATACCTCGGAGTTAAGTTTGATCATAGCCTGTGTTTTCGGGACCACGTCGACCATGTGATAACAAAATCCCAAAAAGAATTAGCCACCTTGAAGGTCATGGCAGCTGCCAACATCGAGCAGAGGCTACTTACCCTTCTGTTCCATGAACTAGTCCTCGCACCAATCGAGTATGCCCTGGCAGTTCTCACAGTCAGTAAGACGCAAATTGACAAGCTGGAGAAAATACAGAAAGAAGCTATGCGCATTATTTTGGGGTCTATGAGGGAGTAACAATGAGGTATCTTCTCGACTTTCCAACCATGGATGACAGGATCAAGATCTGGAGGACACGAGCATACCTGAAAATAAGTGCAGATAAAGAGCATCCATTGCATCATGAGCTCAACACAGGGAAGGGTGTCAGGCTAAAAAGAGGCAAATCATGGGTGGGCTGAGCAGAAGATGTCATCAAACAGGTCTGTGGGCTTACCAGTATCAACATTGGCAAGGAATGGATACTGGTGCCTATGTCATTCAGGGGGACATTCTTGTGTTTTGTCACACTTGTCATGAAATATAGGGAACAGGGCTCAGTCGTGGTTAATGCGGAGGTCAACGATCTAATTTGGGATAACACCGATGAGAAAGATGCAGTCATCTATATAGATGGATGTGTAACATGACACCAAAGGAGTGCATGAGCATTTGCAGCATGCTCGGTAGGCAGAATAGTCAAAGAAGACAGTGGTGCATACGTTATGACCACGAGTAGCATGACGATGGAGGTGATGGCAGTGATCAAGTCATTCTTCTGGTTAGAGTCACAAGACTACACCCACACATGTATACAGAGTGATTCGAAGAGCATGATAAGATAAGTGGAGGCAGGATCTTACGTATGCAGTGCGTAGAGTCATTGCAGAAGTAAAAAATACATAAGGTCACCTTTGTCTATGTCCCAGGACATGCGAGAGTACGGGGAAATGAAAGAGCGGACAGGTTGGCTAGCTGCGCTATTGTTGAGGACGGTCAACCAATGGATTGGGCGGACATCATCAATGCCCTCTGGGAAGTGGGAAGGACACAGGACTTCGACAACCATGAATCCACGTCACTCATTAGGATGAAAGAGATGGGAGTTAAGATGGGCACAGCCAGAAACTTAGTGGGCGTGTAAGAAGACTAATTAACCAACATAGAACTGGAGACATCAGTCGCTGGACACTATGAGACTTGCTGAGGAAGGTATCTGAACACCTACGATATGTTCGATGTGCAATGATGATGACCCGCTAATAACTCAATAACAATAGCCTATCTCAAATTATGTTCGCCTGCTTTTAAGCCAAAACCTGCTGTCTGCCTGTTCTATGAAAAGTAAAACAAAATGGAAGCCAAATGCTAAAACATGTACCTGTGAAAATAGTGAGATGATTAAAAAAAACCTGAAAACTTCAAACAAAAAAAAAAAAAAAAAAGATGAAAACTAAAAAGATAAAATAGTATGAGAAAGTATACAAATTAATATAATAGTCAAAAACATAAAAATGAATACAAGTTACACACTTACCAGTTAGACATGTACATTCTCCTTTGTTGATGTTATTAATGTCAGAGCAGTAGATTTGCAGACTTTCTTCTCCAGATGGAGGATTATACTCTATCACACATTGTGGTGCTAAAAGAGGAATATAATTAAAGTTTAGTTTTGTCGATGGATCACCCTCACTGCACACTGGACATGTATATAAATGCTCAAATCTCCTCCCAGTATATCCCTCAGTGTGTGGAGGCTGATTACTCCAGTTCTGTGTTGATTTGTTATTATTCTGTGTCTTCCCGCATAGTGCTCCTTTCTGGCATCTCCAGTTTTGACCTGATGTTCCCGCAGCCTGGACATGTTTGTAGATTCATGATCATTGACTGAATCATTAACTCGTTCTACCTCCCTCAGTGCATTCAGAGTGTCAGCACAGTCTATTGCACATCTGCCATGCACGGCAACCATTCCAGCAAAGCTGTAAGCTCGTTCACTTCCATTCATGCTTGAATATCCAGGGATGAAAATGAAACACATATCAGTCAGTTCTGAGCTCTTTAGTAACACCAACCAGCATCTTCAAATCCAGTCCCCTTAAAATTAAAGTGTTATGGGCTATCACATACTGTGGTAAAGTAAAGGATTCCTCTATGTCTTGCTGGTGTATGGGGAATATGATGTTAGTGACTGTATTTTTCTACGACCACTGCATGTTTTTTGGTGATATGGTCAGTATCACACATGGCCACTTCCAATAAAATTCTCTGGTACCCATTTTTAGAGGCTGGGTGAACCCCAATGATGCATTGTTAGTCCCCCCTCCAAAAAAATCTGCGACTTCTGGAAATTGAAAGTGGACCTTTCTTATCAGGAAGTGAATACACTAATTGCTCAGTCACAAAGGCACCATTTATTGTTATTGGCTGTAAAAAAAGGTCTTAATGAAATCCAGATATGATAGTTTCTTAAGTGCTAGGTTTCTTTCAGTAGGTGAAGAAGATTATGATTGCGCATGGTTTCCAAAGATCATTTCTTAAACAAGTTTAAAAATCCACCCATTTCCATCTTAGTATTGATATTTCCTGTGCTGCTAGATGTCGCATAGAGCTCGTTGTGTCTTTCGCCATACATCTATCTCAATACTTGGCAAGATATTCAATTTTATCAAATGAGTCTATACCTGCCTGCCTATGTCTTTGCTTCTCTTATAAGCATTATTTTTTAGTGTTTCTTAAGCAGATTTTCCAGCATGACTCATTATAACACAAGACACACCTTCTCATATAGCACTTAATACAAATATTACTATAACTGAAACTAAAATATTATCATCTTTTGTAGCCTCATCTAAATTGTATTTATTCATGTCTTCTATTTTTATTGTTTATTGAGTAACATTACTGCTATATCTGATGCTGTATTAGTTCTTTCATTGTTATTCAAAATGTTTATTTCACTGTGCACTTCTTTGCATAATGGGGATATATAGAGTTGTCCAAAGGCTGCAATAGGATTGTTGACTTGTTTTGTGTTGTGCTTCTGAATGAAAACTTTTGCTAACATGAAAGAAATCATTTGACAAACTATTTTTTTTAAAAATTGTATTTTTAAATATTTGTTTAAAAAAATAGTCATTAGAATGTGGCTTCGTTAGCAAATTTTATTTTTACACTTCGAAATAATTGTTTTCAGAATGTATTTATTTAGAGTTTTGATTACTAAGAATTTCAAGTAATGCTCAAGTACAAACAGGATGGCATGAATAAAAATGGATCTTCAATATATAATGTTCCTTAGATTGTCCATTGTTCTTGAATTGGTTTGATGCCAAGTGTATGACTGGCTAGAAATTCTTTCTATGGCGTTCTTTGCATGAGGATAACTCTCAGATTTTGGCCAAACTAAGTTTAAAAAAAAAAAAACCAATTACTTCTCAAGAAATGTATTCAATAATAAAAATAACCAATGACTACAGACAGATGCTGGATAGATCACATGCTCTGAAAAAAATCCTTAAAATAAATAACAGAAACTGCATGCAGTGAAGACAAAAGATGGGAAGATTATGGGTCAATCTGAAGTAGAACTAGAAATGAGCAATGAAACGTAGGCTTGAGTCACCATGTGAAGTTTGTCACAGACCAGGCAAAGTAAGAGAATTTTGCTGTTACTCTGCAAGACACAACATGCTATACTAAATGATTTGTTGAGCCATAATAAAACAAAAAAAGATCCTCTCCATCTTTTCTCAGGAATTGTACGTAAAAAAAAGAAAAGTAAAGGTTCCCTCCACGCCTTGCTAAGCGTATGGGGAATATGGCATTAGTGACCATGTTTTTCTATGACTACAGCATATTTTTTGGCGATGTGGTAGATAACACGCCAAGCCACCTTTACTTCCCAGAAAAATCTCTAGTACCCATTTGTAGAGGTTGGGTAAACCCTCAGCCTTGTCAGTCTGAAAAAAAAAAAATGCCACTTCTGGGGATCGAACCCGGATCCTTCTGGTTAGGAAGTGAGCACACTAACCACTCAGCCATTGAGGCTCCTGTATGTAAAAGTGACATTTTATTTGTAAAAATGCATTTTCAAGGATGATAAAGTTGAATTTTATGTTTACAAATATGTTTAAATTTATTACCAAAAAGTGTGTAACACTGGCCTTAATTTTTGTTCACTTTGAATGGAAGAATATTTTATATAATAAATAAAAAATGCAAAACTTTATAGTATAACACATGGATTATTACATGATGTTCCAATTTGTATTACTTCTACAACAGCTGGCATGAGTCGACCAACTGCTGCATCAGCTGTAGCTCTGAAAGTTAAACACATCCTCTTCCTACAAGTGATCTGGAATACATTATTAAGTGATGGATTTCATTTTTGGTGTAGCAAGATCTATTCAATAAATATTTAGAGAGACAAAAAAATATGCAAATGGTAGGTAGCAGAATTATAACGACTTTACACACAAATTATTATAGATTTATAGAGCTATAATTATAATGTTTTTCCTCTCTTTCATTCATTTCCATGTTCACTTATGCCATTTTCAGTGTCAAGACAGATACAAAATTATATTTCTTGCTCTACTGGTAGCTTCAACAATTGATTTTTGATGCTGTTGTAGAGTTTTCTTAATGCTGTCTTAATCTGGATCTGGAGGTAAAGGAGCCTCCCAGCAGCAGAGCTGAAAGTTGTCAGTGACCCAAAGCTGATGACTTACACCAGGTGTGAACCAGAACCATCCAGACCCTGCTCCACCCTTCTGTGGTGCCTCCAGTAACAGGCTAACCTGTTTTGTCTGGCTAAGCAAGTAGGGATCACAGAGGGACAACAACCTGGTACTCAAAAATGTTGTGCTGAAGTTGAATGTGTTGGGCCCAAAGGTACAAATATCACAGGTATGCTGCAAACCACAACACATGCCCACTTAATGTCCTTTTAAGGGAGGATGATGAAGAGGTACATTCCTTTAGTCATTGGGCAAATGCAAGCAAGCAAACTGGGTTTGCCTTGGGCTCTACCTCCTTTTTAAAATTATATAACATTAGATATATATTATTTATCTATCTATCTATTGTCCTTTCGAGCCGAAGACGGCACATAGGGCAGAACCACAATGTCAAAAAACAGAAACCTTGCATGCCAAAGTGGCACATATTGCAGAGATCACTGCTCTAAAATATATGGCGCTGTTTCCATAACAATACTTTTTACAATGACAGCTTGTCAAGCCATCGATCAATCTCCTTAGTCCCCTCTTACGACATGCCTGGTAAGGTCACAGTGTCACTATAGATATATATTATACACAATTATTAATTAGAAATTTATAACATAGCAGTTTACCTTAATTTAAAAAAAAACACGATTTCTTTTAATTTATATCACATTTTTTGCTCTGTTCACATTAATTTTGTTATTTATGATTATCAATTTAGCTTTTCTTTTCAAATTTAATTAAATATATTCTGTTGGGCATGCATCACAATAATTTGTAATTTTATTTTGGTAATTATTTCAGATGTATTCTCAAATTTTTTTTACTTCCAGGAAAGTTGGTGGCCATTGCCGAAGGCCCCTTATGAGAATGCCAATGCTAAAATTACTTTTGTGGTGTTTTGACTGGTTTCTACGTGTTTCTTTTTATTTATTCAAATGAATTGGAATTGGAAGTGACTGTGGGCACTCTTTTTTTGGTGATGTCATCTGAAATTGTCACTATGCAACCAACTTGGCTAGCATTAGAGTTTGACCTTGCCAAAGGTTGCCAAACAAAAATACAGAATCAAAATGGCTGCATGTTGCCTTTGTTTTTGCAGAGACTAAAGCCAGTTGCTTAAACCATTTATGTTGCTTTGTTTGTTTTAAATGTGTGTTTTCAAGGAAACTGGAGTAAGGAAATGACTGTGCATTCTCTATTAAATGGTAGTCATTTAAGACCTGTGCATCACGATTAGGGCTGCACGGTAGTTGACCATGTCAACAGAATTGCCATCGCACTTTGGCGGGAGATGTGACAATAGTGGAGCAGATATAGGGAATTCCCAACTGCTGTGATACTGATTCCATGAACAGAACAGAACCCCAAGTTTTAATCATTGAATTTTTAAATTAGTTCTTGCATTTTGTTTTCTTTTATAAGATTTTTATTGTAAATTAATGAAAGCCCTATTTGCCTTTTATCATCATTCACAATTGGAGAAATAAAACTTGGTGAGAAAATCCACACCAGTTATGTGGTAGAATGGTATACCTCAGTAAATTGAACTCTTAGTATTTCTGTGGTGGTGTTATACACAGCAAATTTAACATTTGGAATTTCTTTGATCTGAAATGAAGATATATAAAGTTATGTTTTATCACATCTTAAAGAGCAATAATTTTAAGGTTTTTTTTTTAGTTCAGTTTAAAATTAAAATTTAAAAAAAAATTAATATGGACTAGAAATGAATATAAAAAAGACTAAAACTATGATCATAAACAAAGAAAATTTTCAAGACCTACAATTAAATATCACAGTTGAGGGAACACATCTGGAGACAGTCCAGAGTTACAACTACCTGGGACATACTATAACCAATGATGGAAAATGCAAAACTGAAATAAACAAAAGAATAGGTATGGCAAAAAGTAATTTTAATGCCATGAAAAATATACTAACAACAAAACAAATATCAGCAGGGCTGAAACTAAGAATGGCAAAATGTTACGTCTTCTCAATATTCCTGTATGGTGCAGAAACATGGATATTAGACAAGAAAACAGAACATAAAATTGAAGCCTTTGTAATGTGGATTTATAGAAGAATAGGTAGAATTGGATGGAAACAAAAGATAACAAATGATGAAGTTTTAAAACAGCTGAAAATAAAAAGAGAAATACTAAATACAATCAAGACAAGAGAAATGAAATTTTTGGGGCATGTTAAAAGACACAACAGCCTACTAAAAGTAATATTGGAAGGAAAAATACAAGGTAAAAGAGGCAGAGGCAGACCAAGACTAACATGAACGAGTAACATCAAAAGATGGACAAGTCAATCTATGTCAGCCCGCACCATCAAAGCAAGAAACAGAGTAGAATGGTGATCCATGGTAGCCAACCTTCGCTACGGAGAAGGCACTCGATGATGATGATGATTTCAGCTCTGATAGAAAAAACTTTTGACCCTACTTGGGATTTGAAGCACATTCTCCTGGTTTGGAGCCCTACAAGTTATCAATCCGACCACCTGCTCTCCAAATGTATAAGTTACACTAATTATGAGGTGCTTAATTGTCTGATATTCTATTAAAATGCATACATCTTAAATTGGTTGGTATTTTATTAAACTGTAAACATACCCTATGTCATCTTCAACTGCTTTATATATTCTGTAAAAATACCCCATCTATGTCATATAAAGTTGGTTGGTATTCTATAAAATTCATACATACCCTATCTATGTCTTCTGAAACTGGCTGATATCCAGTTAGCATTTCAATTTGAACTTCCGTGGGCCCAGATGGGCCCTTTCCTGTCTTTTTGTGCCTGCATCAAAAGTTGAAACATTAGACCAAAATATTCCTAAAACTACACTATGCTTCTATTTTTCACTTACTAAACAAGTAATGTACTAATCTTTTAACAATGTTTTAACTACACTTGTTTTGTCTAACCATGTTGTGTAAAATGTGGATATTACTGTTATCAGCACTGCAAGTTTACATCAACAATTTTTACTTCATAATATATTTTCAAGACTTTGCTCTTTACCATTTGTGCTGGACACAATTTCAGCAACTTAGTTTTCTTGATTTATTCACTGCAACCATCATGAGGACTACAGTAAATATTACTGCTAAAAGAAAAGAAAAACTTGGCAGATACTTACTGTAAGCAAACATTAAGGCATATTAACCTTTTGCTGCTTGATTGATTGTTTTGGATTGATCGAGTCTGGCGATGTTTTGCAGCAATCTTTTGAGTTTTTCCTTTCTTCTCAGCAGGTTTCTTCTTTTTTGCTTCCAGCTTCTGAACTCTGTCATGTATTAAAATAAAATATTAGTTTAACAATGATAAAAATGAATTTAATGAGAGAAGAGCATATATTCTTACATATAACATAAGTTAATTATACTTCTAATATTTGGAAGCCATAGTAAGGCAGTGGTTAGTGAACTTGTCTACTGAGAACAAGAGGATAGGTTCATTTCCTTTACCAATCAACTGAGGTTCAGCCAGCCTTAAACGTGTTCAAGATATTTCTTTTGTAAAAAAAGAAATGGCCAGGCAAAGTCCTGTCAATATTACCCCAACATTTTCTGTCAATATTACCCCAACATTTTCTAACAATAGCAAAAATATTGGCACTAGCCATGTATTGTGTGATGAACCTTTTTTCTTTCTCTTTTTCAGAAAAACATGTCCATTAGTGCTTCATAAGCTAAGAGTTTAATGCGCCAGGTTTATGATTAGAAGGGTCCTGGATTGATTCCCAGAACTGGCAGATTTATTTTTGGATTAACAAGACACTGAGGTTCCCCCAGCCTAAATAAATGGGTATACATTATTATTCTTGCCGTGGTCATAGAAAAGTATGGTCACTTATGCCATATCACTGATGGATCTTAATACAATACCAAAGGAGTGCGTGGGCATCTACAGTATGCTTGGCAGGCAGAATAGTCAAGGAAGACAGTGGTGCATACGTTATGACCACGAGTAGCATGACAATGGAGGTGATGGCAGTGACCAGGGCATTCACCCCTACTAAAAGTAATATTGGAAGGCATTAAAATTACTTAGTATGTATGAATATATGAAGAGAACATTCATCTGGTTAGAGTCACAAGACTACACCCACGTCTGCATACTGAGTGATTAAATGAGCATGTTTAAAGGAAATGGAGGTGGGCTCTGTACGCATGCAATGGGTAGATCTGCCAACTCCAGGGTGATAGAGAATGGGTACATAGAGATAGAGGAAGACCAAAAAACAGAAGGTGGATGCAAGATGTTCCATTCTTCAGCATCGCAGAAGTAAAAAATATGTAAGGCAACCTTTATCTACATCCCAGGACATGCGAGAATACAGGGAAATGAAAGAACGGACAGGTTGTCTAGCTGCCTTATTGCTGTCAACCAATGGATCGAGCTGACATCATCAATGACCTCCAAAATGTGGGAAGGGCACAGGACTTCGACAACCATGAGTCCATGTCACTCCTTCGGATGAAAGAGATGGGAGTTAAGATGGGCACGGCCAGAAACTAGAAACTTAGTGGGCGTGTAAGAAAATTTATCAGACAACACAGAACTGGAGTCGGCAGTCGCTGGACATGGCGAGACTTGCTGAGGAGGGGATCAGAGCACCTATGGACATGTTCGGAGTGCAATGATGATGACTCGTTCAATAATCATGTTCCCTTTACATCTATCAAGGTGTGAAGAGAACCTTTTCTTATAGGTCCATCACAATTTGTTAGAAATGTTAATATACAGGTAATCTCATCTATCAATCTGTCGGGATGAGAAGCTGATTAATCTTATAGCATTAAATTCTAGCATATTTTGGTTAAAAACCAATACTTTTCTCTGTGTTATTTATTATCTTCATTAACACTGCATGCCAGATTCTTATTTTTAATCTGGGTCAACTAGACAATGTTTTCCAGGGAACGAACTAATGATCAATCAATTATTAAGGACATGTCACAAGAGAAATGATTAAACAATGCAAAAGACACACAGAGTCTGATTCTCTTTGCCTGTATGCTGTATTGTCAATTAATATATAAATTTGCTGCAAAGTAAAGTCTTTAACTGTTAATATATTTAATAAAAGTTAAAATATAATTTTAGTTCTTATGGAAAAATGAACATCATACTTTATACAAGGGCTTCCTTCTGGATATGGTGGACTCATCTTTCTGCATGCACGCTTCATAACAGCTGGACTAACTTTCACTTTAATGCCACGGGGAGGTTTATTTGGACATCCAATATTACAATATTCACAAATTGGATTTCTGGAGATAAATAAATAAAATTAGGTTTAATGACAGTAAGACCAATTAGGTGATTTCAAATGATAAAAGTCAAATTAGTTATAATTAAGTTAAATAAGCCAATTTAAGTGATTTTTAACCATAGATTACAACTATCAATTTTAAATCACGTTATTACTACTATTTTGTTTAAAAATATTTTACAGCTTAAAAAAAAAAACCTGGTAATGTGGAAAATGTGATTTTAATAATTTACAAGCACTAGTGTTGTTATCTGAACCACAATTGCATAGCATTAATTTCTTCCTGACCCCCCCCCCCCCCCCCGCCTTTTCAATGTAACATTATTGGTCCTGTGGCTCAGTCATCTGTTGCTTATCCTGTGTCTTCAAAGGCTCAATTGCTGTCTTACTGACAGTGATTGAGAATTGTGGGTGGGGATTAGGGGATTTATTTGTTATTACTCTTTATTACTCAATTTTTACTGAGCATAATGAGACATACTACAACTTCACAGTGTCATCATCATCATCAAGTACTGGGCCTACTGGCGTAGGTGATCATGTCTATCCACATCTTTCATTCTCGACAGTTCTTTATCATTTCTGTTGTTGACCTTCTGCCAAGCCATTTTCTTAAGCTGTCTGGTATTTTCTCTCTTTGCTTCCCTCTATCTCTTGATCCCTCAATTTTTCCAGTTGTTACAATATATTCCAGTTGCTCCCTTCTCATTACATGGCCAAAAATTGATGATTGTTTCTTCCTAATATTGGAAATTAGCTCTTTTTTTGCTTTGATCTCTTTCAGAACATTTTCATTACTCTTCTTTCTTTCCATGGTATTCTCAATATTCTTCTGTAAAACCACATCTCTACAGACTCCAGTGATTTTCTTGTCTGTTGTCCTATTGTCCATGTGTATTTCACAGTGTATTTTAAGAAATTTTTAAAATCTGAAAACATTGGCCAATCAAGGGTCACCAGCAGGACCAATGAGGAAGGTACACTGATGCTGGGAAAAAATAAGTATGCAGCACACTGTCCAACTCTACACACAAGAATGTGTTTTGATGCAGTCATTTTTATGACATAATAGTAATTTTGAGTTAAAATAATATTTTAACCACAAATATTGTAACAATTTAAGTTATAGTGTCTCCTATGATTAATTTTAATGTACCACAGTAGTATTATAGTCAAGTATGTTTCAGAAGTGAGAACATCTACCACGATAAATAAAACATTACCAACAAATGCGATTCACTCTCACATCATCATCATTGAGTACCGTCTCTGCATCGAAGGTTGACTACCAGGAAGTGTGATTCTGCTTTGTCTCTTGCTTTGATGGTGCAGATTGTCATAAGTTGACTTGTCCATCTTTTGATGTTACTCGTCCATGTTAATCTTAATCTACCTCTGCCTCTTTTACCTTTTGTTTTCATTTCCAAGATTACTTTTAGTATGCTGCCATGTCTTTTAACATGCCCTAAAAATCTCATTTGTCTTGTTTGAGTTGTGTTTAGTAGTTCACTTTTCATTTTTAGCTGTTTTAAGACTTCATTGTTTGTTTTCTTTTCTTTCCATCCAATTTTTCCTATTCTATAAATCTACATTTCAGAGGCTTAAATTTTCTGTTCTGTTTTCTTGTCTAATGTCCATGTTTCTATCTATCTATTGACCTTTCGAGCCGTAACCGGCCCATAGGGCGTAGACCAAGATACACCTTCTCCTATATGAATTTTTGTTCTAGCAGTTTTCTTTTAAAGATATTTTATCAAATCTCGCCATCTGTCTCTATTCTGTGCAAGCAGTTCTATCTCATTGAGGGAGCCGATTCCTGCTGCTCTTGCCTCTCTCATCAATGTTCTTCTCAGTGTCTCCCTGGGTCTTCCTCTTTTTCTTTTACCTGTTGTTTCCCATATGAGGGCTTGCTTTATGTTTCTGCACCATACAATAATGTTGAGAAGATATAACATTTTATTATTCTTAGTTTTAGCCCTGGTGTTATTTGTTTTGATGTTAGTATATTTTTCATGGCATTAAAATTACTTTTTGCCACACCTATTCTTTTTTTTTATATCACCCTCGCATATGACTTATAAATAAGCTAAAATTATGTTAAAAGCATGAATTTGAAAACAGGCAACTCCAAATTATTGTATGATATAAAAATGTCAAAACATTATAGAAATTATATTTGTGGTCAGAAAAATTTGAAACTCTACCATTTTGTTTATATATGGATATATTTTGCAACAAACGACAATTCTGGAGTTACTGATATGCTTCAACCTATAAGCATAATTTGAAGTGCATTTCTTTTTCAAATTTATTTTCACATAATTCTTGTACTTGTCTTTCAAACAATTGTCTTTATAAATACTTTTCTGAGAGGTTCATTCAATTCTACCATTTTTGATAAATAAAATACCACAATAACATATGAAATTAAAAATTGCTAGAATATAATGTTATGCACTCATACCCTCATTTTTTTAGGCATAGCAAGGAACTAATATAGCAACATAGATTTTTTTTAAGAGTCTGTCTATTCACATTGCAGCATAATGCTGAAAAAAATGGACTTTTGACAAATCTAATGGAAATGTAGGCCTATAATCAGAATATCATGAACAGAGAAAGAAAACAAGTATGTTCATTCTGCAATAATTTAATTTTCCATGGAACTTGTTGCTATTGAAAATAAAAACAAGAAAAATAAAATATTTTTGTCATACAAAATGGCATGGTGATCAAGAGAGCAGCATTATAAATAGCATAGTATCAGGTAGATGAGAGAGAGACGAAGACCAAAAAATAAGGTGGATCCAAGATGTCACATTTATGATAGGCATCTTGAGCAGTACAGAGAAAGAGAAATCATCAGAGCAGCTGTCATGAATGCCATGTTCCAACAGAGACAAGCAAGATGATGATGGTTAGAAGATACAACAGATTAAACCTTTTTGAATTCTTTACCTTTGCAAACCATCTATTTTTTGTTTTTCTGACTTTGTTACTGTGACTCGAATGTCAAATGCACATCTCTTATTCTTTTCTATTGGAACATTATATTCCACATTAACTTGCATTTGACCTAGACCTTGGCCTTTTGTTAGCACATTCAGAACTTCACCTACAGGAACCTGCACGGTAAAACAGACAGACATCAATGAGTTTTGTACAAACTATTAAAATATAATTATTTATATTATGGAATTATTTGGTTTATAATAATAATTAAAGGTTAATTATTAAAGGTTAATAATTAAAGGTTCATTATTAAGGTTAATTATTAAAGGTTAATTATTAAAGGTTAATTATTAAAGGTTAATAATTAAAGGTTAATAATTAAAGGTTAATTATTAAAGGTCAATACCTGGCTTTATTTTTTAAAAGGTTTTGACCAGATTGATGTTATTTTTTTGCGTTCACTACTTTTATATCTCTCATAAAGTTCAGAGGGACTGAATGTTTTTTTAAAGCAGCCATGTGCTCAGGTGTCCCTCATCATACTAGCAGATATTCTCTGACTTCAGAAGTTCTCTCATTTTTATTATCTTGAATATGAACATTTTAGGTAGATTTTTCCCTATTAACTTTAGATTAAACAGCCTGAGAGACAAGATCAGAAATGAAGAACTGAGAAAAATGCTTGGAATAACTCCTGCCATAGAATATATATAAAAAAACAACAGATAAAATGGTTTGGCCACATGACAAGGCAGAAAGATAAAAAAAACAACATAATGAGTCTTCAATAAATGTTGTGAGAACACCAAACCCAAGGGTTGACCATAAAAAAGATGGATTGACAGAATATTAGAAGCACTAGGATGGATTATTTGTTTATTGACACATCGGCCAACAGTCCAGCTCGTATATTTACTTTTATCTTAGTGTTATTTATTGCTGATACCATGTCTACAAAGGTTTGTTCAATGTCTCACTGTCAGCTGAAGAGATTTCCACAGGCAGATGTTAAAAAAAGAAAAATGTGTTGCGTTTATGAATCATGGACAATAGGACAACAGGCAAGAAAATCACCGGAGTCTGTAGAAATGTGGTTTTACAGAATAATGTTGAGAATACCATAGACAGCTAAAAAGATGTAATGAAAATGTTCTGAGAGAGGTCAAAGCAAAAAGAGAGATAATTTCCAATATTAGGAAGAAACAATTATCATTTTTAGGTCATGTAATGAGAAGAGAACAACTGGAATATGTTGTAACAACTGGAAAAATTGAGGGACTAAGAGATAAAGGGAAAGAAAGAGAAAAAATAACAGACAGCTTAAGAGAATAGCTTGGCAGAAGGTCAACAACAGAAATGATAAATAGCTGTCGAGATCAAAAGTTGTGGAGAGACATGATCACCCACGCCAGCAGGCCCGGTACTTGATGATGATGATTGCACTTATGACCAAATGTATAAAAAGGCACACTTTACATTTCACTTTTACGAAAGTGTCGTAATCTAAGGTTAATTTTGCACTGGCAGCAAAAAATTTTTGGCCTACACTTTTTCGATTTCCAGCTGCCAAAGAATCTTTAACATGCACAAAATGCACACGGAACATCCTGTTTTTCACCATTATCTGAGAGGGCTAGACATCAGATCCCACTACCCAGAGACCAGGGGAGGAGGGTAAAGACATAAAGAAACTAGGGATTCGATTTCATTTTTATTTATTTTTTAATTGTTCACTACCTGTGGTGGGAATTAAATTCAGGACCTTCTTGTCCAGAAGAATTCTACGCATAGACCACCCAGCTTCACCTTTGACCAGATTTGATTTTAGTTTCCGAAATTCATCACATATATTTTTAAATTTATTTTACCATTTCACACTATAATATAGATAAATATGATACATGTTGTAAATATTGCAGAAAAGGAAAATTGATACAGAAAATGAAAATATCAGTAGATTGTAGATATATGATTAGTTGAACGAATAATTACATTACAACAAATAGACTGTTCATGGGTAGATAATTTTAAATTCAAAATATTGTTAACTCACCACCCTTATATCGTGGTTAAAAATGTTGATACATATTTTTCATGAGATCGTACAGAAAAGTATCCAGTTTTTCAAAATACAAATTTTTTAATGCAATTATGTGCATAAAAATTGATTTTATGTACATTTTTATCAATAGCTTCAGAATCAAAACAAATATGATGTCAGTAAAAAATGCATGTATTGACTGATAAAAAGTACAACCTAAACCAGTATTGATAGGAAGTATTAATGCAACCAATTCTATTTAGAGATAAAATATTAGTTAATTTAAAATCAAGATCATATTTTGTTATACAAAAATTCAATAATACCCATCAGATCTGATATTTCAGATAATGGTCAGGTAAAGATGCAATAATGATATGATAAAGTCAGATAATGGTTCAGAAATAGTTAGGTAAATGGGAACAAGACACAAGTTAATGTATTGGGTTCATGACCTCAAAACAAAGGGTTATATTCAAATGAACTGGTCTATAATCAGGTACTCACTTAAAGTTTGAAAAAGAAAAAGAAAGAGATAGCAGTAATCACATTACTTTTAAATGCACTTCGTGATATGCCATAGATCAGTTGTCACCACAAGACAAGATTTTTTGCAAAATTGAAAAACTCTTTTTCCTACTTCAATTGACAAAAATTTGTTGCAAAAAATGTATTCATTTTGTAGAAAATTGCATCTGATCCATGACTACACATGGGAAAAGAATAGTATCAAGATTTCCTATTAATTTTCATTAGCTTATGCGCATTTGTCTCAGCTAGTCTTTTACTATATAACATATGGTATTAAGCAGCTAAACTAGTAGAGAGAGAGACGAGACAAACTATAACGCAATGGCAAAAGTCTTCATCAGGTAGAAAACAAATATTCTAGAACAAAAAATGTGAGCAGTTATCAGGAACAAATAAAATATCTATCTATTGACCAATTGAGCCACAGCCAGCCCATAGGGCGTAGACCCAGATACTCTTTCCCTTATCTAAATTTTTATTCTAGCAGTTTTCAATCATTGTAACGATCTTTTATCAAATCTCGCCATTTGTCTCTGTTCTGTCCAAGCAACTCTATCTCATTGAGGGAGCTGATTCCTGCTGCTCTTGCTCTCTCATCAATGTTCTTCTCTGTGTCTCTCTGGATTAGATCCTTTCCTCTTGCCTGTTGTTTCCCACATGAGAGCTTGCTTTGCTATTCGGTTATTATCTCTCCTCATTACATGTCCAACATATGACCATCGTCTTTTCTTGATTACTGAAGATATTAGTGGTTGATTGGCAATTTCTCTAATTTCCTAGTTTGTTTTGAATTCATTCCATGCTTTACTAATAATTTTCCTTAAACATTTATTTTCGAATGCGTTCAACTTTATTTCTATGTCTCTTGTTGTTTTCTGGCTCTCACATGCATACGTAAGAAATAAAATATGCTAGTCTTTTATCAGAAGTCTTAACCTCAAGGCAGTAGGGTTTTTTTCATGTAGGGTTCACTCTCTCAGAATTGTGCTCTTCTGCACACACACATGCAAGACAGAAATACTGTCACAGGTAGTACTGTCTACTGCTTGCAGTAGCAGGTAAAATTTACCTGACCAGTCCAGGCCTTTACTATGTAAATAATTTAATTTATCTTTTACCACTTATTTCAGCAGCACTCACACAAACCAGTCTTATAATACCTACATTGTTTAATGATTCAGGGTGAGTAGCATTCTCCTCTGTGAACTTGAATGAATGAAAATTCTTTCTGTCAGAACTAACATTGCAGTATAAGTCCACTTTGACTCCATGTTTTTGCAGACTATATTTAGACAAGGCCTGAATGGCAATTGTGCTATCCTGTAAAATAGCATGTAAACAGAATAAATGTAGCATTTCATTTGATTATCATTAATAACGAAACAAGATGATGATAATGATGTCCTAATGTCATGGGATCAACACAAGCTATTAGCTCTTAGACTCAAGAATGGTAACTATATATAAATCATAATGTATAATTTTCTTTAAAGAAATAGACAATAAATCTTTCTCTCTCTCTCTCGCTGCAATCAAGACTCAACAGAGTAGGATTCCAGACTCTCTCATGAAGTCAGCTGTCTGTTTAAGTGTCTCTTCCAGGAAGGTGGGTGTGGACCACATTGCTCCTCTCAGGTCTGTGTACTGGGGGCAATCCTATAGAACATGTTTTGTAGTCATATTGTCCAGTGTACAGTAGCATAGACTGGTTGTACCTATTTTGAATTTGGTGAACATGTGGTTTCTCATTCTATTGTAAAAAGTAAAGTAAAGTACCCCCCGTCACGCCGAGTGGCGTATAGGGAAATATGGTGTTAGTGACCCTATATTTTACAGACCTTCAGCACATGATTTTTGGGGTAATGTGGTCGGTATTACGCCCGTGCTGCTTTTACTTTCCCAGAAAAAATCCGGTACCCATTTAAGGCTGGGTGAACCCGGAGCCGTCGGTTGGGATCGAACCCTACCCCTTGTCCGTAGTAGTCCAGTTCACTAACCACTGAGCTATCGCGGCTCCTACTAATTTTTAGGGAATTAGTAAAACCCAGGTGTCCTCGCCAGGGTACGAACCCCGGCTGTTGCCGTGGTAAGCCAACCGCCTATCGATTGCGCTAACCGGACACCCTCATTCTATTGTGGCCACAATAAATTAAATGTTTTTAGAACAGCCTCATTTAAGCACTTTATATATGATGGAATGAGCTAAAGACTAGTTCCAGAACAGAAGTAAAAGAAATGGCTAGGCATGCATCTAACAATAATATCTATAAAAGAAGGTGGACATATGTCTGCCATATGATGAGCAGTGGCAATATGAGAATTGCAAAACAAGTTCCCAAATACTTTTGCAAAATGTCCCAATTATTCTTATGCATCTTTTTTATTTTAAATATTACAGTCATTCATTATACAGAAGACTGGTTTCCCTCTGCTACATATCCATTTTCGAAAGTTAAATGAGCCATATTTTAGAGATAGAAAACCAAATGAAACCATAAGAAAAATAGTAGGAACAAAACCCTTCCAGGAATATATAGAACAACAACAACTTAAATGGTTTGGCCACCTGGTCAGAATGAATCCTTATCAATCACCATCAAGGGCGCTCTTCTCGAGAATGCATGGAAAAAGACCAAGAGGAAGACCCAGAAGAAGATGGATAGATGCAGTGACAGAGACATGTAACAACAAAGGAAAGTCACTAATTCAGACAGTTCGAGCAGCTCAAGAACGACAAATTATATAAACCACGACACCTTTTAGGTATCAGTGAAGAGAGAAAAGAAGAAGAAAAAAGAAAGAAGAAATGAGCCATGTGTTGGGAATATATTTGATTTCTAAAGTGTGCTTCGGATTTTGTTTTTTGTGTGTGTTTTATGTCATGTTATCATGGCTTCAAATGGAAAATGGCTGAAACCCTAGTTCCCTCAGAATTATTTAGAAAAAACTACAGCAGCTTTCAAAGGTAAGTAAATTAAATTTCCATAAGATACAGTATGTTCACATTATTGTATTTTGTTGTATTGTGATTGAGATACCTGTAGAATCATATGGCATGGATAGATCATAGTACTCATAAGATTTGAAAATTTCCTACATGTTTTACATCATACTGTGTCAACATCAAATGTAAATGCCACTATTACATTGAACACTCTTGGAATGGGATATTCAGCCAGCAAAAATGTAAGTAAATATTGTTAACAAAAATTAACTGTTGGAATAAATTATGTACCTGATTTTATTTTAAATTGATCTGGATTCATAATTTAGTAAGTAACATTTTATTTTTTCAACTTTCATTTTCCTCTCTCTTAACTTTTTAAAAATTTACTCCAATGATCTTTTTGTCATACAAATATTTCCTTGTGAAATATTTCTTCTTTAATTAGGTATATGGTATGATTTATTTAAAAATAAAACTTGTACAGAATGTGTACATTGGTGACATTTGGTAGTTCACAAATCTAATTCAGATAACTCAGTTCAAACCAACAAAATAATCAGGAAGGCAAAGAGTTTATAGCAAATACCACCAGACATGGAGAATCTATAATTTATGCCCGATGTACATGTCTATGGTTCAAAAGGGCAAGTGATTGATGGATGGATTTGATGAGTGGGTGGGTGGAAAGCTGGGTGGCTGGATAGATGGATGGATGGGTGGCTGGATGGATGGATGGGTGGGTGGCTGGATAGATGGATGGATAGATGGCTGGGTGGATGAGTGGGTGGATGGATGGATGTATTTTAACATTTTAATTTATTAACACATTCTGTACCAAGGGGTTTAACACACAGTGGCTGCGCCATTTTTCAGAATAAAAAAAAACTGTTAAATAACAGCGATAAAATAAATTAATATTGATCTAAAATATGCATTTTGTTGGGAAAATTTATTCATGAAGTCAGAAAAGCAGGTAATAAGAGAATGATAAAGTTTTAGCAGAAATAATTGTGAAAACATCGATAAATTAAAAGCATTAAATCGCTGCTTTTGGGCTCCACGCACTGGTTTGGAAAGCTGTGATTAAACACTTCATTCTTGGGTATGGTGTTCTCGTAGCATTTATTGAAGGCTAATTGTGTTTTATTTTGATCTTTCTTTACCATATTGTAAAACCATTATATCTGTTGGTTCTTCATGTATTTATTAGTGAGAATTATTCCTAACGTTTTACTTAGTTCTTCACATTTAATCTTAACTATCAAACTTCTTCTTGCCAAATGTCTAAAACATCTAATTTAGATGGTGGTTATATTTTGTATTGTTCTTGAGTTCAGGTCTTTCATAAATAACACAATACTAGAATAAAAACTATGTTGTAATAAAATAGTGGATGGCTAAAATTTAATGCAAGGAAATACAGGGACAGTAGATCCAAGACAAGTGAGTTGAGCAAATTTATAAAATAAATACATTTTTAAGCAGCTGACATATGTATCTGATGAAGAAGATATATCAAAGATTCACTGGAAATGTGTTTCATTAGTTTTAAAACTGAGATAATCTCCTCAAAAGAAAAAAAAGTGTTTTACATAGGATTATTTTATTTGGCTAAATAAGATCAAATGAGCTACTTACATTACAGACAGCATCAGTTCACACCAAGTAATAAGAAAATTGCATTCAGAAATGACAAATTTGTTACCAACTATTCCTGCATCTCTGAGCTGTGACCCATATTTGAAAAGGGTTCTCAAGTAGTAATGAAATTATACTCACATTATTGAAAAATACCATCAACTTTAACCTTAATCTGTTATCATTGTTATTTTTGATGGAAAGCATTGCTTTCAATTAAATTATTATCATTATTTTTATTATTTTTATTTGTGCTTATAACTAGAGGGAACCGTGGTAGCTCAGTGGTTAGTGAACTGGACTACAATGGACAAGAGGTTGGGTTCGATCCTGATCACAGCTTCCATATTCACCCAGCCTCAAATGGGTACCAAAAAGAGAGCAGATTGGGCAAAGTTTGCCAGGCTCACTGATACATATACTGCGCCTATCAACACCCACAAAAAGAAGGTCAATAATATGATAGAGCGGTTAACAAATGGAATCCTGAGAGCTGCTAAAAAATCCATTTCTAGAGGAGCAAGAAGAAACTACAAGCCATACTGGAGCAAGGAAGTACAAAGACTAGAAGAGGAACTGGATAGAGAACTAGCTGAAACATCACACACCACAGAGAACAACATTGCCTACAATGCAGACTCTGCCAAATACAGATGAGAGGTCATGATATCAGCAAGACAGAGCTGGATAGACAAAACAGAGAGCCTTAATCTAGACAAAAATGGTCATAAACTATGGAAACTTGCGAAAAGCTCTGAGCAACAAAAACAACTGCCAACCTTCAACATCATTAGCACACAACCAGAACATCCTCACAGGCAAAAGAGCAGCAAATCTACTGATAAGAGACTTACAAAAACATTAGTAGGATAAACATTCCAATAGACAAACAGAAAGCTGCAAGACAGGAAAACCAAGATGCAAAACACATGCCTTTAGCACCAGAAGAGCATCAGATGACCATTTTTACTCCAACAGAATTAGATGTTTCCCTCAAAGGATTGAAGCTCAAAAGTTCCCCTGGTAAAGATGGAATCACCAACGAAATGCTCATAAATCTGGGACAGAAAGCCAAGGGCCAGCTTCTAAGGATAATAAGTGCTAGCTGGAAGAGAGGTCATGTGGCAGCAATCTGGAAAGAAGCTATTATAGTGCCCATTCTCAAGCGTGGAAAAGACCCACTAGACCCAAGTAGCTACAGACCGATTAGCCTACTGAGCTGCCTGAGTAAACTCATAGAAAGGCTGGTTAACAGAAGACTTATGTGGCATTTGGAGACAAAACAACAAATTGTACCACAACAAAGTGGCTTCCGTCAGCACAGATCACCTACATCGCACAGGAAATAGAGGATGCTCAACAAGAAAAGAAACACACACTGGCAGTGTGGGTTGACATGGAGAAGGCTTTTGATAGGGTATGGTGAGAGGGTTTAAAGAACAAGCTTTTTAGACTTGGCATACAGGGTCGTTTATTCAATTGGGTCTCTCAACACCTTCAGGATAGAATGGCCAGAGTACAAGTTCAAGGTCAACTAAGTAAGAAGGTCACAATCAAACAAGGTGTCCCACAAGGCAGAGTCTTGTCCCCAACACTCTTTTTAATTTTCATAAATGACATCGTAATGGACATTCCACCCAGAATACACTCAGCAATATACGCAGATGATCTGGCGTTATGGGCTCGCGAGGAAAGTATGTCAGAGGCTGGATCCAGGATGCAAGATGCCCTAGGTGAACTTGAAAAATGGACGAACACCTGGTTCTTACCAATTAACGAAAAAAAAAACTACATATACAATTTTCAGCCTATCAAGAAACACACTCTCTGCAAACTTGAAGATAAAAGACCATACACTCCCTATTGACCAAAACCCAACATATCTTGGCATCACCATGAATCGCAGAATGACTTGGAAAAATCAGATAGACAGAGCAAGAAAAAAAGCCACAAAATGAACTAATATAATGAAGAAATTGGCAGGAACGGACTGGTGAGCAGACAGCAATATCTTGAAATGACTATACGTAGGAAGAGTCAGACCAGTCCTAGAGTATGGAGTACAGCCTAGGCTATGGCTTCCAAATCACACCTTAGCAAAATTAACAGAACACAGAACCAAACTGCCCGTATCATCACTGGTGCTATGAAATCTACACCTATCAAGACTCTAGAAACAGTAACAGGTTTACAACCCTTAGATGACAGATGGGTCACTAAAGTATTGCAACAAGCGGAGAAATATACAAGGCTCCTTAGCCACCCCATGCACCAAAGAATAACTGATTTCGGAATTGTACGACTAAAGAAGAGGAGCAACTTCACTGCAATTGCCAATGAACTAACTACTGGAGACCCAGTACTTTCCCAAACAATACCGAAACCCTTGGGCCCATCTGATATGTCTCCTCATGGGAAACATAAAATACCAGAACTTAAGGAAAATATAACAGGAATCATGAAAAAAGGCACCCAATCAGACACAGAAAGAAAGCACGTAGCAGAAAAACACATACACGATACCTACCCACAGGACTCATGGTCCCACATATACACAGATGGCTCTGCTACAAATGCCACCAGAAATGGAGGGGGAGGTTTGTTCTTGAGGCTGAATAACCAGGACAAGATCACCAAGTCAATAGCTACTGGAAAATTCTCAAACAACTTTAAAGCAGAAACTGAGGCCCTCAGAGATGCTGCAACACTGGCTACTCAACACAAAAATAACATGCACAATAAATTGGTGATTCTGACTGATGCACTGTCAGTACTATAAGCTCTAAAAAGCCCCAAGAACAATGAACTAGATGACTTGAGAACTACCCTAGACCAACTATGCAATAACTTCCAGAGAGTAGTCATTCAGTGGATACCATCACACTGTGATATACACGGGAACGAACGCGCAGACAAATTAGCTAAAGGGGAGGGAGATTACCACAAGAGAACCTTCCGCTCAGTTATGATGAAGCCAAATCCATCCTCAAATGTAGTACCATGAAAAATGGAAACGAGAACACCCAAAGATAACGAGAGGGACGGATACCATCACCCATCAAGGAGGTATCAAGTAATCATACTTCGTCTACGCACTGGCCACAATAGAATGAGAAATCACATGTTCACCAAATTCAAAATAGGTACAACCAGCCTATACCACTGTACACTGGACAATATGGCTACAAAACATGTTCTACAGGATTGCCTCCAGTACACAGACCTGAGAAGAGCAATGTGGTTCACACCCACCTCCCTGGAAGAGAAACTATATGTGGCAATCGAATCACTTAAACAGACAGCTGACTTCATGAGAGAGTCTGGAATCCTACTCTGATTGAGTCTTGATTGCAGAGAGAGAGAGAGAGAGAGAGAGAGAGAGAGAGAGAGAGGAATGGGTACCGGATTTTTTTCTGGGAAGGTCAGGTGGCACAGGTGTAATACCAACCACAATATCCCAAAAATTATGTGCCGAAGGTCTATAAAAATTATGGTCACTAACACCATATTCCCTATACACCACTTGGTGTAACGGGGCTGGGGCTCTTTACTTTATGTTTACTTTATAACTAAAGCTTACCATTGTGCCAATAAAAGCACCATAATGGTTTCTCTGCCCAACAAGCCAATCAGCAATTTCATCTGCATTAGGGTATCCATGATTTACATAAATGATAAGTGCATAGGCGGTAGCTTCAATGGCAGAAGCTTGAGCACCTTTGTGATACCAGAAGGGTGTTTGCTTTGATTCATCAGTTTCTATGTTAGACCAATACAGTTGGCCTGAGGAAAGAAAAATTATTATGAGTTTTCCATAGCTTCAACAATGATATTATTAACATTCTTGAAGTATCCATTCAATGCATGAATCTCTAAATCAAGATTATCCAGAATTAACAAGGACATTTCCTTTATAGATTTTACAAATACTGCAGCTGGTGACAGTCGTAGGTGAAATGTTACAAACAATAGATGATCACATTTTGCATCAGATATTAAAACAAAAGAATGGAATTTTAAAAGTTGATGCAATTTCATGGCTTAAGTTTAACTGCAGGATTATTGCCCATGCAAATGACTCTTGGTCACCATCAAACCATGAAACCAGGATCATTAATTGTTGTAAATGTAAAATTGACAACTGGTCCAGTTCCATTCTCATGAGATGTCAGAATCACTTAATGTTCTATTTCTCTGTGCGTTTGATGCAGAGTGGAATTCCAATACTTTTATGTTTTAATTTTTCTTTCTTTCTTTTCTAATGACTTTAATTGGTTTTTTCATAATATTCTCATCTAGAATATTGAGATATTTCTCTATGTAGTTAAGGAAGGGCATTAATAACTGAGGGTTGGCAGAATCATGTTGAACAGAATAAAAGGTGCCACAGATAATATTATGCACTAAGAACAAGCATGACTCAGAAAGGGGAGACGCTGTCAAGACCAAATATTCACTCTAAGGATATACTAGAATAACCTACAGAAAAACAACTAGTAATCTGTAATTTTATTTACTTGTAAAAAAAGCATTTGACAGCATACATTGATTGTCCTTGTGGAATATCTTGAAACATTATAGAATACCTCTAAAAATTATCAAAATCGTAAAAGATATATATATGATGTCTATACTTACGCAGTTAGCACAAAGGAGGGAACGAGTAATTGGTTTCAGATTGAAACAAGAGTCAAACAAGGATGTATACTATCACCTTTGCTATTTGGAAATATGATTGATTACATAATGAATCTTCTTCTTCTTTTCTCTTTTCACTGATACCTAAAAGGTGTCGTGGTTTATATCATTTGTTGTTCTTGTGCTGCTCGAATTGTCTGAATTAGTGATTTTCCTTTGTTGTTACATGTCTCTGTCACTACATCTATCCATCTTCTTCTTTTCTCTTTCACTGATACCTAAAAGGTGTCGTGGTTTATATCATTTGTTGTTCTTGTGCTGCTTGAATTGTATGAATTAGTGATTTTCCTTTGTTATTACATGTCTCTGTCACTGCATCTATCCATCTTTTTCTGGGTCTTCTTCCTCTTGGTCTTTTTCCATGCATTCTCGAGAAGAACGCCCTTGATGGTGATTGGTAAGGATTCATTCTGACCAGGTGGCCAAACCATTTAAATTGTTGTTGTTCTATATATTCTTGGCAGGGTTTTGTCCCTACTATTTTTCTTATGGTTTCATTTGGTATTCTATCTCTTCTTGTGTTGTTTGTTACTTTTACATAATGAATAAATGTTGCAAAGGCAATAATAGCATTAAATGATATGACAAGAATGACCTGGAAGATCTAGATTTTGCAGATGACATAGTGCTCCTAAGTGACTATATCAAAAGGATGTAATATATCACAGATTTCCTATCATCCATGGTGAAAAGAAAAGGATGAAATCAACCAGGATAAAACAAAAATAATGAAAAATACATTTACACCAGAGGGTAATATATACTTAAATTGTTAGACATTGAAAAGATCACGTCACTATGTATATATCTTGGTAGTAATATAAATCAAGAAGGCGAAACAAGGAAAGAGATCAGAAGCAGGATACCAAAAACAGCAGCAAATCTTAAAAACCTGGAAAAAATATGGAAATCAAAAATACTAAGCAAGAAAACTAAACTTAGAATATTCCACTGAAACATATTATCAACCTTTACCTGTGCCAGTAAAAGCTGGAAAACATCAAAAGAGATTGAGAGAAAATTAAATGTTTTTGAAGACAAATGGAATGCCTAAGAGGAATACTCTTTATACAATGGGATGAATTCAAGACTAATATTGAAATATGAGAAGTGGTCATGCAACAAATGATCTCATCTACAATTAGGAAGGGATGATGAACATATGTTGGACATGAGCTGAGAAACAACAAAAGAATTTCAAAAAAACCCTTTTTTATGGGAAACATCAGGATACGGGAAAAGAGGAAGACCTAGAGAGATACTAAAAAGAACACTTATAAGAGAAGCGAAGTGGCAGGTATAGACTCATTAGGTAATATTGAACATCTGATCCAGAATAGAGATGGGTGGTGAAAAACACTACAAGCCCTATGTGATGTCTAACAGGGCAGGAAGGATCAGAATCAAGATAATTTTTTGAAATTCAATATTATTCTATCTATATATTGACCACTAATATCTTCAGTAATAAAGAAAAGACGATGGTCATATGTTGGACATGTGATGAGAAGAGATAATAACCAAATAGCAAAGCAAGCCCTCATATGGGAAACAACAGGTAAGAGGAAAAGAGGAAGACCCAGAGAGACACTGAGAAGAACATTGATGAGAGAGGCAAGAGCAGCAGGATTCGGCTCCCTCAATGAGATAGAGCTGCTTGCACAGAACAGAGACAAATGGCGAGATTTGATAAAATATCTTTAAAAGAATTGAAAACTGCTAGAACAAAAATTCAGATAAGAGAAGGAGTATCTTGGTCTACGCCCTATGGGCCGGCTACGGCTCGAAAGGTCAATAGATAGATAGATTGACCTTTCGAGCCATAGCCGGCCCATAGGGCGTAGACCAAGATCTATCTATCTATTCACCTTTTGAGCCATCGCCAGCCCATAGGGTGTAGACCAAGATCTATCTATCTATTGACCTTTCGAGCTGTAGCCGGCCCATAGGGTGTAGACCAAGATCTATCTATCTATTGACCTTTCGAGCTGTAGCCGGCCCATAGGACATAGACCAAAATCTATCTATCTATTGACCTTTCGAGCTGTAGCCGGCCCACAGGGCATAGACCAAGATACTTCTTCTCTTATCTGAATTTTTGTTCTAGCAGTTTTCAATTCTTTTAATGATGTTTTATCAAATCTCGCCATTTGTCTCTGCTCTGTGCAAGCAGCTCTATCTCATTCAGGGAGCTGATTCCTGCTGCTCTTGCCTCTCTCATCAATGTTCTTCTCAGTGTCTCTCTGGTCTTCCTCTTACCTGTTGTTTCCTATATATGTTATATGACTTGCTATTTATCTTTATATGACCGCTATTTATCTATTGCTTTTTTTATTTAAATCTTTATCGTAGATAATCTTCACAGTGGTTTAGTCCAGCTTGAAATGGATCATTTTAGGTTTATCTGTATAAACAATAGTGTTTGTGTGTGAAAATTGATTTAATATGCTACATCTCCTCTATTTAAACATTAATAGTAAATATAAAGTTAAGGGGGAGACAAAAACATGTAAAGGATACCCATCATGCTTGTGATGTTTAAGGAAGAAGGTGTTAGTGCCCATATTTTTAATGACCATTTGTACGTTTATGGGTGATGTGATCCGAATTATGTTGGAATGCCCACCTTTCCCATAGAAAGTTTATGGCACTCATTTTCAAATGCTGGGTGAACCTCATATATTTATTTAATAATATAATTAATAATAGTACTAATTAATATTATTGCTATTATAGAAAACAAGGCAATCCCAAAATGGACAACATTTTCTTGGGAAAGTGCAACCATGGGACTAAGAATTGTCAATCATGGAGAACTACAACTTCCATCCTATGTGCCATCTTCAGCCTGAGAGGAAAACGAATGAATCAATTATTATTATAATACAACATAGATTTGCAAACAAGTAGTCAGAATAAAATGGTACACCATTTAGAACTAACCTTGGCTATTCTTTTTCTTCATTAAATGCAATTTCTTTAATGCTTCTCTGTACTCTTCGCTGTCATCACCCAGTAGCATGAGGGCATATGTCACTTTAGCTAGAACCATTGGCTCATTGATAGATTCTATGCTATCTTCTAGAAAAGAAGATATTTCTCCTTGAAGGGAAAGATGTTGTTCCTAAAAGAAGAGAACACTAGAGTTGTATAATAGGTTTTAATATTTTGAAAAACAAAAACAAAAGGTACAGCAAAAGCCAGGGGAAAAACCTGGTCAAATAATCCATGCATTAGATGCATATATTTGTCCTGTTGCTTTAAATGTTTTTTTAAATCTTAGTAAATGAGATTTCTTTGAGAGTAATATCATAGTGATAATGAGGTCCTTGTTCCTTCTTCATCAAAACTTGCTTTTATTGTAAGCTGTGGTTAATTTAGTAGATCCTTGCTGTGTTCTGCCATTTTTAATATTTTCTTGTTCTCTGTGATATCCTTATCAAATGGGATATTTGCCATTGACAATTTTTTCATGCAGTTGTTTATTAGATGTCAGTGGAAACTAGAAATTCTCATTTGGACGTACTCATTTTCCAACATAAATATTTTTTTCATGATGGTCACATTAAATGTGTTATAGATCTACTTCTAGTTCAATTTTTTAATTATTTATTTTAAATTTTAAATACATATTTATACGTGTGTTGTATGTTTGTTCCTGTTGAAGGCCTTTGCACCGAAACGTCATTCTGATTTCTGTCGTCCTCTTACTACGTGAAACTTTAACTATACCATTTTTTTTCTTCTACATATATTTTGTTAATTCTCCTGTTATAGATCTCATATTTTTCATTATTTGTTCATATATCATATAGAAAAATCTTTAGGAATTATGGCCTTTTTGTGTTTACAATAATATAAGATATATGTATAAAGAAAATAGCATACACAATAATGTAGAAAGAGGAGAGAAAAAAATTAAGCAACAAAAGGGAAAAATAAAAGAACTCTACTTCCTGGTCTCTTGATTCTATTCTGTTCTATTCTATTCTATTCTGTTCTATTCGAGGAATCAGTTTAATTGAAGTCGAAGCACCCCCATATCTGTTCCACCGCCTGTCCCAGTATTGTCTTAAGCATATGCAGACTGATTGTTCCTGTAAGATGTTGATTGTAGATACATCTGCTTTTCCCATTAAGCACTCCGAATCGACCAGACACCTTTTCCACCTTTAGACTCCTCAGTCTTTCACTGTATAAATCCTTGTCCTACTCATCCTCTCCCTCTTGTCTTAATGAATGAAGAAAAAAACTTGGCATGGCAATGTTCTCTTTGTCCACAGTAAGGCCACAGAGTAAGGTCTCTTGATGAAATCAGTAATTATTGAGTTATTTGCGGGTCATCATCATTGCACTCCGGACATGTCCATAGGTGCTCAGATCCCCTCCTCAGCAATTCCCGCAGTGTCCAGTGACTGACAACTCCAGTTCTGTGTTGGTTCATAAGTCAATAATTTAGTGTAGTGTTTTACTTGTCTATATTCTAGAAACATTCTCTACTTTTCAGGTTAATTATTTAATGAAGTTTCATTTGCTGGCCTTCACATCTTTGTCTATTGTTATATAGTTCTGTTAGGTGAAGTCATTTAATGTTGAATTATTTATTGTGAGATTAATTTCAGTCATTCTCACAGAATACTCAGCCTTTGGTTGGGGACATGTGTGGAGAGAGAACCCCAAGCTGTGAATCATCAAAAGTTGTGGAAAAAAAGAATTGGATCCTTTAACATCAATTTCCCCAAAGAGAAAATTACCGCTACTTTTAAATTAAAATAGTTCTATTTAATTGTTATTGTACAAAATAATAATATATTTACTCTATTTAATAACAATGAATTTAAAATTATATCCCTTTTCATAATACAAGGTTTACAGTGTTTATTTTAGTGGTTAATTTGTTCTTTTTGCTTATGTAGGACAATTAAATTCCCATTCATGCATCAATAAGTACTTAAAGGTTGTGCCTCATTTTAATAACTTTTAAAATGACACATTCTTGGTACAAGGGCACATTTATTAAAATTAATAATATTGGCTGCACTAGAGATACTCCTATCTTATCAACAGCTTAGGACTACTGTTGATACAAGTTTATACATCTATTGGCTTAACCCTTTCACTACTAACAACGAGTATATTCATCTGTATGATTTGCTTGCATGATACCAAAGATGAGATAACTCATCACGTTTCTGGACCTTTATTGTTCATTTATTGATGGATGTAACCAATAATTATTGCCATGACTATTCTCTATTATATCCTTCTTTGAGTTTTTTCAGCTTTATTTTGGAAAATATAGTAATATAGTGATTTTGAGGACCTGACTAGCATTTTAAAAAAAAATTGTGTCAGGTGGAGAGCATCATTTTCTTCAGACAAAAGAAAAATTGATATCTGTAAATGATGCAGGTATTATTTAATTAATTGGTGGTGTGAGGTGGTTTAAAAAAAAAACAGGATGGGTTATCACTATCAGAGTGAGAAGCAGAATTGAAACATGGGTGACAGACAAGCTATGAAGCAAACATAAAGATCTCCTGCTAGCTGATGGAAACACAGAGCCAGTTCATCAATAGATTTATATGCTGAAAATAGAAAATGTCCATAGAAGTAGAAAAAGAAGAAGAAAATGTAAATAATTTTCAGAAGGTGTTATCCATAATTTACCTTTTCTGTTTTCTGACATTCCAGTATTGCAATAAGGACTTCAGCACTTAACATTATCCTGTATTCCAAGGAATCCTGATTATAATAATGAATGAATAAATAAAATGATGCAATAATTTTAAAAAAAGATAATGAGTTTACTTGTATTCTATTAAAGCAATATACTATTTTGCTGAGCTTGTTAAGCTAAAGTATTATAAATCAAATCTGGATATAGGTTTTTTATATAATCATCATGTTGATCACATTCTAGAAAGACGCAATAAAGGTACTACAACTTTTATAGCAATGGAAGATGCCAAATGAGACCAGCCCTAAAAAAAAAAATCTTTCATTCATTGTCCTCTTGAGCTGAAGGTGGCACACAGGGTGGAAGTCACAGTTCTTCATGATTGCTGCTAGTTCTTGTAGGTCTTGGTTGTTTCTTAGTTTCATGGTTGAGTCATCCATAGTATTGTTCTGTGCAACGATTCTCTTGATCTGTCTTATTTTCTTTTATGTGATGATTTACACATTAATACAAATACAAAACAATGGCAGATACAAAAATGGAGCAAAGAGTGCTTTATGTTTGGTACCAATAGTTGACTTTGTAATAGTTGACTTTGTAATAGTTGACTTTATAGTGATAGATTATAGTTGGGTGAGCATCCTCACAATGTGCAAGCCTAGAACTGTACAAAATAAGATTATATGAATAGTGCCAAAATGGCAAATATTGTAAGAGAAAGAGTAGGCATTGAACCAATCATAAACTATATATGAACTGGTTTGCCCATTTAAGAATGCCAAGTAAGCCCTTACTATAAAAAGCATATGTTAAAAGAGGAGAAGGGAGAAGAGCAAGACTATTATCAGCTTTTCAATTTAAATGGTTCAGCAAAAGGACTACAATGGGAAGGCACATTTAGAAAAGGTCTCTTTATTTAGTAGATAATTATTAAACATCAACAAGCTGGAGTTTTCTACAAATCTGGCAATATGAATGAAATAATGGAGAAATAAAGACAAACATCAAATGGCTGTGAAAATAAGACTAAGCTACAACAATGTCAGTTTCATAAATAAGCTTTAGATTTATCATATCCATAGATGATGTCAGTGGATTTCACCTTTAATGATAATTATTATCTATCAAATAATTAAAACAATGAGATAATAGAATCCCGTGTGTTACCGGGGCCCCATTATGTGGGATGTAAAGAATAGTGACACTGTGACCTTCCAGGCATGTCGTAAGAGGCGACTAAGGAGGTTGATCGATGGCTTGACAAGCTGTCATTGTAAAAAGCATTGTTATGGAAACAGACCATGGATTTTAGAAGCAGTGATCTCTGCAATATGTGCCATTTTGGCACGCAAGGTTTCTGTTTTTGAGATTGTGGTTCTGCCCTATGTGCCGTCTTCGGCTCGAAAGGATAATAGAGAGAGAGAGATAATAGACAACAACAACAGGTGTTAGCTTCTTCATCGAGATTGAGCAACTCAACCTGAATAGGGTCATATAACAAAACATAATGCAGGGTCTGACACTTGATAACAAAAATTATCAGGCATAGAGAGTCTAGAATGTTTGTCCTATGTGCCGTCATCAACTTGAAAGGATGATAGGTAAGTAGGTGGGTGGGTGGATGGATGGATGTACAGATCGACAAACCAAGGGACACATGGATGGATAGATGGACTGATGAATGAATAGACAGATAAACAGACAGACAGGTTAATGTTTCAAAAATGTAACAATTTACATTTGCTAGTCTCCAGTCTTGTTCTTTGAGTGTTCCATTTTTGTTCACTTGATCAGACAGCCAATTAAAACCTCTATCTATGAGGTTTTCTCGGTCAATGAAAGCGAGTGAAGATGCATGGCACAGAGTCTTCAGCACCAATGCTGTTAACCTATTAAAATAAATTACATTTACTTTGTCAGCCAATCATAGTTATGAAATTAATATGGGTACCAAAAGAATAGACACCATTTGGAAAGATTGACTGGTTATTGATACCACAATCTATCAGGCATTTATTTCTTGACCAAATGTCTATATAGATTATCTACAAGTATGTTCAAGTTAATGTTCAAGCTAATGTTCAAGCTAATGTTTAAGCTAATGTTCAAGCTAATGTTCAAGCTAATGTTCAAGTTAATGTCACTTCCAAAATGAGTGTGCTCATTCAAGCGCAAAGCTTAGATTTTAATTTTAAAAATGCACCAAAAAATGCATTGCATAGTCTGGTCAGAATATTGCAGCCAAAATTAATTTTAAGCTAATCAACAGAAAGCGAAACAGCTGCATTAAATTTGTAAAAAATTAATCCCTACTTACATTTGTCTGTATATGTTTTCCAGAGTGGGATTTTCAAAATGTGGATTATTTGTTTCATTAATTGAAATTATGGACAACAGAGAATGTGGCACAGCATGGTGATTAAAGCCCTGGCTTTTCCAATCAAATGTAGTTAGTTTACTAACATATCAATAGTGTGCAGCACACCATTAATTTTGACGTGTCATATTATTTGTGTTTTATGATATCATTTACCATATTTGCTGGGATATAAAACACACAGGGTTATAAGATACATTCCATTTTTAAAATATATATTTTAGAAGAAAAAAATGTAATCACTGAATATTATAATTTATTTACAGCGTTTCATATATGAAGTAATACATAGGTCTACATAGGTCATGGTGGCTGAGTGGTTAGTGTGCTCGCTTCCTGACCAGAAGGGTCCAGGTTCGATCCCCAGCAGTGGCAGATTTTTATTCAGACTGACAAGGCTACAGGGTTCACCCAGCCTCTAAAAATGGGTACCAGAGATTTTTCTGGGAAGTAAAGGCGGCCTGGCGTAATACCGACCATATCACCCAAAAATGTGCCATGGTCATAGAAAAATATGGTCACTAACACCATATTCCCCATACGACTAGCAAGGCATGAAGGGAACCTTTACTTTTTTTTTTTTCATAGGTCTACTTTCTACTTTGTCAAAAACCCAGACATTTATCTCCAGAGCAAAATAAAAAGTGACTTAAAAACTTCTTCTGAATCAGAATCTGAGCCGTTATACAACAAATTGTAATACTAAAAAAAAAAATAAGAAAACAGTGGTAAGGTGACAGCTTTACGTGGTAATGGACGAAACAAAAGTCAACGTTTCGGCCAAGTAGGCCTTCATCTGGACAAACAACAAACACACAAAAATATATAAGGATATATTAACAAATCTAACTACATGGCGATAATATGTTAGATACTCAAGAGAGGAAAATTAAAAAATGGTCACTTCCCTGTGTTCCTGAGTGTGGTCAGCCTTCAAATGGACTAAATTGATAAGGCAGGATGACCAACTATAAATCTCACTGACCAGGCTGTCAAGTGAGAAGACAGAAAGGAAGGGTTCTAAAAAATATGGGGAGGTGGGTACAGGATATGTATAAACTATGCAAATCTAACTCTGTGTCTTGATGCCTTTACCTCTACAACAAATTGTCCTGTGTACCATCTAGTGCTACCTGCACTACTAATGTCAAAAGTCTAAAAAATTAATAGTGGTGGCAATTTTGCCCCATTAGTACTGCAGGAAAAATCATGTTGTTTAGCATAATCAATCACATGTAGCTTGTATCCTATGTTATACCAATGTCAATGATGTTTTTAAGCCACAACTTATCAACAAATTTAGGAAAATCCATAAGCAGAAATTAAACACAATTAAAATCGCTCACAATAGTAGGAACATTTAAATGAATACAGCTGTGATAGTCAATGACAACATATGTGCAAAAATTTATATAAATGAAAGTAATCTAAAACTGATTATTGGTGTGTAAGACACACCCAATATTTTCGGACCTATTTTTAAAGAAAAATAGGATACATTTTACTTTGTACCATAGTTTACAATATGTAGTGTGCATCACAACTTACAATGAGTCTTATGAACTACAGATTACAATATGTAGTCTGCATCCAGTTTACAATATGTAGTAAGCATCACAACTTACAATGAGCCCTGTGTACCACAGTTTATAATAACTAGTATGCATCACAGCTTATAATGAGCCCTGTGTACCACAGTTTACAATAAGTAGTGTGCATCACAGCTTGCAATGAGCCCTGTGTACCACAGTTTACAATAAGTAGTGTGCATCACAGCTTACAATGAATCCTATGTACCACAGTTTACAATAAGTAGTGTGCATCACAGCTTATAATGAGCCCTGTGTACGATAGTTTACAATAAGTAGTGTGCATCACAGCTTACAATGAGCCCTATGTACCACAGTTTACAATAAGTAGTGTGCATCACAGCTTACAATGAGCCCTATGATCAACAGTTTACAATAAGTTGTGTGCATCACAACTTACAATGAGCCCTGTGTACCACAGTTTATAATAAGTAGTGTGCATCACAGCTTACAATGAGCCCTGTGTACCACAGTTTACAATAAGTAGTGTGCATCACAACATACAATGAGCTCTATGTACCACAGTTTACAATAAGTTGTGTGCACCACAGTTTACAATAAGTAGTGTGTATCACAACTTACAATGAGCCCTGTGTACCACAGTTTACAATAAGCAGTGTGCATAACAACTTACAATGAGCCCTGTGTACCACAGTTTACAATAAGCAGTGTGCATGACAGCTTACAATGAGCCTTGTGTACAACAGTTTACAAAAAGTTGTATGCATCACAACTTACAATGAGCCCTGTGTACCACAGTTTACAATAAGTTGTATGCATCACAACTTACAATGAGCCCTATGTATCACAGTTTACAATAAGATGTATGCATCACAACTTACAATGAGCCCTGTGTACCACAGTTTACAATAAGTTGTATGCATCACAGCTTACAATGAGTCCTATGTATCACAGTTTACAATAAGTTGTATGCATCACAGCTTACAATGAGTCCTATGTATCACAGTTTACAATAAGATGTGTGCATCACAGCTTACAATGAGCCCTGTGTACCACAGTTTACAATAAGTTGTATGCATCACAGCTTACAATGAGTCCTATGTATCACAGTTTACAATAAGTTGTATGCATCACAGCTTACAATGAGTCCTATGTATCACAGTTTACAATAAGATGTGTGCATCACAACATATGATGAACCTTATGTATCACAGTTTACAATGGACTGAAAGTATGACAGTTCACAATGAACCTCATGTATCAAAACTTGAAATGAGCTGTGTATGTCACAGTTTACAATTAACTGCAAACTTTTCAGTTTACAATGAGCTAATTAGACATGGTTTAAACAAGGACTAGAGATGATATATGATTTGATTTTTTAGGGCATGTTAAAAGATACAGCAGCCTACTAAATGTATTCTTGGAGGGAAAACACAAGATAGAAGAGTCTGTGGCAGACTAAGACTAACGTGGGTGAGTAACATCAAAAGATGGACAAGGAAGCCTATGACAACCTGCACCATCAAAGCAAGAGAAAGCGGATTAGCGCTCCATGGTAGTCAACCTTTGATGTGCAGATGGCACAAAATGATGATGATGATGGTGATGATGGGAGATGATATAACATTTAGTCTTTATCAACACCAATGGATGAAAAACTCACAGTACATAATTATATAGGGAGCCGCGATAGCTCAGTGGTTAGTGAACTGGACTACAAAGGACAAGAGGTAGGGTTCGATCTCAAACTGATGGCTTCTGGGTTCACCCAGCCTTAAATGGATACTGGATTTTTTTTCTGGGTAAGCAAAGCGGCACAGGTGTAATACCAACCACATTACCCCAAAAATCATGTGCTGAAGGTCTGTAAAATTTATGGTCACTAACACCATATTCCCTATATGCCACTTGGTGTGACGGGGGCTCTTTACTTTACTTTTTCACATAATTATATGGATGATACTCCAGACAAGCCAAATGTGATTGCACTCTGAGCTTGCTGCATTACGTGAAAATCTTGTAGTATCTACTCTGATGGAACTATGAAGAAAGTGCTCTCATTGGTACTTTTAACAGGAACTTTGTTGGAAAAACATTAGCATTTTTTTATGGTACCATTTACAGAAACGTCAATTATATGTAAACAATAATCTTTATAAATAATTATATTTATGTGGGCTGTTTTAAAGTGAATAGGTATGACAAAAATCTATCTACCATTTGTTCTTTCAAGCCGAAGATGATACATAGTGCAGAAACTGTAGGTTCTCTGTCAGACGATCTTTGTTATCAAGTGCTAGACCTTGCACAGGACCCACATTGTATCTCGCTACATGCCCTGTCCTGGGCAAGCTTCTCAATCTTGACAAGGGAGCTGAAGTCTGATGTTGTTGCTTCTTGCCTCAATGTTCATTTTAGTGTTTCTTTAGGTCAGCCTCTTTTTTTTTTTACCCTCTGATTCCAATTTGAGGGCTTGCTTTGAAATTTTCTTGTTGTCTCTTCTCATCACATTGCCTTGATGGGACCGCCATCTTCTTTTGATTATGGATGATATTTTGGATGTTTGATAGCAATATTTTTTAAAATGTTCATGAACATTCTGTTAAAACGCACTCACAAAAGACTTACCATGTGGCTGGTTTTGTTTTAGCAATTAATGCAAAGCTATTGCTGTCTAGCATGTAGTTTAAAAGACTGGTAACACCTAAAAAAAAGAATGTTGAATAGTTAATATTGTCCAGATTTTCATTAAAATGATAGTTAAATGAAAGCTGTATGCTTCCATTCCCAACCATTGGCATTTAATAACATTATTTTGAAGGATAAAATTGATAGTAGCCTCCATCTGGCCTAGTTGACTATGGATTTTAACTACTGCTATCTCACCAGGGCGCAGGGTTGGGCAGAAATAGAAAGAGACAGGTATATATGCCCATGCAATATGTTTCTTCTCTCCATCAGCCGAGCGATCCAAAGGCCTAGCAGGGTAAGAACAGTTTGATGACAACTGCATCACAGGAGTTGCCAGAGCAATGTTAAAATCAACACTGAACTACTGAATTTAGTGACTCCATCTCTGGGATTTTTCCACAGGGCATTCTCCTGAAGTCTATTCTGTGAATGGATGCTCGATAAACAGCGGGGGTTTATAATCGGAGTTGACCTATTCCTAGACGTGTTGCAATTTTTAGGCTAACAGGTCACATCTACCTGGAGAGGAGATTATCATGCTTCCAACTTGTGGATGAGAACATCATAGGGCATATGGGGCCTTTTATGGAATTAGCTATCCCACACAACTAAATTACCCCACCCTCTGTAATCACCACTTGATTTCATTTTGTGGTACATGACTGGTTATTCTGTATTCGCAGGATGTCTCTATATCTAGAGGCTGCCCACTGTTCCACTAAATTAATAGTAAATTACTTAAACTTTTTAATTAAATATTTAGTACATAATTATATCTATTGCACAGGAAAAAAATATAGAATTATTTCTATAAACAGACAATTATTACCATAATTAGAGATTTATTGAGTGTTTATTTAAAGCTGATTCCTTTAATAAAATTATTTGTCAATTTGTGCACAGTAAAAAATATATCTTTTTTTTAATTTGTGAACAATCAATAACTTGTTTTTTTTTAAAATATGCCTAAAAAGTTGTGTTCCTTTACACGTATAATGTCTGAAGAGTGAAATAATATTCCGACACATGAAGTCATAGTTTTTCTTTTAGGCATGAGGCAAGGCAGTGCTCTCCCTCACAGTCACTACTTTTCTTCAACTCAGTGAGCCAGGTATCCATAACTTTATCACATAGGTTGACTGGAGAGCATCAAGTGCATTTAAACCCACATGCACTATATGACCAAGTCAGTATGCTACCAACATGCTGCTGTTATTCTCTCAATATGTGTATGAGCTGAAGGGCGTAGGCTTGCAGGCCACTGGATACATAACAAGAACATCAACATGTGTATAATAAACAATTTGTTGCCCCCTAATTTATGTTCTGTTATTTGATTCAATTCATGTATGTTTAATAATCTGTAAAATGAATTACTGTCTCATATTTGATAAATAAGGATAATATAAATTTCCCAGACAAGTTCCCAAATAGAATCTACATGAAAAAGAAAACAAGGAAGACCTAGAAACACATGGAAATTAAATCTTGAGATAAAAGTCACAAAAATGAATTACACCTGAAAAATTTTGGAAGTGAAAGCAAAGATGTATATATCTGGAGACTTTTGCTGATGCTCTATGTATAGAACAGAAGTGGGCAACCTATGGCACACGGTCAGAACTGGCCTACCAAGCTATTTTGACCTTGTGCTTGATTTCAAAATTACTATTAATCCCCTGTGTTTAGTATGTAATGAAAAAAATATTTGTTCTTATAGAATACAACCTGTGACGTCACATCCAATCCAAACATGAAAACTACAGTTCGCTGGAAAGATAACTTAGGCAGGACAAAATTTTTCATCAAGTGCTATCCCTGCTATGAAGGTTGGCTACCATGGAGTGCTATTCTGCTCTGGCTCTTGCTTTGATGGTGCAGGTTGTCATAGGCTGATTTGTCCATCTTTTGATGTTACTCGTCCATGTTAGTCTTGGTCTGCCTCTGCCTCTTTTACCTTGTATTTTCCCCTCCAGGATTACTTTTAGTAGGCTGTTGTGTCTTTTAACATGGCCCAAATATCGCATCTGTCTTGTTTGAATTGTGTTCAGAAGTTCTCTCTTCATTTTTAGTTGTTTTAAGACTTCATCGTTTGTTTTCTTTTCTTTCCATCCAATTCTACCTATTCTTCAATATATCCACATTTTAAAGGCTTCAATTCTCTCGGGACAAAATAGCACATTTAATTAAAGAAGTCCTTGGAAGGACTAATATTGTAGAACACATGATCGCATGTGTTCTACAATATAAATAAATGTTCAGAGAATGTTGTTTGTGAGAGCTATGTTATTAGTGAAAATAAATTGTGATGAGTTTGAAATCATTTTCTGATGAAGAATTTGTGAAAGAGTGTTTCGAAGTAGCTGCTAGAGTGTTTTCTTCTAAGAGTTATTTAATTCACCAAGTAAGTTTGTGGAAAAGTGCAAATGTGTAAACATGGGGAAATATATTTTAAAAAACTTTAAAGTAGCATGTATCAGAATTAGTAGTATTCTCCATTGCCTTAGATGAGTCAGTGATATGAAAGACACAGCCTAATTAGTTATTTTTATTAGGGTGTTTTGACAAATTCTTTAACATTATGTAGGACATATTAGCGTTACAACCACTCAAAGGCACAACAATGGGCAAGGACATTTTTAATGCATTGGAACTCGCTCTTAAAATATTTTGACTTACATTGGGACAGGCTTTGTGCAATGACACCATATGAAGCACCAGCTATGACTGGTCAAAAGTTAGGTCTGGATGACAAAATAAAATCCAGTGAATTATATAAAAGCAAGAGGCCTCAACTATTGTCAATTTCAAGAATTCCTTCATGACATCGATTCAGTGTTTGGCAATCTGCTTTACTATTGTAAAGTTCACTGGTTAAGTCAAGGGGAAATGTTGAAAAGATTTTATGACTTACGTGCTGAAGTCAAACTTTTCATGGACAGGAAGGGTAGTCCAGTCAAAGAATTATTGAACCCACAGTGGATCTGCCAGCTAGTGTTTTTGGTTGACATGAATCAATATTTTAATGACCATAACCTCAAATTACAAACACAAAGACAAATGGTACATAAACTTTACAGGCATATTAAAGCTTTCCAGAAAAAAACTTAAATTAGGGGAGCGTAACCTGCAAAAAGGAAATAGTAAGTTTTTGTAAGGTTTGGAGAGCAGAATAAATATCTTATTAATTTCATCAGTTATGCTGACATCATTGATGATAATTTGCTGCCAGTTCATGAAGCATTTCAAAGCATTTGCTGCACAACAAACAAAGTTGAATTTTTCTCAATGCCATTTTATATCAATGTAAACACTGCTCTGGCACAGATACAAATGGAAATGTTAGACTTGCAAGAAACAAATATTCTGAAATAAAAGTGGAAAAACTCAAAGATAGGCCTACTGTACTTCTATACATGTTATTTCACACTTGAACAATATCCGATGATCACATCAAATGCCACTAAAATTACTTCATTTTTCGGTAGCACTTAGGTAAAGTAAAGGTAAAGTACGAGACTTGAACCGGCGTCTTAGCACGCGAGTTTACACCCATATGTGCTCGGCCACCTATCCAGAAATGTTCGGATATTTCTGTATAGTGTAGCCTCAAGCATCGAAACTCAGATGCGAAGCGACATTCCTCACCTTCCCAGGATAATACCCTGGTACCCATTTCTGCCAACGGCTGGGTCGACCGTGGGGGTATTTTTTTTTTTCCAACCACGAGTACAATTCACACTGCTTCCAGCGGGAATCGAACACGGGTTGTCCGAACGTCGGTAGTCTAGTCGGGTGGTTTTCCCAACTAGGCTACTGAGGCTCCCCGGTAGCACTTATGTTTGTGAACAATTTTTTTATATAACTTAAGTGGACTAAATCAAAAGCAAGAAATCAATTAATTGACTCAAATTTAGAAAATATACTATGCATTGTTGTTAGTCAAATACTACCAAACACGGACAATCTTGTACATGATGTGCAGGCACAAAAGTAAAAAGAAAGTAAAGTGCCCCCGTCACGCCAAGCGGCATATAGGGAATATAGTGTTAGTGACCATATATTTTACAGACCTTCGGCATATGATTTTTGGGGTAATGTGATCGGAATTACGCCCATGCTGCTTTACTTTCCTAGAAAAAAATCTGGTACCCATTAAAGGCTGGGTGAACCTGGAAGCAGTCGGGTGGGATCGAACCCTACCTCTTGTCCTTTGTAGTCCAGTTCACTAACCACTGAGCTATTGTGGCTCCTGACATGCAGGCACAAACCTCTCATTAAATCGGTAAGCTTTCTATTTATAATTTATTGTTGAATCCATCCCTCCTTTTTTTTGTCCCACCTCTCTCCCTTTCATTCCATTTTGTTACATTACAATCATCGCTTGTGAATGCTAATTAGGTCATTTATATAATGGCTTCATTAGGTGATGGCATCTGGCCCTCGGCATCTTCATAGTTTTCAGATCTTACTTTCAGGTAATAAGAGGCTGCCCATCCCTTGTCTAGAGTAAAGTAAGGTTCCCTCTAGGCCTTGGTAGGCTCATGGTGGATATGGTATTAGTGATCATATTATTCTATAATCACTGCACATTTTTGGGTCATGAGGTCGGTATCACGCTTGGCCACCTTTACTTTCTAGAAAAATCTCTGGTACCCATTTTTAGTGGCTGGGTAAAACCCAGAGCTCTGTCAGTCCAAAAAAAATACCACTTTCAAGAATCAAAACCCGAACCCTTCTGATCAGGAAGCAAGCACATGATCTACTCAGCCACCTAGCAAAGGATAAAAAAGGAAAGAATAGAAGAAAAGGTTAAATGATGTTAAATACTTATTTAAACTGCGATTATTATTTTAAAATTTCATACCATTTTTTACAAACCTCCGTCCTTTTTCTCTTAATTTTTCATCCATGAGTCTGGATAAGCTGGCATACTGAAGGGCATAAACAGTTGGTGCAAGATTACTAAGTATTACCTCAGCGCCCACAAGTGGAGTGCTTAACAAGTTCCTTGATTCCATCACAGAATGATTAATGATGTCACCCATTAAATCTCCTTTAATACACAAATAAATGTATCTATTATATAAATCTTATCATATCTAAAGTCAAGATTTTAACTGAATAAGAATATTATTACAGATTTGGTATATGGGGATGGAACAATAATGACTAACAATAGCTAACAATTATGTCTAACAATAATGTCTAACAATCTATCTATTGACCTTTCGAGCCGTAACCGGCCCATAGGGCGTAGACCAAGATACACCTTCTCCTATATGAATTTTTTGTTCTAGCAATTTTCTTTTAAAGATATTTTATCAAATATCGCCATCTGTCTCTGTTCTGTGCAAGCAGTTCTATCTCATTGAGGGAGCCGATTCCTGCTGCTCTTGCCTCTCTCATCAATGTTCTTCTCAGTGTCTCCCTGGGTCTTCCTCTTTTTCTTTTACCTGTTGTTTCCCATATGAGAGCTTGCTTTGCTATTCGATTATTATCTCTTCTCATCACATGTCCAACGTATGACCATCGTCTTTTCTTTATTACTGAAGATATTAGTGGTTGATTGGCGATTTCTCTAATTTCCTCGTTTGTTTTGAATTCGTTCCATTCTATACCAAGTATTTTCCTTAGACATTTATTTTCGAATGCGTTCAACTTTGTTTCTATATCTCTTGTTGTTTTCCAGCTTTCACACGCATACGTAAGGGTTGATAGTACATTTGATTTGAATAGCCTAAGTTTTGTGTTTGTGCTGATGAGTTTTGATTTCCACAACTTTTCAAGGCTTCTGAAAGACATTGCTGCTTTAGCCAGTCTGATTCTAATTTCTTTGCTCGTATCCCCTTCTCGATCAATGTGACTTCCAAGATAGATAAAGTGATCAATCTCTTCTACTGGTTTGTTTTCCATGTATATTTTGTCACTTGTTGGAATTAAACTTTTCATGACTTTAGTCTTTTCATGATTGACCTCAAGCCCAATTTTGCTGGCTATTGATGATAGTTCATTTGTGTTTTCCTGCATCGTTTTTGTCTGACTGCTGATGAGAACTATGTCATCAGCAAAGTCGAGGTCCTCCAAATGGTCTCCTTGTATCCATTCGATGCCTTTATTACCAGTGCAGCATTTCTTCATTATGAAGTCCATAACAATTCCAAATAACAAGGGCGATAAAATACATCCTTGTTTAACCCCAGTTTCTATTGGGAAACATTTGCTCAGTCCTTCCTCTGTTCGAACTGCACATGTGTAACCATCATACATGTCTTTGATAATATTTATGATTTTTTATGGTAAACCATATTGCTTCAGAATTTTCCACAAAGAATCTCTATGAATACTATCAAATGCTTTTTTGAAGTCGATGAAGTTAAGTACAAAAGGTTTTTGCTTTTCAATGTGTTCCTCCAATATAAGTCGTAGAGGGAAAATGTGGTCAAGACAGCTTCTCCCTTTTCTAAACCCAGCCTGTTCTTCACGCATTACTGTATCTATTGAATCCTTTATTCTATTTAGGATGATTTTACAGAATAACTTTGAGGCAACTGACAAAAGTGTCATGCCTCTCCAGTTGTTACAATGTCTAACAATAGCTAACAATTATGTCTAACAATTATGTCTAACAATAGCTAACAATTATGTCCAACAATAATGTCTAATAATAGCTAACAATTATGTCTAACAATAATGTCTAACAATAGCTAACAATTATGTCTAACAATAATGTCTAACAATAGCTAACAATTATGTCCAACAATAATGTATAATAATAGCTAACAATTATGTCCAACAATAATGTCCAACAATAATGTCTAATAATAGCTAACAATTATGTCCAACAATAATGTCTAGAAATAGCTATCAATTATATCTAATAATAATGTCTAACAATGTTGTCTAACAATAACTATCAATTATATCTAATAATAATGTCTAACAATGTTGTCTAATAATAACTATCAATTATATCTAATAATAATGTCTAACAATGTTGTCTAACAATAGCTAACAATGTTGTCTAACAATAATGCCGAACAATAGCTAACAATGTTGTCTAACAATAATGCCTAACAATAGCTAACAATGTTGTCCAACAATTATGATTTCATAAACCAGAAAGTTGGTTCTAAGCACTGAAGAAAAAAAAAATAATTTTTTTCTTAGGCCAAAGACAGCACAGAGAGCAGAGGTCACAGTTCTCAATGATTGATGATTTGCTGCTAGTTCTTTATTGTTATTAGTCCCATGGTTGAGCTTTCCCTAGTAATCGTTTTGCTTAGCAATTCACTGGGGTCTGCCTTGCTTTCTTTTACCAGATGGTTTCCACATGAGTGCCTGATGGGAAAGTCTTTCTTCATTTATTCTCAGCACATGATTCATGTATTTCCAATGTTTCCTTTTTATAAAGCTCTACACATATTCTTGTTTTGATTTATCTGTCCATTTGAAATGTATTTTTCCCAGCTCATGTTTGAGATTTGGCGAGGACATTTGTTTTCAAAGGCATTTCATTTCCTATCTAAAATCTCAGTCTATTTCCAACTTTCACATCTATATGATAGCACTTGTACCACACAGTAGGAGAACAATCTCAGTTTGATCATTTACAGAGAACTTTGAATTTCCAGATGTTCGTCAGTTTGTTGAAAGCATTTGATGCTAGTGCGATGCATGTTATGATTTCTGATTTTATGTCTCCATCTCTGGACATTTCGGTAGATTTTTTTCTAATTTCTATTCTGCCTGGGTAGCAGCCATTTTTGGGCTACTCTTGTTCAATTTCCCACTGCTAAGGTTCTTTAGTGTGCATAGAATGCACAAAAGACCTCCTGTGTTTTGCCATTATCGAGGAAGGCCAAACATTGGATCTCACTACCCAGGGACCAGGGGAAGGTAAAACTATGAAGATACTGCAGATTTGATTTTTTTTAAGAATTTCCACCACCTGTGGTGGGAATCAAACCTGGGACCTTCATGACCAGGAGCTGATGTCTTAGTCTGTCCAGGCCCCCATTCCTTTCCTCATTTGTAACAGTAACAAAAAAAAGACAAATTGTTGAATAAGACTGCACAAAAAACAAATCTCAGCAGGAATTTAAAGATGTCTCATATGCGGCTTAGATGCATGAAAAGATCTTCAAATGTACTGATTAGTTATCTGAAGAATTAAACATTATTTTTGCAACAAAATGCAATTTTAAAAAAATATTCAAGAGCACTATTTTTAAATTATAAAGAAAAAAATCAAATATGTTAAGAATATGTATATATATATATATATATATATAAAACACAACAAAAAAAGGAAGAAAGATAGAAGGATAAAGCAAACAAAAAAATATGAATTTATAAGAATTTTTTTTATGCTTAAGAATTATGTCTTTTTGATAATTAGAACAGAATTTATTTGTTTAAAATAAAACAACTAAATGCTTTGTTTAATTAATTCTTACCAAAAGCAGAGATGTGACAGAATTCAGTTCCACTTATAACCTCAACTGGCATTGCTAGGTCTATTGTTGTTTGCTGCTGTTTATTCGCGACATCATAGACATCTTTGAACAAATAAATATGCAAATTTTTTTAAAGCAACTAACCATTTTGTATACATGCCTTTCAATGTATGAAATTGGGTGAATGTTGGTATTTTTATCTCGTGAATGCTGGTACCTTTATTAAGTGAATGTTAGTATTCTTATTGGGTGAATGTTGGTACCTTTATCAAGTGAATATTATTACTTTTTTTTTGGTGAATGTAGGTACCTTTATCAAGTGAATGTCGGTACTTTTATTGGGTGAATTTTGGTACTTTATCAAGTTAATGTTGATACTTTTATTGGGTGAATTTTGGTACCTTTATAAAATGAATGTTGGTACTCTTATTAGGTGAATATTGGCACCTTTATCAAGTCAATATTATTACTTTTTTGGGGTGAATGTAGGTACCTTTATTAAGTGAATGTTGGTACTTTTATTTAGTGAATTTTGATACTTTTATTGGGTGAATTTTGGTACCTTTATCAAGTGAATGTTGGTACTCTTATTAGATGAATGTTGGTACCTTTATCAAGTGAATGTTGGTACTTTTATATTGGGTGAATATTAGTACTTTTATCAAGTTAATGTTGATACTTTTATTGGGTGAATTTTGGTACCTTTATAAAGTGAATGTTGGTACTCTTATTAGGTAAATGTTGGTTCCTTTATCAAATGAATGTTGGTACTTTTATTGGGTGAATGTTGGTACTTTTATTGGGTAAATGTTGGTACTTGTATTGGGTGAATGTTGGTATCTTTATTGGGTGAATGTTAGTACTTTTACTTGGTGAATGTTGGTACTTTTATTGAGTGAATGTTGGTATTTTTATCTGGTGAATGTTGGTACCTTTTTCAAGTGAATGTTGGTATTTTTATCTTGTGAATGTCAGTACTTTTATTGGGTGAATGTTGGAATTTGCATCTGATGAATGTTGGTACTTTTACCGGGGGAATACTGAAACCTTTATCTGGTGAATGTTGGTACTTTTACTGGGGGAACACTGAAACCTTTATCTGGTGTATGTTGGTACTTGTATGGGGGGAATACTGAAACTTTTATCAGGTGTATGTTGGTACTTTTACCGGGGGAATACTGAAACCTTTATCTGGTGTATGTTGGTACTTTAGCCAGTAAGTTGTTAATGGTTTTCTCTATTAAAATTAAATTAAAATTATAATTTGTACACTGTGTAGTTACTGCACTAGACATGCAACAATTATCCTCAGCCTATCTCCCCCCTCCCACCTACAATCAGCTTACATCCTTACAACTTTCCAGTGTTAGCAGACATAACAAGGGGCTTGCAATATTTCTTTGTATTTCTTCCCATCACATGGCCAACAATATGTCCACCTTATTTTTCTGATTATAGATGCACTTGTGATTACAATAATATTTCTCTTATTCTACGCAAGTTTTGAATTCATTCCATTGTTTACAAATACAGTTAAACTTACAATTACTTTTGTTGACTATAAACAATAACGTAACACTATCGCACACTAGAGGCAAATAAACCATGCACTGTACAACATAATCTTCATTCCAATGTTGTGCTACCAGTCCCAGATCTGGATGCTAGACTCAAGAAAAATAAGAAAAATAGCCACAACTGAAATGAAATGTGTTTGACATATGACAGGAAACAGCCTGAAATATCAGATCAGAAATGAAGAATTGAGAAAAAAGCTAGGAATAACTCCACCATAGAATACATAAGAAAAAACATGTAAAATGGTTTGGCCACATGATAAGGCAGAAAAATCAAAACATAAGAAGCCTTCAATAAAAGTTGTGAGAACACTAGACCCATGGGTTGACCATGAAAAAAATGGATTGATGGAACTTTAGAAAAACTAAGAAACATAGCTACAGCAGAGGCCAACATAAAAGCAAAAAACTGCAAACTATAACTGCCCTTGACACTGAAAGGCAAACAAAGAATGAAAGAAGAAGATAAGCAATAACATGGACGATGTTTTACATCAAAATCTGTGTGAATTATAATACAAATCATTGCAGTATAATAGTAGTAGTAGTAGTAGTAGCCTCCATCAGTCATAGCTGACTATGGATTTTTCAGCGCCCCTAGAAACATTATTTTTTCTTTTCTTTTCTTTCATTGTGTATTCTCTTTCTCTATGAATCTGTCTGCTTCTTGTTTGAGGTGAACCTTTAGAGTGTGTTTCCGGAGATTGCAGTCTGCAGCTTTTGTCTTCCCATGCTGCAGGGTTTATGTTCAGAGTCTTCAAGTCGCGTTTACACACATCTACATATCGAAGTTTTGGGTGCCCCCTAGTTCTTTTACCATCTGCCAGTTGTCCATTGAGTATATCTTTTGGTCGTTTATGTCATGCAAATTGTCAGATAGACCAGTTTGCATTGTGTGGAATTTCTAGCAACCCAAACATAGGTTGAGTTTCTTAGTTGTTGGTTTCACTTGTGTGGCAGGTGTGGATGGTAACCTGTCAACACCAAAATGGCGATTCTGGAGTGTCCTCTCCAGGGTGCAAGCTTGGGCAGAAAAAGAAAGAGACAAGTTTGTAAACTGTAAGTTTTTAAATAATAAGAAAACAGATAATAATTGAAAAAAAAAAAGAGACAAAAAACCTTTAATGACTTGAGTATGACTTTAGGAAATATGATGCTGGTGCTCCTATTTTTGTTAACACTGATGTATTTTTGCAGAATGTGGTCAGAACTATGAGAGGTAATCTTTCTCCGGCACAAAATAATTTCCAGTAACCTTTTAAGACTAGACATTGACCTTGACTAGAGAGAAGTAGAGAAAATATCCAAGAATAGGAATGGATGGAGAGATCATGTCTGTGGTCTATGCTTCAATAAGAAGTTAAAAATGCTTTGATTTATTTAATTGATTAGAGACTAGTTGAACATAGAAGCTGTTTAGATAAGAAGAATAGACCTGCCATTTTGTCCACAGTAAACTAGTTTAATAACTACTCTCTATTGTGACTACAAAAATGTTCTGCAAATAATTACAAGTTATGATAATAACAATACAGTAGAACTTGTAGTAAAGCTGGTGGTTACATATTTATATCTGAAATTGCAGAAATCTTACTATTGACTGTGGCTGCTTCTGTAAAGTTTATTTTTCTCCCAATACTGGGATCACTTGCAGCATGTTTTGCTTCTGGATCCAATACAAATGTAATAGATTTCTTCACCCTCTGTCCCTCTGCCTGCAAATTAAAAGACATTAATTCAATAGGTTGAATGAAGTAAATGATTTTAAAAAAAAACATTAATATTTTCATACTACAACAAAAACACAAAATCAAGGTTGTTTGAGACATGTTTACCTCCAGTGCACAGAGCAGAAGATCAAATACAAAGACTGTCATCATTTTACAAAACCAGCCCAAAGAAAACTTTGAGACTTATCCAGCTTTTTAAATTCTAATCTTTCTGATTTTTAAATGACAAGGATTTTCTGTCATGCTCAACTTGAACACAGGGCCTATGGTTTATTGTCCATCAATGATAGGATTAGGCACTCAATTCCATCTACACTGAGGTCAATCATTGACAGGATAGCCCTTCTGCTGAAGACAAGAGGTTGGGTTCCAGTACTGACTGACAGCTTTTAAGTTTACCCAGCCTTAAATGGAAACCAGCGATTTTTTTCTGGGAAAGTAGGATTACCTATCATGATACTGACTAGATCATCATCATTAGATTGCCAGTCCTTTATGGATCTTTGCACTCATCATTTCCCATTGGAGAGAATCTCTGTCTCTAACTAGATCTCCCACTTCTTTTGTTGTCATGTTCAACGTTTCTTTGATGGCTTGAAACCACATTCTTATTGGTCTGCTCCTATTTCATTTTCATAAAACCATGCCTTCCATTATTGTTTTTTTCCAGCCCACTGTGCCTTTGATGTGGCTATAGTATTTTAATGTCTTTTTTGCTCTTTTTTATTATTCAAGGTATTTTAAGAATTTTTCTGTAACATTTTGTTTCGAATAAACAAGTTTTCTTCATTGTAGTTTGTGAGATTGTACATAAATCACAATGAGGAACATATATGCTCTCAGTAGTTCTAATTTTTCTTCCTTTATTGGTATTGTGTTATATGTTCTTCATAACATTTAATTACTGCCAACATCAGCCATAACAAATGTCATTGGCATAAAAAAATATGTACACTAATACCATATTACCCTTATACCTTGATCATAATGTGTGGAGAAAAACCTTTACTTTACTTTCACTGAGACAAAAAGTCCCAGAGCCCCATTGAGTGATTATTACAAATAGACTTACAAATTTATCTATTATCTACTTTTATTTTTTTATTCTCTTTATTGAATTATTTACCTGTCAAATGATTGGGGCCAAATGTTCAGATATATTCTGAACACACACATATACCTATATATATATATACATAGTCTTTGGCATCTTGACACTTGACAGACGGTTGGTAGCAAGTAATCATGGTTAGTCAATAGTCTAGGTAAAATATTAATGTCTTATGCTGGATGTTATTTTACTGAACAGATTCTCTTGTGGCAGAATCTGCCAATATTGGATAGACACATCTGACTACAGAATGAACAAGATCCATTTGTGGTGCTTGGCCTCATGATCTTTCTACTGTACCTCTTGTCTTTTGATTTTGACATAATTACTTCCTGAAATGTTGCTATGCCATTTTTCATTTTTGCTCTCCATGAGCTATGACCTGATTCCAGACTTTTACAGTTTCTTTTGCTGATAGAGAACTTACTCAATGAAGTCCTGCAAACATCTTTATATCCCAACACTGCTCTTTGGTCTCTTTCCATCCCTAATTTCACTATACAATAATTGTTCACCATACAAAAATATGATTGTTTTCCATTCTTCTCACATGGCCCAGCCACCTTAGTCTCCAAGTCCTAAATGTTGCCATGATCTATGGAAGTTTAGCTCATTGCTAGATGTTAGAGTTGGTTACTATGTCCAGCAATTTGATGTTCATTATCTTGCATAGGCAACATACAGGAAAGCGGTTTAAATTTTTCTTCTGCCCTGAATAGGCAGTAAAATTTCCTGATCAATATAAAAATGTACTAAGCACACAACTTTGATAAATCAGAATCCTAGTCCTGAGTATTTGTTTAGTGTTGGGCTTTTTTTGAACATACTATATTATATATTTTCAAATTCTATTCACAAATTAAGAAAATTTATTATAGCGAAACACATATCTACTAAGTATACACTTACTACAACATGTAGTTTCTTCTCAATTGTGTCTTTTTCAGTGCCGCCTTGCAGATCCACAAATATACTAAGGTCTCCTTTACGTAGAGGAATGACCTGTTTGTAAAATACAACTGTTAGCTGAAGACAAATCTCAGTTACCAATACATAGTTACTGAACTTAAACTAAATGAGCTATAGTAAAACTAATTACCAGAGGTTGATGTAAAGCTAAATTATATAATAATATTTTAATCAGTTCAATGCAAAAACATATTTGAATATAAAAAAAGAATTTTAACCATAACACCTCACAAAAGTGCAAAATTTTAAAAAGTTTAACAAAATAAATAGAAAAAAAAATCTTCAAATCATTTTGCTTGCAAAAGAATGTCGTTTATGTACTGCTGAATTTTAATTTATCCAAATCCTCCATTTATGGCATTTGATGATGATGATGATGATAAGGATCAAGAATGCTTTTTATGAGGAGAGAAAAAAAAAAAACCCTATCCTGTATACCACATTTATATTGCACTAGACTTATAATCTTTGTACACATTATATTTGTATTTATCCAATTCAAGATCTCTAATAGTTAGAACATCGGTTTGTTTAATCTTGTCTTGTCCATCATGTTGAAGCACCTAAATTTTTTTAATTTATTGAATCTAAATCTCCTCTACCATAGTCCTACAGGGTTCTCATGTCCACTCCTTTTATTCCTAGAACCTCATTAAATCCCACCAAGAAGATGCCAGAAATGGAAAAGTACTATAACAGAGCATATTCATCATCATCGAGTGCCGTCTCCGCAACAAAGGTTGGCTACCATGGAGCGCCATTCTGCTCTGTCTCTTGCTTTGATGGTGCAGGTTGTCATAGGCTGATTTGTCCATCTTTTGATGTTACTCGTCCATGTTAGTCTTGGTCTGCCACTGCCTCTTTTACCTTGTATTTTCCCCTCTAAGATTACTTTGAGTAGGCTGTTGTGTCTTTTAACATGGCCCAAAAATTGTATTTGTCTTGTTTGAATTGTGTTTAGTAGTTTTCTTTTGATTTTTAGTTGTTTTAAGACTTCATCATTTGTTTTCTTTTCCTTCCATCCAATTCTACCTATTCTACTATATATCCACATTTCAAGGGCTTAAATTCTCTGTTCTGTTTTCTTGCCTAATGTCCATGTTTCTGCACCATATAGGAATATTGAGAAGATGTAACTTTTTACTATTCTTAGTTTTAGCCCTGGTGTTATTTATTTTGATGTTAGTATGTTCTTCATGACATTAAAATTACTTTTTGCCATTCCTATTCTTTTGTTTATTTCAGTTGTACATTTTCCATCACTGGTTATAGTATGTCCAAGGTAGTTGTAGTTCTGAACTGTCTCCATCTCTTAACAGAGCATATTAAAATTTTTTTTTTTTTACATATTAAGAAAGTACCTTAAATTCCAGCCCTAAACGCTCATCTTGTTTGAGGTTAACTTTAATGTTTGCACCATTCTTGGTGGTGCCATCATTGTTGTCAGCTAAAAAGCATAGCCCATCTGAACCTCTTACTGTTCCTGTTACCTGTAAAAAGAAAGTACTAGTTGCAGCCACATCAATAAATCAAAATATCATCATCATCATCAAGTACCGGGCCTTCTGGCTTAGGTGATCATGTCTCTCTACCTAGAAAGAAAATTTAGAAAAAGAGAAAGAGTATCTGGGTCTATGCCCTATGGGCCGGCCATGGCTTGAAAGGTCAATAGATAGATAGATTCAGATAATGGTCTGGAAAGAGTTAAATTGTTAAATAATATTTAGAGTGACCATACCTGTAATACTGAATACATATAAATATATTTGTAAAGATTTTTTTGTTTAAGATTTTTTGGGACTTGTTTTCCATTTTTCTTCACTATATTTTGATTCATTTGACAAAGTAAAGCACCATGAAATAATCAAAATTTTAGAAAGCATAAAGCTAGACAGCAAAGATCTAAGAATAATAAAGAACATGTACTGGCAACAAACAGTGGCCATAAGAACTGCAAACCAATTGGGAATGTTTCAACAAATAAAACAGGGTATTAGACAAGGTTGTGTGCTGTCACCAGATTTGTTTAATATTTATAGTGAGATTATTTTAAGATCCATAAGGGGCATGCCTGGAATAACAATTGGAGGTAATAATATAAATAATCTAAGGTATGCTGATAATACAGTCTTAATCGCTAAGAGTGAAAATGAGTTACAAGAAATGTTGGACATTATAGTGAAAGAAAGCAAAAATTAAAGCCTTAATAGCAAAAAGACAGAAGTAAAGGTAACAACAAAGAAAAATACATCACCTCAGTGTAAAATAAAGACAAGTGGAACAATATTAAAACAGGTAAATGAATTTAAATATTTGGGGACTTTGTTAACCTCAGACGGAAGATGTACAAAAGAGGTGAGATGCAGAATGGCTCAGGCAAAAGCAGCTTTCCAGAAAATGAGGAAGATACTATGCAATCCATTTTTGACAATAGAAACAAGAAAAAGAGCTCTTAAATGTTATGTAGAGCCAGTCTTAACATATGGATGTGAATCATGGACAAAAGGACAAGAGACAAGAAAATCACTGGAGTCTGTAGAAATGTGGTTTTACAGAAGAATGTTGAGAATACCATGGACAGCTAAGAAGAGTAATAAAAATGTTCTGAAAGAGGTCAAAGCAAAAAAGAGAGCTAATTTCCAATAATATGATGAAATAATCATCATTTTTTGGCCATGTAATGAGAAGAGAACAACTGGAATATATTGTAACAACTGGAAAAATTTAGGGACGAAGAGATAGAGGGAAGCAAAGAGAGAAAATACCAGACAGCTTAAGATAATAGCTTGGCAGAAGATCAACAACAGAAATGATAAAGAACTGTCGAGATCGAAAGTTGTAGTAGCAGTCTCAATCCTTGCAAAGATCTTCTATCAGATCTCACCATTTGTCTCTTTTCTGTGGAAGCAACCCTATCTCATTGAGTGAGCCGATTCCTGCTGCTCTTGCCTCTCTGATTAATGTTCTTCTCAGTGTCTCTCTGGGTCTACTTATGGCTAAAGAAATTGAAGTATTAGCTAAAACTGCACAGGCAATGGCACCCCTGGCAAGTCTAAACTATACTTATAATTATAATGGTAGAAATATCTCACTAATAACAAAGACAAGATTATTATGAACAGTTATGGCATCTGTATGTATATGTCTGTAAAACATGGATTTTCACTGTTGATCCTAATAGAAAGAACACAGGCTCTGGAAATCGGAGTGTTGTAAAAAATGAAGGACACATCAATCACTGTTTAATATTAAAAGTATAAAAGCAGGCAATGTTATATGGCTCTTGAATCATCACTGATTGCTGACAGCAGATAGATGTTAGTCTTCAATAGTAACTGCCAAATGCAGTTTTGCCAAGGAGACAAATAATGAATTAATATTATTATGGAGGGAAACTTCTGAGGCAAGCAGCCTCTCCCATAGCTGATCTTGCCGTTACTAGAATGGTAGGTATGGCTGCAGAATAAACAAGGCAATTTTTATATTGAGGGGTCCCACTTCTTTTCTCTTGCATCTTTTGTTTTTTCTAATTTTATTTTATTTTCAAATGTGATCATGCCACTCTTTAATATATCTTCTACATGTGCTGCCTGCGAATGACCGTTACATTGACCCAGAAGTGTGCTTCATGAGCTGCACACCTTTTCTTACACAGCACAACACGTTCATTAGAACAGAATGAACAACCAGGTTGAACACTTTGTTGGTTGCTGGAATGGGGTTGTAGCAGATATAAAAAAATGATCCCCTGCAGTGATGCTAATCTGTTCTAAAGTCTAAATCTTCTGACAGCCATAGCCAATTCACCTTAGAGAATCATCTGATCGCCCGTATGGGTTGCCTCACCCTCTTGAAGGATCAATGTATCCCTTTCTCATGGGTAATCAATTACCCCTCTCTCACCTATTTTCTTCCTCCTCCCTTTTATTCTTTCATTTCCATCTCCCTTCCAGTTACCTCCTCCTCTCTGCTCTCCACTCTTCCTTCCCCATTTCTTGCTTTGGCCTCTTACACCCTGACATGATTTTCCCAGATGATACACTGGGACCATACTACATATTTGTAGGTGCATTGGCACCCATCTACAGAAGTCATGATCCCTCTTTACCAACTTAAATTTATTATTTTTATCTAAATGTATTCTGTATTATTCTTCTCTTTCACTATATATTCCTGAACTAACTAACGTAGATTGCACCCCATGTTTAAACCAATCTCGCATTATGCTGCATTTATCACCTTGTTGCCTCAGGCACATCTGGTTTTATATGGTTATTTTTCTCTGCCATAGTAACTTCAGCCAAAACTCATCTAATCCTTGACCACTTTTCACTCCTATTATCACCTCCATATCCTATCAAACCTCTCATCTAATCACGTGACTTATCTTTTTCCCCCTCCCCCTCTCATGTCTCATCACATTTACATTTGAGTTACAGTCATCCACTCTCTGGGAGCTCTTGGATCCTGTCTCAGTTGAGTCTTGTATTAATTTAGTATATTTTTAGTCTAATAATTTTTATGTACTAATTTATATTTTTTAAAAAAAATGTTATGTACTAATTTATATTAATAAATTACTATCTCCATATTCCATGCCCAGGTAGAATAGGCAAAGTGAAATGAGGAAGAAAGCACCAACGTTTAAACTTGGCACATGGAACATAAGGACCATGTGCCCTGGACTTGCTAAAGCAAACACACTGAAAGAAGGGCAAATTAAAACAACAGCCCTCATAGATAAAGAACTAAATAGGCTACATGTCAATATTGCTGCCCTACAAGAAACAAGACTCTCAGACTATGGCTCTGTCTTCTTTCTTCTTCTTTTCTCTTTCACTGATACCTAAAAGGTGTCGTGATTTATATCATTTGTCGTTCTTGTGCTGCTCAAATTGTCTGAATTAGTGATTTTCCTTTGTTGTTACATGTCTCTGTCACTGCATCTATCCATCTTCTTCTGGGTCTTCCTCTTGGTCTTTTCCCATGCATTCTCGAGAAGAACGCCCTTGATGGTGATTGGTGAGGATTCATTCTGACCAGGTGGCCGAACCATTTAAGTTGTTGTTGTTCTATATATTCTTGGCAGGGTTTTGTTCCTACCATTTTTCTTATGGTTTCATTTGGTATTCTATCTTTTCTTGTGTTGTTTGTTACTTTTCTCAAGCATCGCATCTCACATGTATTGATCTTTCTTAAATGGGATTTAGAAAGGGTCCATGTTTGACTTTCATAGCACAAAGTTGGTATGAAGATGCTATTTATCACTTGTTGTTTAGCTGGCATAGAAATGTTTGGATGTCTTAACAATGGTGAAAGCTGGTATGTGACAGCATTTGCTTTTTGTATTCTCATGTCAATTTCTCTGTCTAGTTTTCCATCTTCTGTGAACATTGCTCCTAAATACTTGAATTCCTCTACTTGTTTTATTTCTTTGTCTTTGATCTTGATGTTTAATGGGTGTCTCAATTTGCTTATTCTTATAGCCTCTGTTTTTGCTGTGTTAATTTTCATACTGTAGTTTGTGCAGCTTTTATCTAGAGATGTTAAATGCTGTTGTAGCAGGTTTTCATCCTCATATATTAGGCATTGGTCATCTGCGAAGAGTAGCTCATTGATGTTGGAGTTTTCTACCTCTATGTTATTATATGATTTGTCCTTGTTGTTGGTTGTTTCCTGATTTATTTTGTCCATATATATGATGAAGAGGAGTGGTGAGAGGACACATCCTTGTCTTACTCCTGTTGTAACCTGAAACCATTCTGACAGACCTTCCGATGTTCTAACGTCACTTTGACTGTTTTTATATAGTACTATTATATTTTCTAGTAGTTGTCCTGCTACCCCGTATGTTTCTAAAGTTTGCCAAAGTTTGTTCCTGTCCACATGGTCAAACGCTTTTTCCTGATCTTTAAACACTATATTTAGGTTTCTGTCATATTCTATTGTTTTTTCACATAGTTGTCTCAATGTAAATATAGCATCAGTGCAGCTTTTGCCTTTTCTGAATCCGAATTGATTATTACTTAATTGTGGTTCTATTATGTATCTTACTCTCCTCTCTAATATTTTAGCAAACATTTTACCAACTTGACTCAATAGGGATATTCCTCTGTACATTTCACACTCCCTTTTACTTCCCTTATTTTTCCAAAATGGGACAATGATAGCTTTTTGCCAATCGTCTGGGACTTTTCTTTCTTCCCAAGCCATATTGAATATGATAGTAAGCCAATCTATAGCTGTTTCCTTACAGGCTAGTAGCATTTCTGTTGTTATTCCATCTATACCAGCTGCTTTGTTCTTTTTATTCTGTTTCAATGCCCATTCTACTTCTGCTTTAAGTATATTTGGTTCCTGTTCATCATACTGCCTATGTTTAAACTCTGTATTTCCGTTTGTATTTCCCTGGTTTAATAATTCCTTAAAGTATTCTCTCCATCTGATTATTATGTTTTTCCTGCTGCTGATTGGTCTACCTTTCTTGTCGTTTATTATAGTGGTTGGGTTGTAATCATTATTTCTTACTCTCATTGCTTTTACACTTTTGAAAAATTCTCTGGGTTCTTCTCTACATGTTTTTGCTAATTCTTCACCAAATGCTTTCCATGAGTCTGCTTTTGTTTGTTCTAGGATCTTTTTGCTATCATTTCTGGCTTGTCTATAGTGATTGTAGTCTTCTGTTGTTTTTGTCTTCTGCCACGTTTTATACTTTTCTTTCTTGTGTTTCACTGCTGATTTAACTACTTCATTCCACCATCTTGTAAGTTTCTTTCTGCTCTTTCCTATATTTTTCAGACCGCATTTCTCTTGTGTTGACTCTATTAGACCTTCTTTAAACTGTTTCCATGCTTCTTCTATGTTTGTAGGTTGTATTCGGGTTTGGTATTTGTTGGTTACGGATTCTTCTATTTCGTTTTGTATGTTTACATTCTTTATTGCTTTTAGATCGATTCTTTGTGCTTGAGGTCTTGTCATCTGTAGTTTCCTAATCCATTTTTTCTGCCATAGTAAAACAGGCTTATGTGGCTCTGTAAAGGAATAAAATTATACTTTTTCTGGCGGGGTCTAAGTGTCGAAAAGCCATGTCTACATGGAGTAGGCTTCGCTATACATAAAAAACATATAAACTCTATAACCACACCAAAAGGAGTGTCCAAACGCTCAATGATACTTCAGCTGCATACAAAGAGTGGATTAATAAATATCATTAGTGCCTATGCACCAAAGTTGGCTGCATCAGACGAAGAGAAAGACAACTTCTACCAACAACTTCAAATGATCATTGACTCACTTCCAAAAGATGAGCTATTATATATACTTGGTGATTTCAATGCACGCACAAGATCTAACCAACAATCTTGGCCAACATGCCTAGGTCATCACGGCATTGGAAAAATCAATGAAATGGCCAGAGACTCCTAGAATTCTGTTCAGATAATCATCTATGCGTAACTAATACCTACTTTAATGTAAAACACAAACATAAAGTAACACGGCGTCATGCTAGAAGTGGTCACTGGCACCAACTAGACCTAGTTCTTACACATAGGCAGTCTTTAAATAACATCAGAATAACACGAACATATCACAGTGCAGACTGCAATACAAACCACGTTCTCGTCATCAGTAAGATCAAAGCTAGAAGTAGTTGTATTTACAAATCAAGAGAGCCTCCAGCAGCCAAGATCAACATCACAGCGACTAAAATCTCATCAAATAAAGACGTTTTTAGATCTAAGTTTGAAGAACTTGTAGAAGAAGCAGAAGATTCATCAAGTGTGGATGTCAACTGGTACTCTCTGAAAACACACATCTATAATTGCGCTCTATCTACCTACGGCCAAAAAAGGTTCTCAAAGAACAACTGGGTCAAAGAAAATGTAGCAAGACTAGACCCACTAATAGCTAATAAGAAAAAGGCACTAATGAACTTCAAAAACAACCCCAATCAAATCACCAAGGATCAGCTTAAACATGCACAAGCCACTCTTCAACGTGAAGCAAGAAGATACGCAAATGAATACTGGAACAATCTATGCTTTGAAATACAGAAAGCCTCAGACAGGGGCAACTCAAAAACTATGCATGACAATATAAAAAAGGCCCTTGGACCAAAAATAACCAAATTAGCCCCCTAAAATCCAAGTTTGGAGAACCTATTACTGACAAGGGACAACAAATGAAAAGATGGGTTGAACACTACTCCAACCTATACAGTGACGACAGACCAGCAAGCACAGTTCTAGCACACTCAATACCTAAATATCCTACAATGTCTGAGCTGGATGTTGAGCCTACTATGAACTAACTTGCTGACGCTATAAATGCTCTCTCAAGAGGAAAAGCTGCAGGAAATGACAGCATCCCCACAGATGTACTAAAGGAAAACTTAAACGTACTACTTCCATATCTATACAAACTGCTAATCAAATGCTGGAGACAAGGAGAAATACCTCATGATATGAGAAATGCTAAGAATATAATGCTGTACAAAAACAAAGGAGACAGGGGTGGTTGCAATAAATACAGAGGCATTTCTCTCCTTAGCACAGCCGGCAAGGCTTTTGCTAGAGTCATACTAAAACACCTGCATAGACTTGCAGAGCGTGTTCTTCCTGAGTCTCAATGCAGCTTCAGAGCCGGGAGATCAACATGATTTTCACACTTAGACAACTGCAAGAAAAATGTCGAGATCAAAATATGCCGCTCTATATTGCCTTTGTGGATCTAACAAAGGCCTTCATCTCAGTAAACAGAGAAGGGCTCTACAGGGTGTTAGAAAGCATAGCCTGCCCACCTAAATTACTTAAGCTGATTAAGTAATTCCATGAATTTGTTCCATGAAGACATGAATGGTAAAATCTACTTCGATGGGAGTTCATCAGAGAGTTTCAAAGTCAACAACGGAGTGAAACAGGGATGTGTCCTCGCTCCCACCCTTTTTGGTATATTTTTTGCTGTCCTCCTAAACGCCGCCTTCAAAAACAGCTCAGGAGATATTTACATTCGCACAAGACCAGATGGCTCACTGTTCAACTTAGCACGACTAAGAGCAAAAACAAAAACAAATGTTGCCCTACTTAAAGAACTTTTATTTGCTGACGATGCAGTCCTAGTCGCTCATAGTGAAGCCACCCTACAATCGCTGATCAACAACCTGGACAAAGCATGTGACCTTTTTTCACTGTCAATTAATGCTCAGAAGATAGTAATACTAAGTCAAGGCGACATCAAACCTATATTAATTACTCTAAAAGATTGTCCACTAGAATCAGTTCAGAAATTTACATATCTTGGATCCACAATTACGCAAACCATCTCTCTTGATGAAGAAATAAACAGTCAGATTGGTAAGGCAGCTACCCTTCGGCAAACTCACAGAAAGGGCCTGGGACAACACGAAACAAACACTGAAGACTAAACTCTTAATATATCAAACTTGTGTGCTTAGCACACTATTATATGGATCTGAAACCTGGACAACATACTCAAACCAGGAAAAAGGACTAAATGTCTTCCACATGCGATGTCTCCGCAAAATAATGCACATCAAATGACAGGACAAAATAACCAACTTAACTGTCCTGCAACGTGCTAAGACCCCAACAATCATGTCGATGTTCAGAAGTGGAAGACTAAGATGGCTGGGGCATGTCCAACGAATGGAAGAAAAGCGCATTCCTAGGCAAATACTATATGGTGAACTAATACACAGAAAAAGACAAATCGGCAGACCTAAACTACGATATACAGATATCTGCAAATCATCTCTGAAAAACTTCTCCTTATGTGAAAATGACTGGGAACATCTGGCAAGTAATTGCAGATCATGGAGAGCATGTTTAAGTAATGGTATAACATCATTTGAGACTGTGCTAAGGCAAAACTTAGAGGAGAAAAGACTCATGAAAAAGGATGGAAAACCCTGTGGATCAGTGAGCCTGACTTGTTCATTATGTGACCATGTGTGTTTGTCAAACATTGGTAGAATTAGCCATGAGAGAAACTGTTCGACAAAAACAAAACCTAAAAAAAATACACAATAGCCTCCACTAGACATATAGTTATATATACTATATAATTTATATTAAACAAAGAACAGAGACAAATGGTGAGATTTGATAAAAGATCTTAACAAGGATTGAAAACTGCTAAAATAAAAATTTAGATAAGAGAAAGAATATCTGGGTCTATACCCTATGGGTCAGCTACAGCTCGAAAGATCAATAATAGATAGATAGAAATTATATTATCAATTTTTATCCTCTTATAATGTATTGCATCTTTCTTTTGTTTTATCATTTCATTTTTTTATCTCACTTTTTATTTCTCCTTCACTTGTCACGTTTATTCTAGATGTAGCAGAGTTTATCTTTATTCCGTTGTCTGTTTGTGTTATTCTCATTCTCTGAAGAAGGCAGCATGTAGGCCAAAACATCAGTATTTTGTTATGCTCCTTTTTTTGTAAAGCTGTCACCATACCTTTGAGTTATTGAGTTATTTGTGGGTCATCATCATTGCACTCTGAACATGTCCATAGGTGCTCAGATCCCCTCCTCAGCAAGTCCTGCAGTGTCCTGCGACTGACGACTCCAGTTCTATGTTGGTTGATAAGTCTTCTTACATGGCCACTAAGTTTTTCATTTCTGGCTGTGCCCATCTTAACTCCCATCTCCACCATCCAAAGAAGTGAAATGGATCTGTGTTTATTGAAGTCCTGTGCTCTTCCCACATCTCAGAGGGCATTGATGACGTCCACCTGATCCATTGGTTGCCCATCCTCAATGACAGCTCAGCTAGCCAACCTGTCCGCTCTTTCATTTCCCCGTACTCCACATGTCCAGGGACATAGACAAAAGTGGCCTTACGTATTTTGGACTTCTGCAATGACTCTACCCATTGCATGTGTACAGAGCCCGCCTCCACTTTTTTTATCATACTCATCGAATCACTCAGTATACATGCGTGGGTGTAGTCTTATGACTCTAACAATTTGAATGCCTTGGTCACTGCCATTGCATACCTTGTAAGAGTGTACGTTACACCCCACCAACTTGCTCCTCTAAAGTCTATAGTCTACAAGCACTATGATCATCTGTAGGTTTTTTCCCAGTTTTTTTTTTTACTACTAATGAAGAATTCACTCAAAGACACCTTGCAGACATCTTTGTTATATCAAACTGGCTTACCTACATGCTGCTTCCTATCTATAAGCTCAATATACAAAATTTGCTTGAGGATGTTATTATTATCCATTCTTCGAGCATGTTCCAGCCACCTTAATCTTTGGCACCTAGGTGTCATAATTATGGATGGAATGCTAAAGTGAGGTAGGACATCTGAATTATTTACTTTGTCCTGCCATTTAACATTCTTTGATTTTCTAAAGTAGCTCATATGGTAGGAAAGCGATGCAAAAGAAATGAAAACCTCAGGAATGACTTTAAGCAAGGTGAATGAACAAAATAAGACATTTGCTTTAAAATAAAAATTAATTTGAGAAAATGACTGAAAGAATATGTTGTTGTAAAAATTGATGTAAATTATTTAGAAAAAAAGAAAGAAATTTAAAAATAACTATTATATATATATATATATATATATATATATATATATATATAAAATCATGTGTATTATTTATTTATTTTTTTTTGGTACTTGCCAGCTTTCACCTCTGACAAAGTCCCTAGAACTAGGAACTGAATTTTGCATGTTAATCTGTATTTCCCTGGCAACCGTGTGCACATGGGTCCCTCGCCGCACCGGCAGATAACACCATCTTTGGAGGTACTCATATTTTTTCCATCGATAAGTAATTGACGTTTCAAGCCGGGCCTCACTGCTGAGACCAGGGGTGGTTGCTACAGAGAAAAATCACAAATAAAATTTCCAACTGGTGAAGCCTGATTTTGAACTCACAACCTTTCTGTCAACAATTTTTCTACCAACTCTGTGCTATCAGTGCCAGAATTGGATGCTGGACTCTAGAATAAGAAAGATAACGAGAAATGAAATGTGTCAGAAGAATGACAGGAAACAGCTTAAGGGACAGAGTAAGAAACACCGACCTGAGGAAAAAACTCAAAATTGAACCAGCCGTTGAATACATAAAGAAACAACAGATAAATTGGTTCGGTCACATAGCAAGACAAAAAGAACTAACAATGACTCAAAGAGCCATAAACAAACGCTACGAAAAAGCCAGATTAAGAGGAATACCGAGAAAGAGATGGATAAAGGGAATACTAGAGTCACTAGGAGGGATAACACTAGGAGGGATAACACCAGAAGAGGCCAACAGAAGAGCTAAGAATCACAGATTGTATCTCCCCTCGACGCCAACGGCAATAGAGGAAGGAAAGAAGAAGAAGAAGAAAGAACCTTTCTGTCTCGAGACCGATGTCTTTTCTTGAGGCTAACCAGTCCCCTACAAAAATATATGAATAATATATGGATTTCCTGCAAAATAGGAAGAGATTTAAATGATATTAATACTCACTGTTATAGGTTGAACATGGTAATTATGTATTGTAATCTTTAGTGTGACCTCTTCTAACCGTTTAACTTTGTATGGAAGCTTGATATCTGCAAAGAAAACCTTGACTACATGTTGTTCCCAAGGAAATGACATGCAGATTCCACGATCTGGTGAAAGGCCAATGGCTACAAATGACCATGTTGTGACTGAGTCAGGAAACTTGATGTCAAGAGACCTTGATCCATTACTGCAATTTAAAAAAAAAGACATCAATAAATTTGTGTTGATCATCATCATCAGAAACCATGCCTTAATGTAGGTAAACATGTCTCACCATCATTCTCAATCTATATAACTGTTATTTCTTTTCATAACTTTCAATCTATATAACTGTTATTTCTTTCCATAACTTTCAATCTATATAACTGTTATTTCTTTCCATAACTTTCAATCTATATAACTGTTATTTCTTTCCATAACTTTCAATCTATATAACTGTCATGTCTATCCACAAATTTCAATCTCTATATCTTTCATGTCTTTCTACAACTTTAAATCTCTATATCTGTCATGTCTTTCCACCACATTCAAACTCTATAGCTATCATGTCTTTCCACCACATTCAATCTCTATTTCTATCATGTCTTTCCACCACATTCAATCTCTATATCTGTCATGTCTTTCCACCACATTCATTCTCTATATCTGTCATGTCTTTCCACCACATTCAATCTCTATATCTGTCATGTCTTTCCACCACATTCAATCTCTATATCTGTCATGTCTTTCCACCACATTCAATCTCTATATCTGTCATGTCTTTCCAACACATTCAATCTCTATATCTGTCATGTCTTTCCAACACATTCAATCTCTATATCTGTTATGTCTTTCCACCACATTCAATCTCTATATCTGTCATGTCTTTCCACCACATTCAATCTCTATATCTGTCATGTCTTTCCACCACATTCAATCTCTATATCTGTCATGTCTTTCCACCACATTCAATCTCTATATCTGTCATGTCTTTCCACCACATTCAATCTCTATATCTGTCATGTCTTTCCACCACATTAAATCTCTATATCTGTCATGTCTTTCCACCACATTCAATCTCTATATCTCTCATGTCTTTCCAACACATTCAATCTCTATATCTGTTATGTCTTTCCACCACATTCAATCTCTATATCTGTCATGTCTTTCCACCACATTCAATCTCTATATCTGTCATGTCTTTCCACCACATTCAATCTCTATATCTGTCATGTCTTTCCACCACATTCAATCTCTATATCTGTCATGTCTTTCCACCACATTCAATCTCTATATCTGTCATGTCTTTCCACCACATTCAATCTCTATATCTGTCATGTCTTTCCACCACATTCAATCTCTATATCTGTCATGTCTTTCCATCACATTCAATCTCTATTTCTGTCATGACTTTCCACAACTTTAAATCTCTATATCTGTCATGTCTTTCCACCACATTCAATCTCTATATCTGTCATGTCTTTCCACCACTTTAAATCTCTATATCTGTCATGTCTTTCCACCACATTAAATCTCTATATCTGTCATGTCTTTCCACCACTTTAAATCTCTATTATATCTGTCATGCCTGCGTATGTGTCCACTGTTATATATGACTTGTGCTCCCAGCTCGCCTAGTGCATTTATCTCTTAGATTGTTATGTTGTCGGGACCAGGAGCTTTGCTTCTTTTTAAATTTAGAATTACATTGTAATTGGAAATAATTTTACTTGGCAATGTAAGAAGGTACTTTGCCATTCCGTTCCTTCTTCACAGTGACTGTACTAGTTGGAGATCGCAGCCATTGTCTCTACAAATGAGATCCTCTGCCTGCCATCATGGAGAGGGGATCATAATTTCTTCTTCTTCTTCTTTCCTTCCTCATTTGCCTTTCAGCGTCGAGGGGAGATATAATTTGCGGTCTTTTGCTCTTCTGTTCGCCTCTGCTGCTGTTATGTTTCCTAGTGCTTCTAGTATTCCATCGACCCATCTTTTTCATGGTCGACCCTTGGGTCTGGTGTTCTCACAATGCTTGTTGAAAGCTCGTTGTGTTGTGTTTTGTTCTTTCTGCCTTGTCACGTGGCTAAACCATTTTATCTGTTGTTTCCTTAGATATTCTAAGACGGTGGCTATTCCTAGCTTTTTTCTCAGTTCTTCATTTCTGATCTTATCTCTCAGACTGTTTCCTGTCATTTGTCTAACACATTTAATCTTTGTAGAGGTTATTTTTCTTATTGTTCTTGCATCTAGGGTCCGGGCCTGGCATTGGTAGCACAACGTTGGGATGAAGATTGTATTGTATAGTGCTCGTTTTGCCTCCAGAGTTATTTCCTTGTTGGACAATAGTGGTGATAATTGTCCGATGATTTGACAAGCTTTGTTGCATCTTGATTCTATCTCTGCCGTTTGAGAATTATCGTTTGTCTTTAGACTTCCTAGGTATTTGAGAATTCCCCTACTTGTTTTAGTTGTCTGCCTTCTATAGTTATGTTGATGTTCTGTTTATTTTTGACAACGTTCATGACTTCTGATTTGTTGATTTTCATGTTGTATTTTGTGCCTGAGATGTTGAGTTTGTTTAAGTGTTCTTGTAGGTCTTCTATTGTTTCATGTATTAGTGCCTGATTGTCTGCAAATAGAAGCTCGTTGTTCTCCTCAGTCTCTGATGGGTTGGCTAGCTTGCATATATGGTCCATCTATGTAATAAACAGTAGAGGGGATAGTGCGCACCCCTGTCTTATGCCTGATCTGACTTCGAAGTGGTCTGTGTAGCCTGCTGCTGTTCTGACCCTGCAGCTGCTGTTGACGTAGAGGCTTTTAGTAATGTTGGTTAGATGTTGTCTTACTTCGTATGTTGTTAGTATCTCCCACAGTTGTTCTCTGTTTACTCTGTTGAATGCTTTTTCCTGGTCAATGAAGGCTATGTATAAATTTTGATTGTGTTCTGTCGTTTTTTCTGCAAGCTGTTTTAGTGTGAATAGTGCGTCGATGCATCCTCTGTTTTTTCAGAACCCCATTTGAGAATCGCTTAACTGTAGTTCTATTATTGGTGTCAGCCTTTTTTCCAAGATTTTGGTGTATAGCTTTCCTACATGGCTGAGAAGAGATATACCTCTATATTGATTGCAGTCTCTTTTGCTACCTTTCTTTTTCCATATTGGTATGATGATTGCCTGTTGCCAGTCTTCTGGGGCTTGTTGTTGGTGCCATGCTGCATTAAATATTCTGTGCAGCCATTGCATTCCTGTTTCTCCTGCTGCTGCCATTATTTCTATTGTTATGTTATCTATCCCTGGCGCTTTATTTCTTGGTGCATATTTGATTACTTCTTCTATTTCCTCTTTCATGATGTTGGGTTCAGTATTTGTGAGTTCTGGCGTGGTTTTTGTTGTCTTATTGGTAGTTGGTATGTTTAACGGGTCTTCAAAGTATTCTTTCCATCTCTGTTGCATACATTGGTTATTTAATATTGGCTGTCCGTCTTTGTCATTTATCAGCTCAGTAGGATCATGGTTTTCTTTTCTCACTCTTGTGGCTTTTACTGCTTTGTAGAAATCTCTTGTGGCTGTCTTGAAGTCCCTGCTCATGTTTTGTCCGAATTCTGTCCAATTTTTTTGCTTAGCTTCTTTGATCAAAATTTTAACTCTTTTTCAAACTAAGGCATATTTTTCATATTTTTCTTCGTTCTTGTTCTCCCTCCAATTTTTAAATAGTTTCTTCTTTTCCTTAATTGTTTCTCTGATTGTTTCATTCCACCACGGAGTGCTCTTTTTCCCTTCTCTTGTTCTTAGCTTCATTCCACAAACTGTTTTAGAGATGTTGGTTACTGTTTCTTTAAATTGTTTCCACTCTTCATCTATTGTGCATACTTCGTTAGGGAGTTTCTTGAATTCCTCTGTTAGTTTTTCTTCTAGGATTTTCTTTGTTTCTTGATCTTTTAATTGTTTTATTTTTATTGTCTGTTCTTTTCGCTTCTTTTGTTTATTTTCGTACATTCTCTTTATTTTTGGCTGTCTTAGTGTGATCATAACCATCTTGTGATCCGTGTCGTCTGTGATATTTGGGATTGCTCTGCTGTCGGTTACTCTTTTCTTGTTCTGTTTTCTTGTTAGTATAAAATCTATCTGGCTTCTGCATGTTGTGTCATTCCATTTGTACCAGGTGTATACTTGCGACTCTCTGTGTTTGAAGAATGTGTTGGTGATAAATAAATCATTTTGATTGCATAGATCCAGCAGTTTGCTTCCATTTTCGTTTATTTCAGCCGTTTTATCGCCAAAGGGTCCTAAGATATCACTGTTCTCACTGTTGCATTTCCTAAGCCTTCCATTAAAATCTCCCATCACTAACATGTCGTTGCTTTCGTCAATATTGTTAATGATTTCACTCAGTGTGTCGTAGAATTCTTCGCTGTCTCTTTCATTGTTGTTGCATGGGGCATATATTTGAATGTAATTTGTTTTTTGATCGTCTTCTAGGAGTTTAATTGTGATAATTCTTTCTGAATGGTATTTTATTTCTAGAATGTTCTTTGTGTGTTCTGGGTCGATGATAAAACCTACTCCATGTGTTGCTCTTTCTGTGTTGTCGACTCCTAAGAATATTTTCGTGTAATTCATATGTGTTTTCTTTATCTGTTGTCCTTTTACTCTGGTGTCCGCTAATCCTAGTATTTTAATTTTCCTTTTTGTCATTTCTTCTATAAGTTCGGCTTTTTTATTTTTTATCCCGCATATATTTATCATTGCTACTTTAATCTCCATCTTCTGAGTATTTCTCTGAGCATAAAAACATTTATCCCTTACCGACCTGCTGAGTCAGTCGTAAGTTAAGGGCTTAACTTAAGAAAGAAACACGTTGGGGGTTTAGCCCGACTGATGTTTCCCCCCACGTGTTTGATCGCTAAGGTCTCACATGCGATCTTTTACGATCTAAATCATAATTTCAATTTCATAATTTTAATTTAATCTGCACTACTTGTCAGCTGCTCCCACAACACCATACACCACTTGCTCCAATGGCTTCACATAACCCTGATAGAGGAACTAAACAGGAGCTCCACCTTGCCCAAGGGTGTTCCAAAGACATACAGTGTAAGTGGTCAAGCCAGCATAACCTACGTACATGAACAATATGGTGCATTATATTAAAGATCAGATAAATTATGTTTTAATCAAGTCCTTAGACTGAAAAATGAACAATTTGAAAAAAAGATATTTAACAATAAATAGTACATGACAGTGTAAAATTTAAAAAGACTAGCTACAGATAAAAATGCAATGAAACAATTTTAATATTGTGTTGTTATGTTTTCATTATGCACACAAATATATTGCAAAATTGAGCTATTGTAAAACTGTATGTAAGGTTTATTCTTCTACTTTTCTCTCTTCCACTTACAACTCTTTAAGTGTCAAGTTAGATACAATTTCTAGTTCCAGCTTTCTGATAACTCAACCCATTTGATCATCTTACTCAGTCTGATTCAGGCTTTACTTGCTACTACTAATATCATGATAGCGGCTTGGCAATAAATGAACATGGGTTCAAATATAGCTTAATGCTCTGTAGGTGAATAAACCATTTTGTGTGCTATAATGGGTATATTAGACTGGTTCTTGGCTGATTCTTTTATGGTATCAGTCCTATTTTTATTTCTTTTGATCACTCCAACCAATTTTAATTTTGGTGACTAACATCTTCCTGTAAGCTATAAATATGTTATAATAATTGAAAAATTTTAAAGCTGCTTCACCTGAACAATGTTGTCTCGTTGAACAACCATGACTCAGGAAAATATTTTCTTGTAGTTTGAGGGGGCAGTACTCTGTCAAACTGTTGAGTTTTGACTGAAGAATAAAAAAGTTTCCAAAATAGGAATTATTCATTAAAATTAGAGGAAAAAAATATAGAAGTGTTTTTTAGCATACAAACTAAGAAACTACGATTACCATACTAAATTTGCTTGAGTCAGTTTTAAGGTCATGAGGCTCTAGCAATGAACTTACCTGAAAGTAGTTATAATTAAAGTTGCTAAAGAAAATAAAACAATTATATTATTATAGATGAAAAATAAATACTCAAATTTATCAACTTACCTCCATCTCATTTATCCCTACTAAATCTACAAAGCATGTTCAAATGAAATCCGTCCCAGTGACTTTATTACCAACATATACAAGGTACATCAGTAGGTGTGGCAGAGTTAAATAAAGCAAGAACTCACCAGGATTCTTTAGAAACAGTCAACTTAGGCATTTAAAGGTGCTTCTTACTGTTTGGGTAGATGGAAGATGCTATCCAAGAAAAATTGCTTTGGTTGCTCATTGAAGCAATTTGTCACCAAGACCATGACGTTTGCATCAGAGTTGAATCATTGTCTCTTTAGAGATTTTTTTAGGGTCTGAGCAAATGAATGTCACATGGAGACAGATCAGAGCTAATGTTTCCTGTACAATGTTTGCAACATGCGGACAAGCATTGTCATGAGAATAGAATCACATCAAGCAAGAGCATCCTTGTTCTCTTATTCTTGATGGCTATATGCAGGTTGTCTAGTGTGTCTTGATGGCTGATGGCTGTATGCAGGTTGTCTAGTGTGTCTTGATGGCTGTATGCAGGTTGTCTAGTGTGTCTTGATGGCTGTATGCAGATTGTCTAGTGTGTCTTGATGGCTGTATGCAGGTTGTCTAGTGTGTCTTGATCGCTATATGCAGGTTGTCTAGTGTGTTTTGATGGCTGTATGCAGGTTGTCTAGTGTGTCTTGATGGCTGTATGCAGGTTGTCTAGTGTGTCTTGATGGCTGTATGCAGGTTGTCTAGTGTGTTTTGATGGCTATATGCAGGTTGTCTAGTGTGTCTTGATGGCTGTATGCAGGTTGTCTAGTGTGTCTTGATGGCTATATGCAGGTTGTCTAGTGTGTCTTGATGGCTGTATGCAGGTTGTCTAGTGTGTCTTGATGGCTATATGCAGGTTGTCTAGTGTGTCTTGATGGCTGTATGCAGATTGTCTAGTGTGTCTTGATGGCTGTATGCAGGTTGTCTATTGTGTCTTGATGGCTATATGCAGGTTGTCTAGTGTGTCTTGATGGCTGTATGCAGGTTGTCTAGTGTGTCTTGATGGCTGTATGCAGATTGTCTATTGTGTCTTGATGGCTATATGCAGGTTGTCTAGTGTGTCTTGATGGCTGTATGCAGGTTGTCTAGTGTGTCTTGATGGCTGTATGCAGATTGTCTAGTGTGTCTTGATGGCTGTATGCAGGTTGTCTAGTGTGTCTTGATGGCTGTATGCAGATTGTCTAGTGTGTCTTGATGGCTGTATGCAGGTTGTCTATTGTGTCTTGATGGCTATATGCAGGTTGTCTAGTGTGTCTTGATGGCTGTATGCAGGTTGTCTAGTGTGTCTTGATGGCTGTATGCAGGTTGTCTAGTGTGTCTTGATGGCTATATGCAGGTTGTCTAGTGTGTCTTGATGGCTATATGCAGGTTGTCTAGTGTGTCTTGATGGCTGTATGCAGGTTGTCTAGTGTGTCTTGATGGCTATATGCAGGTTGTCTATTGTGTCTTGATGGCTGTATGCAGGTTGTCTAGTGTGTCTTGATGGCTGTATGCAGATTGTCTAGTGTGTCTTGATGGCTGTATGCAGGTTGTCTAGTGTGTCTTGATGGCTGTATGCAGATTGTCTAGTGTGTCTTGATGGCTGTATGCAGGTTGTCTATTGTGTCTTGATGGCTATATGCAGGTTGTCTAGTGTGTCTTGATGGCTGTATGCAGGTTATCTAGTGTGTCTTGATGGCTGTATGCAGGTTGTCTATTGTGTCTTGATGGCTATATGCAGGTTGTCTAGTGTGTCTTGATGGCTATATGCAGGTTGTCTAGTGTGTCTTGATGGCTATATGCAGGTTGTCTAGTGTGTCTTGATGGCTGTATGCAGATTGTCTATTGTGTCTTGATGGCTATATGCAGGTTGTCTAGTGTGTCTTGATGGCTGTATGCAGGTTGTCTATTGTGTCTTGATGGCTGTATGCAGGTTGTCTATTGTGTCTTGATGGCTATATGCAGGTTGTCTAGTGTGTCTTGATGGCTGTATTACGTTAGATGTGACATCATCATGTCTCCTACATATGTCCACTTGGGGTAGCTTGAGTGGGTTTTATTTGAACATGCCTCGTATTAATCATCATCATCATCATCAAGTACTGGGTCTGCTGGCATAGGCGATGATGTTTCTCCACAACTTTCGATCTCAACAGTTATTTATCATTTCTGTTGTTTACCTTCTGTCAAGCCATTCTCTTAAGCTGCCTGGTATCTTTTCTCTTTGCTTCCCACTATCTCTTCATCCCTCAATTTTCTCAGTTGTTACAATATGCCTTGTATTAATAAAAAAAGTAAAGTAAAGTACCCCCCGTCACGCCAAGTGGCGTATAGGGAAATATGGTGTTAGTGACCCTATATTTTACAGACCTTCAGCACATGATTTTTGGGGTAATGTGGTCGGTATTACGCCCGTGCTGCTTTTACTTTCCCAGAAAAAATCCGGTACCCATTTAAGGCTGGGTGAACCCGGAGCCGTCGGTTGGGATCGAACCCTACCCCTTGTCCGTAGTAGTCCAGTTCACTAACCACTGAGCTATCGCGGCTCCTACTAATTTTTAGGGAATTAGTAAAACCCAGGTGTCCTCGCCAGGATTACGAACCCCGGCTGTTGCCGTGGTAAGCCAACCGCTTGTATTAATAGAAACAGTAAAATTCAAAATCTTGAATAAAAGGTCCTGCTAATGAGACCAAATGTACACATAGTTGTCAATTAAGAATTTCATTGGAAAACTGCTTACACTTGTAACATTTACTGAAGTAATTTTACAATGATATTGATAATTGTTTTTTTTTATCTGACTAGATTTACAGTTCTACTTATTTTTTGTACCTTTTGATATGTATCATCCCATCTTATTGAGATAGGCACAAATATCAAATATACAAAATATTAAATACTATGCTGGGTTGTGAGTATAGCTGCAGACAACATATAAAATAAATATAAAATGGTATGGAACAGCAAAATTAATAAAAAGACAAGACAAATTACAAAGTTTCAACAAAAGACTTTATCAGGTATTATAAACTATACAAATTAAACACATAAATCCAAGTCAAAAAACACTACACAGATCTAAATATGGCACATAAATCAATTCTTGGCATTAGAACTCCTGAAGAGAAGGTTGTGTTTTGCTGCGTGAACAAAAGTATTGAAATGTAAAAGTAAAATTTCAATTGTCTATACATTTTGTCATTATATTATATATATCACATTAATTGGAACAGATAAACAATTTGTGTTTTTATTAGTAATTTAATTGTTCTAAATTATTTGGAAGAGATTAAACTAGTGGAAGAGATCAATCACTTTGTCTATCTTTTGGAAGTCCCATTGATCGAGAGGGGTCAAGTAAAAAAATTAGAATCAGAATAGCTAAAGCAGCAATGTCTTTCAGAAGCTTTGGAAAGTTGTGGAAATCAAAACTCATCAGCACAAACACAAAACTTAGACTATTCAAATCAAATGTACTATCAACACTTACGTATGTGTGTGAAAGCTGGAAAACAGCAAGAGATATAGAAACAAAGTTGAACACATTCGAAAATAAATATCTAAGGAAAATACTTGGTATAGCATGGAACGAATTCAAAACAAATGAGGAAATTAGAGAAATCACCAATCAACCACTAATATCTTCAGTAATAAAGAAAAGACGATGGTCATATGACCTATCAGATCAGATATAAGATCAGATGTTAGACATGTGATGAGAAGAGATAATAACCGAATAGCAAAGCAAGCCCTTTTATGGGAAACTACAGGTAAGAGGAAAAGAGGAAGACGCAGAGAGACACTGAGAAGAACACTGATGTGAGAGGCAAGAGCAGCAGGAATCGGCTCCCTCAATGAGATAGAGCTGTTTGCACAGAACAGAGACAAATGGCGAGATTTGATAAAATATTTTTAAAAGAATTTAAAACTGCTAGAATAAAAATTTAGATAAGAGAAGGGGTCTTTTGTCTACAACCTATGGGCCGGCTGCGGCTCAAAAGGTCAATAGATGGATAGATAGAAATTATTTGGACACAATGGTTTTCGAAAGGAATATATATTAAAACTTAGGCCATAAAACTGTTTATCTGATGGGTTGATTTTTGTCAATTTATCTAGGATAACTAATAAAAATGTGCATACCCACTGTCACAGCCCTAGGTAAAGGGTGGCTTGGATGATCATAAAAGCTCTTGGGTCCCATTAATATGTCTCTAAAATAATTTCTGGCTGTAGAAGTTGAATGAGTTCTGGTTTCCACTGTCAGAGACTTATATTGAAGCCCAGAGTTCTTGATATTTAGAAAATAATAAAAATTTGTATCAATAAAATTTGTTGCAAATAAAATTTTAACCTGGCCAGAGTACAGTAAAATTTATTGCCAAATGTGAAATTTGAACAAAAAAAAGTTGGAATGAAAACTGTCCTTAAGTATAAAATGCCAGACAGGATAAACAAAAACAAGACAACAGAACTAATAAAAACATTTTCATTTTCAATATTTTTATAAAAGTCATTATAATAAATCTATCTATCTATTGTCCTTTCGAGCCAAAGACGGCACATAGGGCAGAACCACAATCTCAAAAACAGAAACCTTGCGTGCCAAAATGGCACATATTGCAGAGATCACTGCTTCTAAAATCTATGGCTCTGTTTCCATAACAATACTTTTTACAATGACAGCTTGTCAAGCCATTGATCAATCTCCTTAGTCGCCTCTTACGACATGACTGGAAGGTCACAGTGTCACTATTCTTTACTTTCCTCATGAGGCCCCGGTAACACACAGGAGATTATAATTTATATTATTATTTTATTAATAGATTATAATAAATGAATAGTTTTAAAATCTGTCACATGAAGCATTATTTAGTCAGTCAATTTCAAAAGTAGTGTCATTTCTGAAAGCTATATCTTATCAAACATGTACTGGCAACAAACAGCAGCCATAAGAACTAGAAACCAATCGGGAATGTTTCAACAAATAAAACAGGGTGTTAGACAAGGTTGTGTGCTGTCACCAGATTTGTTTAATATTTATAGTGAGATTATTTTAAGATCCATAAGGGGCATGCCTGGAATAACAATTGGAGGTCATAATATAAATAATCTAAGGTATGCTGATGATACAGTCTTAATCGCTAAGAGTGAAAATGAGTTACAAGAAATGTTGGACATTATAGTGAAAGAAAGCAAAAATAAAGGACTCAGCCTAAATAGCAAAAAGACAGAGGTAATGGTAACAACAAAGAAAAAGACATCACCTCAGTGTAAAATAAAGACAAGTGGAACAATATTAAAACAGGTAAATGAATTTAAATATTTGGGAACTTTGTTAACCTCAGACGGAAGATGTACAAAAGAGGTGAGATGCAGAATGGCTCAGGCAAAAGTAGCTTTCCAAAAAATGAGGAAGATACTATGCAATCCATTTTTGCCAATAGAAACAATAAAAAGAGTTCTTAAATGTTACGTAGGGCCAGTTTTAACATATGTTTGAGAATCATGGACAATATTACAACAGACAAGAAAATCACTGGAGTCTGTAGAAATGTGGTTTTACTGAAGAATGTTGAGAGTACCATGGACAGCTAAGAAGAGTAATGAAAAAGTTCTGAAAGAGGTCAAAGCAAAAAGAGAACTAATTTCCAATATTAGGAAGAGACAATCATCATTTTTTGGCCATGTAATGAGAAGAGAACAACTGGAATATATTGCAACAACTGGAAAGATTGAGGGACGAAGAGATAGAGGGAAGCAAAGAGAAAAAATAACAGACAGCTTAAGAGAATGGCTTGGCAGAAGGTCAATAACAGAAATGATAAATACCTGCGAGATCGAAAGTTGTGGAGAAACATGATTACCTATGCCAGCAGGCCCGGTACTTGATGATGATGATGATATCTTATTAATTGTCTTCCATATAATGTTAGTTCTCTTGCAGTTTAAAATAAATACATATTATTCTTGTTCTCATTTACAGGATCATAACATATTCTTCTTTTTCTACCATTCAACTCCCTGTGGAGCATCGTTATCATCATGTACCATGCCTGCTGGCATAGGTGATCATGTCTCCCTATAACTTTCGATCTCGACAGTTATTTATTATTTATGTTGTTGACCTTCTGCCAAGCCACTCTCTTAAGCTGTCTGGTATCTTTTCTCTTGCTTCCCTCAATCTCTTCGTCCCTAAATTTTCCCATTTGTCACAATATATTCCAGCTGGTCCCTTCTCATTGCATGACCAAAAAATGATGATATTTCTTTCTAATTTTGGAAATTAGCTCTCTTTCTGCTTTGGCCTCTTTCAGAAAGTTTTCATTACTCTTCTAAGCTGCCCATGGTATTCTCAACATTCTTCTGTAAAACCACATTTCTGCAGTTTCGTTATGTGGAGCACAGGTCTTCAACAAACACTTTCCAAGCCATTCTGTTTCTTGCCATTCTTTTAAGATCATTCCATGTATCATAGTATATAGACAGTGTCAATTTAAAAAAAAAACAAAAAAAAAACTATCTTTACGTCACATAGTACCATTGCTGGTGTATGATGGGGGGGGGGGGGGGCAACGATAGAACCAGAGGGATAAAGGCCGCTTGGTCAAGCAGTCGCCACGACGTGTGAGACTCAGGATTTTTATTTCACCCCCGATAGCAAAAATCCTTTCTGTTTACCACGGGCTTCGAACACTGAACGTCGCCTTTTCAGCCAGCAGAACAGTGGTTTTAGCCGCATGGCCACGCGCACTGTCAATATCTTTCCTGGGGCCATGATAGCTCAGTAGATAGTGAACTGGACTACTTGAGGACAAGAGGTTTGGGTTTGATCCTAAGGCTTACAGCTTCACCCAGCCTTAAATTGGTCCTAGATATTTTTCTGAGATAATTAAGTGGCATGGGCATAATACTGACTACATTAACACAACAATAATGTGTTGAAGGTATATAAAAAATATGGGCACTAACACCATACTCTCTATATGGTGTGATGGGGCCTCTTACATGTTTTAAAAATATCTTTCCTAAAAATACTTTAAGATATAGATTAGGTACTGAAAACAGCAAATAAAAGTAATTAATTAATTAAAAGTGATTTGCATATCCATTAATTTATATGTCAGTAAATTTTCTATCAGTATTGTATTTATTGTTTGTGTACTATCCACAGTTACTGTAATTTCAGTAATTATATTCTTTCTCCTCTGAGAATCTTGTTCAGCTTCTACTTTTAGCTATTCATCATCATGTGCCGTACCAGTTGGCATTGGCGATCATGTTCTTCCACAATCTTCTATCTACAGTGCATCGTATCAGTTCTGTTGTTGACTGTTTTCCATGCCATGACACCAAGCTATCCAGTATTTTCTCTCTTTGTCGTCCGCGATCTCTCTTTCCTTTTATTTTGCCAGCTGTAACCAAGTATTCCAACTTTCCTCTTCTCATGATGTGCCTGAAAAATGTTGATTGCTTCTTTCTGATGTTTTTTATGAGCTCCCTTTTTGTGTTGGCCTCTTTGAGAACTTCCTCATTGGTCTTTTACTTGCCAGGGAACCTTCAACGTTCTTCTGGGAACTAGAGGCCTCTAGCCTCTAATCGTCTTTTCATTTGTTTGTCTACTGTCCATGATTCGCTTCCATAGGTCAGAATTGGTTCTATATAGCATCAATGAACTCATTTCTATTGACATAGATTCGTTGCATAAGATATTTTTCATTTTCTGAAATGCTATTTTGGCCTGAGCTATTCTGCTTTTTATTTCTGTGATGCATCTTCCATCTGATGTTATCACTGTGCCCAAGTATTTCAAATGTTGCACTTGTTTCAGATTTGTCTTGTTTATTTTTATGCTGCATATTGGTGATGATTGTTTCTTCGATATAACCATTACTTCTGTTTTCTTACTATTCAGACTGATACCTTTCTTGCTGCTTCTTTTACTATTATATCTATCATTTCTTGTAGTTCATTCTGTCTCTGCTATTAAGACTGTGTCATCCGCATATCGTAAATTATTTATGTTGTGACCGTTGACTTCAATTCCTTTTTTGTCTACTATTGATCTCATAATATGTTTGCTGTAAAGTGAACACTGGCTATTATGTGTATTTATTTTTTGATAGTTCAAAGTAATCAGATATGAATTTATTTCTAGAATGTTTCTTAGAGGCTTTGTGCAAAGACAACAGCTTTGATATTTTCTTTTATCTTTTATGGTGAGCCCAAGCAGCAAAGTTGTATATAATCATCAGGAGGGAAATATTGGTGGCAGAGCAGCTTCTGTATTGTAAAATTCCCTATGTTAATTATTACTTCTTACTTTGATATGAATGGCACCATTCAATAAGACGGCAGCACATCACTAACATTCAACATATGCAGATGTGTCAAGCAAGGATGCGTTCTTGCTCCAACCCTATTTGCAATCCTCTTTGTTGTTCTATTAAAACATGCATTCTCAAATGCAAATGAAGGAGTCTACCTTCATATAAGATTTGAAGGTCAGTTGCTCAATCTTGCAAGACTAAAGACAAAGTCCAAAATCAGACATATCACTATTAGAGACCTGTTATTTGCTGAAGACGCTGCACTTGTCACGCAATGTCAGGAAGAACTCCAGAGCATGGTACATCTCTTTTTGTGTGCCTGCAGAGACTTCAGTCTAACAATAAGTTTGCAGAAAACTAATATACTCACACAGGATGCCGAAGCAATACCTGCAATCTTTATTGACAACTACAAACTTTAAACCATGTGGTAGTATAACTACCTGGGTTCCATCATCAACGAGAAACTATCTTTTGATACAGAAATTGCCACCCACATTAGTAAAGCTGCTACCACCTTCGCCCATCTTTCTAGGCGTGTTTGTAAAAACAGCAAACTGACAATTGAAACAAAGGCCGCAGTTTACAATGCCTGCATCATTATTATCATCCTGTATGGCACCAAATCTTGAAAAACTTATGCAAAGCAGGAGAGAATGCTAAGTGCATTCCATCTGCAATGTCTGCACCATATTCTTGGTATCACCTGGAAGGATAGAGTGACAAACGTGGAGGTCATGACTTGCACAGGTCTCCCAAACATCTAAACGCAGCTCAAACAATGTAGGTTACGCTGGATTGGCCACATACATCATATAAAAGATAGCCGCATACCAAAAGATATACTCTATGGATAACTAGCAGATAGCAAAAGGACTAGGGGGTGCCCAAAACTTTTATTTGTAGATGTGTGTAAATGTGACAAGAAGACTCTCTGAGCATAAACCCTGTAGCCTGGGAAGAAATAGCTACAGACTGCAATCTTTGGAAACACATTCTAAAGCTCCAGCTCAAACAAGAAGCAGACAGATTCATAGGAAAAGAGAATACACGGTGAAAGAAAAGAAAAAATAACATTTCTAGGGACGCTGAAAAATCCATATTCAACTATGACTGATGGAGGCTACTACTACTTTTACTTTGATCTCTTGATCTACATCCTTCCAGTTCTGTTAGATGGTGCATAGGGCTTGTAGTATTTTTTGCCACACATCTCTATTCTTGGCTAGATGTTCGATCTTATCTAATAAGTCTATGCCTGCCATCTATACTTCTCTCATAAGTGTTCTTTTCAGAGTCTCTCTCTAGGTCTTCCTCTTTTTCTGTATCCTGATGTTTCCTATAGAGGAGCTTGTTTTGGAATTCTTTTCTTGTCTCTTCAAGACATGTTCAACACATGTCCATCTTCTCTTCCTAATTATTGATGAGATCGTTGGTTGCATGTTTATTACTTTGCCTTTATTTAATTGGCTAGTTCTACAATATAAAATACAAGTACACATGTTATGTTTTTTAACTATGAAACCAAAATTGCAGAACTGCTTCTGCACTTTTCCTACTTTTTTTTATTTCCATCAAATAATTAATCATCTTCATCACAAGCCATTTAATGTATCTAAAGACAATATCAGCTATTCTTCTCTGCTTACAGACAAAATATCTTCCATGCTGTTTCCTTCACCATTTGCAGAGCCAACGTCATGGCTTCCAAGTTGAGTAAATATCTGAAAATGATATATTAGGTGTATGTATAAATGATATAAATTTATCATTAATATGTAATTATTAAATTCTTCTTCTTCCTTTCAACCCCCAGTGGAGCATTGGTCTCCAACAAACACTTTCCCAGCCGTACTGTTTCTTGTCATTCTTTTAAGATCACTCAATGTCTCATCATCTTCATCTCTACTTCCACCTGTCTTCCCCAAGAATATTTTGGTCTTCCTCTTTGTCTCTTCTCCTGGGGATTCCAAAAAAGAGATTGCCATGTAATACTCATACTTGGCTTCTGCAGTGTGTGTCCTATTCAGAATTATTACATTAATTAACATATATTTCATATGGTACGGGATCCTCATAATTTTTACAGAATTTTATTAAATAATGGACTTTTATGACATACCATTCAATTACAAAGGAAACAAGCTATTTTTGTGATTTCTTACAAATCTTTCTTCTTAAGATGAAACTACAGAAAATTTTACTAGACAGTTTATCTATCTATTTATTGACCTTTCAAGCTGTAGCCGGCCCATAGGGCGTAGACCAAGATACTCCTTCGCTTATCTGAATTTTTGTTCTAGCAGTTTTCAATTCTTTTAAAGATATTTTATCAAATCTCGTCATTTGTCTCTGTTCTGTGCAAGCAGCTCTATCTCATTGAGGGAGCTGAATCCTGCTGCTCTTGCCTCTCACATCAATGTTCTTCTCAGTGTCTCTCTGGGTCTTCCTCTTTTCCTCTTACCTGTTGTTTCCCATATGAGGGCTTGCTTTGCTATTCAGTTATTATCTCTTCTCATCACATGTCCAACATATGACCATCGTCTTTTCTTTATTACTGAAGATATTAGTGGTTGATTGGCGATTTCTCTAATTTCCTCATTTGTTTTGAATTCATTCCATGCTATATCAAGTATTTTCCTTAGACATTTATTTTCGAATGCGTTCAACTTTGTTTCTATATCTCTTGTTGTTTTCCAGCTTTCACACACATACGTAAGGGTTGATAGTACATTTGATTTGAATAGTCTAAGTTTTGTGTTTGTGCTGATGAGTTTTGATTTCCACAACTTTTCAAGGCTTCTGAAAAACATTGCTGCTTTAGCTACTCTGATTCTAATTTCTTCGCTTGTATCCCCTTCTCGATCAATGTGACTTCCAAGATAGGTAAAGTAATTGATCTCTTCTACTGGTTTGTTTTCCATGTATATTTTGTCGTCTGTTGGAATTAAACTTTTCATGACTAGTCTTTTCATGATTGATCTCAAGCTCAATTTTGCTGGCTATTGATGATAGTTCATTTGTGTTTTCCTGCATCGTTTTTATCTGGCTGCTGATGAGAACTATGTCATCAGCAAAGTTGAGGTCCTCCAAATGGTCTCCTTGTATCTATTCGATGCCTTTATTACCAGTGCAGCATTTCTTCATTATGAAGTCCATAACAATTCCAAATAACAAGGGTAATAAAATACATCCTTGTTTAACCCTGACAGTGTATGCAGAATTGCAAAAATAGCTTTGCTTATACATGAGAAGTATATGAAATCATACCAGCCTACATTTGAACCACTATTAAAACCACTGTTGTCCACATGAGGTACAGTAATAGTGTACAATGGCCATCAGTCAGTACCAAAGTAGTTTTTGCTATTATTTTTTAAATAACAACTGCAGTCTAATCTAATCTCTCTCTCTCTCTCTCTCTCTCTCTCTCTCTCTCTCTCTCTCTCTCTCTCTCTCTCTATCTGTGATCAGGACTCAATCAGAGTAGGATTCCAGACTCTCACATGAAGTCAGCTGTCAGGTTAATGTGTTGACCGCCCCCACAGACAGAACATCACAATTAGCGTCTGGCAGATCCACCCTGATTGAACACCCATTAAAAAATTGCACTGTGTTCTGCGCCAGTGGCCCAGTGCATCCGATTTCAGCCAGCATTTTATTCAGGTTTGCTTTCCTTAGCCTTTGATTGTCACCAATCTTCCTGCAAGGCAGTAGACTGTCTTTTCTGTAGGGGGATTCTGCCCTTAGATGGTCGGCCCTCCCAGGTTTACGAGCACCATCTGCCCGAGTCACTAGAGGTGACTAACACAGACGTGCACACACAAAGATATGAGATGTGACTAACACAGACATGCACACAGCGATACAAGGCATGACTAACACTGACACACATCAAGATATGAGATATGACTAAACACAGACACACATAAAGATATGAGACATGATTAACGCAGACACACCAAGATATGAGATATGACTAACAAGACACACACTAAGATATGAACCTTGGCCAGCACAGACACACACCAAGATATGAACCTTGGCTAGCACAGACACCCACCAAGATATGAGCCATGATTAGCACGGATATACACTAAGATATGAACCATGGCCAGCACAGACACACACTAAGATATGAATCATGGCCAGCCCAGACACACACGAAGATATGAGCCATGGCCAGCACATACATCCACTAAGATATCAGCCATGGCTATCGCAGACACCCACTAAGATATGAGCTACTACTAGCATGGATATACACTGAGAATTGAGTCATGGCTCAATTCAAGAGAAACAGAAGAGGAGGTAGAAGAGCAGCGATCGCGAAAGATATCCATATGCTTGGGTTTGTTGTAGTCGGCAGACTCTTCTTAACGTGGGAATCATCAACATACGAGACGCAGGGCCCGGTTAACTGTTCACAGGTTCCGTTCAAACAGTTGTCCGGAGATTTGATAGTGCAGTCTGACCTGTAGAACGTTCTCTTGCATGTACAGTTCCCGGTTGACTGTTCACAGGTGTCATTGAAACAGTTGTCCAGACATTTGAGAGTGCAGTCTGACCTGTAGTACGTTTCCTTGCACGTACAGTCTGCACTTTCCGGGTCACATATGATGTCACAGTCATCAGAACACGTCTGTTCGCACTGTAGCCCATAATTACCATCGGGACAAGTGTAATTACAGGTATAGCCAGGATGTTTATATTGTAGGCATTTTTCGGATTTTTCCTCACATGAAGGACAGACACTGAGGCAAGACCTGGAGCAGTCGTGTCCATAGATCCCATGTGAACAGTTGCCGTGACACGTACCGATGATGACATTGCAGCCTTTGTTACACCCACTACACACTTTACAAAATGACCCAGAATGCCCGTCCAGACAATAGGTGTCTATAAATGTTTGCACCTCACACACCATCAGTGCACTATCGGCCTGCAAAATGGTCGGTGAGAACTCAATCTTAATGTGTGCCATTGGCCATGTGTGGTGACTACAATAGTGTTCACAGAAACATTAGGGAATGATATATCATTATACTGGAACACTACGCCGCCACTGTCAGAGAAAGCCTTTAGAGTGGCATTCTTTACTCGAATCATAGTGCTAGCTCGATGATAGATTCGAATGGTGTGAATCTTCTGGGGCGTGGCAAAGTTCAGATACCAGTAAACAGGATTGGTTCCACTTCTCAATTTTGTGTGTGTGCAGTCATTGTCATAGAGATTGGTCTTTGTTTTGCCATTAACTGCGGCCTCTGGTCCACATCCGTCTCCTATATAACAAGTATTAAATGTGTCGGTCTGGTTTGTGTTCTGCTTGAGAGCCACATTCCCAACCCCACCAATGTAGATGGAGCAGATATTTGCAACAATCGCCCCTTCGATCCGTAACTTGTTGATCAGATCAGCCCCAGAGAAAAAGACATTAATCTCATGCTGACTAACTACAAACCTTGATTCATTGTTACATGAGGCAGAACCATTTAGTTTTACCATGAAACTGTCTGGATCTGTTAAGTCATTCACATAAATCCTAAACCAGGAGAACGGCAAAGATTGATTGAGAGTTGCCTCAACTGATGTAGAATTTGTGTCCGGATTACATGTGGTGTTGTTGTTATCAAACAGGAAAGTAGGTTCAGATTTTTGGGCGTATTTGTACACGAGATCCAAGTACTGACACTGGGGTCCGAAATATTCGTGCTGACAACTGTCATTGTTTGGGCATGTCCCTGTAGTTTTGCCACAAACTGAGTCATTATAGCAGTGACATTGTAACGTACAATTTGCCCCAAATCAACTGCACAAGTCTGCACGAGTTAATTCATTAGCTTCCAAGGCTGCGAACGAAGCCAGCAGTAGAAAGACTTGATCTACAGCGATGGTTAACGAACTGTGTACAAACATTTATTATCAAACCTGTGATTACATTTCTAAAAATCCACCAACTTACTGTGATAACAGATAGAGAGGAGACAAGCAAAGTCAACATTGTTTACATCATGGCTCGAACACAAACAAGCATCCATCTTCTAATCTAATCTAACCTAGAAGATCTAGTCTGAGATTGAATGGATCATGCCTCATCAAGAAGAAGACTAAAACCCCAAGACAACAACAGCAGAGTGCTAGATTTATCAAGCAATAAGATGATGAACCTTCAAGTCAGCAACTATTGAACATGACACATTTGTGAACATATTCGCTAGGTATGAACACAATTTATAAAATAAATTTCAAAATAAATTAGTTTAAATTATAAATAACAAAATTAAGTTTATAATTGTCATTTTAAAAAATCAAATATCTTGTGTTTATTTTATTTTAATTAGTTTTATGGTTATTTATAACATTTTTTATAGTTGAATTCACATATAACTGCTACAAGTGAGTTCAGTAGCCAAATCAGATAAGGGCCTATTGCTTGCCAAATAAAGTGAACGTGGGTTTGATCCATGGCAGGTATTAACATCAAAGGTGAAATTAAAAACTCTACCCTGAACATCATGCCATGACAGTACTGGGCAGGGGCACACATCCTGTAATCTCCAGCCCATTCGAATATCCCATCAAAACCCGAGAAAATGTCTTGCAGGTTTATTTATATGGTCCATGTATGTGATGAGCAAACAGGGAGATATACACATCCTGTGTTAACCTAGAAGTATGCCATGTTACATGCTGCTTTACTTTTGTTATTATAGCACAGCTGCAGTTGCTGTACAGACTTTTGCATACTTTAAAAAAGTTTTGATTTATTCCCTATATTTTCAGTGTCTCCCATAGTTGATCTCTATTTACTCTGTCAAATATTTTTTTTTACCTATGAAGGTTTTTTTTTCTTTTACAGATTTTGGCTCTAGAAAATGGCTACTTTTACAAATTACTTCAATGTAGATAATCATCATTGAGTGCCTTCTCCGCAATGAAGGTTGGCTACCATGGAGTGCCATTCTGCTCTGTCTCTTGCTTTGATGGTGCAGGTTGTCATAGGCTGATTAATGTAGATAATGCATCAGAAAATCTCCTGTATCTTTGAAAATTCATTTATGAGACAATCTATTGCTCTGATTTGGGCCAACATGTTCCTAAATGTTTTAGTATAGAAATAGTACAAAAAAATATAAGAGAGACTCCCTTATAGCTAACTTCCGTGATCCACAGTTTGGAAAATGCTGATATAGACATACTTTTGGATCCAATTTTCTGTGAGTTTATGGCACATAAAAAGAGTCAGAGGCACCCTAGTGCCTTTGAAAAAGAAATTAGCAGGATACTGAACAATTGTGTATGAGTTAATACAAGGGTTCATCAAAAAGGAGTAAATACAACGGTTGATCAAGAACAAGTAAATACAACGGTTGATGAAGAACAAGTAAATACAAGGGTTGATGAAGAACAAGTAAATACAAGGGTTGATAAAAATTAGTAAATACAAGTGTTGATCTAGAAGTAAGCACAAGGGTTGATCAAAAATTAGTAAATACAGGGGTTGATCAAGAACAAGAATATATGAGAGTTGATCAAGAACAAGAATATATGAGGGTTGATCAAGAACAGTTAAATACAAGGGTTGATCAAGAAAGAGTAAGTAGATGGGTTGATCTAAAAGATGTAAATACTGGGGATGATAAAGAACAAGTAATTACAAGGGTTGATCAAAGTGTTTTGCACTTTAGTATTAAGAAATCAGGGTAGGTACTAAAAAATTGGCATGAACTTGAATCCTTCTCTACACATTCACCCTCAAGATGGTGCACTTCTCCCATTGATTCTTCATCTTCGTGATGCCCTGATTATTGAACTCTGATGTATGGGCCCTGAACAACTTTATCAGTTTCCTCACCAACTTCTCTTTTAAACAGCAATCCAATGTTTGCCATGTACTGACACAAAATTTCACCCAACAGTGTGTCTTTACAATAATACAATGTCTGCAAGATTTCTTAGTAAAGTGCAAAACTTTTTGACCACCCCTTGCAATCCAATATGAAACAAATAATTTCACTGCAAAATATGTCTGTGTCATATGTTACCAATTCTCTTGTGAGGATTTGGTGACTGCTTAAATTGAAAACAGATATATCCACAGCCACTAGCCCCACTCTCATGTTTGCATCACCACGAATTATTAATTTGTAGTCGTCATTCGGCTGGAAGACGTTGTTCGACACTGCATCATTATACAGAACTATCTGAAAATATTTTTTTTTTAAAAAAAAGCATCATTAAAAAGAAAATTAATGTAGCTCCATAGTATGCATGTTTATAGTGAAGTGCAGTATCTAAGTTTTCAATGGTGCCAAGTCTTAGATTTAGAAGGTAAGTGAGCTTCAGCATTATTCATAACCAAGTACAATGCCTGCTAGCATAGATGATCAAAGCCCACTTTACAGTGGGTTTGTGTATACAGCAACATATGTTGAAAAACAAACCAGGGGATTGGTCAGCAAGCTCTAATATTGTAGAAAAAATAATGTAACATCATTTAGAAAGAGAACACCTTAAAAACAAGATTTCCCCCAACACTGTAACCAAGGTTAATAAAACATGAACAACATAGACAGAAAACGATTTTTAATTGTCACAACGGCAATGAAATATTTAAAAAAATAATAAATATGATAAAACAGGACATAATTAGAAATGATGACATAAGGAAAAGAGGTGGCGGCTACATGAGTGCTGCTTAACACTAAGAAAGAACAAATCCAATGGTTTTTGGACATGTGACATGATCACCAGCAAACACCTTCTCCATAAGGAGAATTGAGACTCTGAGACAACAAGAAAAGAGGAAAAGGCAGAGCTAGAAGGCATTCTTCAGTGATCACATACTGTGCTATTCATTAGAGAGTTACACCAGCATGGACCATGAACGAGACTGCATGTTTGAGGTCTTCGTTGATTTCCCATAGTTTTTCTGTCAAGGTTGTTTCTGTGGAACACATTTGTGTTCTTAGTGTGTTGAGAGTGCTGCAGTCCTGTAGAGTATGTTCTGACGTCTGTCTTGATGTTATGTTGGAAAATAACTAAATCTTGTGTAGGTGTGCTGTGAGGCCATAGTGGCCTGTTTTTAGTCTGAATATCTTGGTGTGCTCATGACTGCTGAGTTTGTTTAAGTTGACATATTCTGGCTCACATTTTTCATTTAACTCTCTCCAATATGTTTTATTAGCTTGTTTCAGGATTTATTCATTGAGTGCCATCTCTGCATCGAAGGTTGCCTACCATGGAGCACCAGCTCTATCTCTTGCTTTGATGATTCAGATGGTCATAAGCTGACTTGTTCATCTTTTGATGTTACTCATTTATGTTACTCTTGGTCTGCCTCTGACTCTTTTACCTTGCATTATCCCTTCCAAGATTGTTATTAGTACACTGCTGTGTCTTCTAACATGCCCCAAAAATTTAATTTATTCTGTTTGAATTGTGTTTAGTAATTCTCTTTTCATTTTTAGTTATTGTAAGACTCCATAATTTGTAAAACGATAATTCACAAACAGCAGAGATAGAATCAAGATGCAACAAAGCTTGTCAAATCATTGGACAGTTATCACCACTATTATCCAGCAAGGAAATAATTCTAGAGGCAAAATGAGCACTATACAATACAAGCACAACACAACACAACGGGTTTTCAACAAACGTTGGGAGAATACCAGACCCAATGGTCGACCACGAAAAAGATGGATGGATGGAATATTAGAAGTACTCGGAAACATAACAGCAGCAGTGGCAAACAGAAGAGCAAAAGACCGCAAATTATATCTCCCCTTGAAGCTGAAAGGCAAATGAGGAAGGAAAGAAGAAAAAGTAGAAGATTATTTGTTTTCTTTCCTTTCGATACAATTCTTCCTATTCTTCTATAAATCCACATTTCAAAGGCTTCAATTTTCTGTTCTATTTTCTTGTCTAATGTCCATGTTTCTGCATCATGTAGGAATGTTGAGAAGATATAATATTTTGATTTTCTTAGTTTCTTAGTTAGCCCTGGTGTTATTTGTTTTGTTGTTAGTATATTTTTCATGGCATTAAAATTACTTTATGCCGTCTTATTCTTCTGTTTATTTCAGTTTTACATTTTCCATCACTGGTTATAGTATGTCCAAGGTAGTGTAACTCTGAACTGTATCCAGGTCTATTCCTTCAACTTTGATATCCACTTGTAGGTTTTGAGTATTATTTATGATCATAGTTTTAGTCTTTTTGATATTCATATCTAATTCATATTTTTTGTTTGTCATATTTGTTTAATTAAATAATTGATGTAGATCTTTAGGATTTTCTGCTAGTAATGCAGTATCATCAGCATATCTAAGGTTATTGATTATCTTTCCATTAATGTTTAGGCCTGGCATCTCTGTGATGTTTTTAAAGATTTGCTTAGTGTATAGATTAAACAAGCTTGGTGATAGGATGCATCCCTGTCTTACTCCTCTTTTTATATCAATAAGTATAGAGTTCTCCTTGTTATATGTTATTATTGCTGTTTGATCCCATTGTAAATTACATATTAGTCATATATCCATGTCATCTAGATGTATATTTTTTAGGCAGTCTATAAGTTGTTTATGGTGTATTCTATCAAAAGCTTTGGTGTAGTCTATGAAGCAGGCATATATAGGTTTGTTTACTTCTGTGTGCTTTTTAATTAATGTTCTCATGCAGAATATGGCTTCTTTTATCCAACTATTTTTCCAAAATCCAAATTGTTGTTCTTTTAATTTAATATTGATTTTATTCTGAATCCTTCCTTGTATAACTTTTGACAAGATTTTTGTTACATGGCTCATTAAGTTTATTGTTCAAAATCACTGCATTCAACTGCACCATTCTTTTTAGGCAATGCAATGAAAGTTTATGTTTTTATTGAGTTATTTGTGAGTCATCACCATTGCACTCTGAACATGTCCATAAGTGCTCAGATCCCCCTTTTTCACAAGTCTCGCAACTGTGTCCAGCAATTGACGACTCCAGTTCTGTGTTGGTTGATCAGTCTTCTTACATGCCACTAAATTTCTTGTTTTTGGTTGTGCCCATCTTAACTCCCATCTCCTTCATCTGAAGGAGTAATGTGGACTTATGGTTTCGAAGTCCTGTGGCTTTCCCACATCACTGAGGGCATTGATGATGTCTGCCTGATCCATTGGTTGACCATCCTCAACGATATAGCGCAGCCGGCCAACCTGTTCGCTCTTTTATTTCCTCATACTCCTGCATGTCCATGATGTTTTTAGTTCATTTGGTATGTGTCCTGTATGGTATTTGTTGTTGCATATGTCTGTGATCACTTCAGTGCCAAAATCTTCTAGCGTCTTTATCATCTCTATCTGTATGTTGTCAGGTCCTGTGGCTTTTCACTTTTTCCTTTACTTGTATCGCTTTATTCACGTCAGATTTTAAGATCTTATAGCCTGACATACATTTTATGACTGTCTTTACTTTTTGAGGCTCTGGGTTGGTTGTACTGTTGGAGATTACCACTTGCTTTTGCAAGTTTGTCTGCTTTCTCCATTCCAAGGATGCAACAGACAGCTGGTATCCACTGCAAGACTAGTTCTGTTTTTTCTGACAGCATACATAAGTGCAATAAATTAATGAAATAGCAGGCATCATGTTAAACACCATGTATGAGACACACAATAGCTCATTGACCTGAACACGCTATATTTTTCCCTCAAAGCTGAAAGACAACATTATACAGTTTTTAAAAAAGTCAGTAAATGGCCTCGTTATGCCATGAATCATATAGGGATTATGATGTTAGTGCCCATATTTTTTACAGACCTTTGGCACATTATTTTTGGGGTAATGCTTGTCAGTGTTTCACCTGTGCTAGTTTACTTTCCCAGAAAAATAAATCTTGTACCTATTTAAGATCTATTAAGATAATAAAAATTACTAATGAAGAATGCTTCAAAAAAGTTGCAGAAAGATTATCAGAATCATAAGGAAAAGCTGATCTATATATATTGGGCATGTCATACAAAAAGAAGGCATTGAGATTAATAAACAATAGGCAGAATGAATAGAAAGAATAGCAGGGAAGAACCAAGAGAAAAATATTGAACGGCTTAAAATTACATAATGAAAGATCACCAACTGAAATTATGGCATGGATGAGAGACCGAGAGATGTCAAGAGATGCCAAGAGAGATGATCGTCAAAGTCAACTAACATGGCACTTGATGATCAGGACCGAACCCAACCACTTGTCCTTAGTAATAAAGTTCATTAACCACTGAGTTATCATGGCCCCAGCATTATATAAAACATAAAGTGTACACAAAAAAGTTGCTCTCCTTTTATAAATTACTTTGTAAATGGAAAGACTGCAAGTACAACTCTAGAACAAGATAAAACAAATATGCTTTACTTCTCAAATAAAAAATATTTTACGGTAAAGATAAATTAAGCTCTTATTGATAAAAAAGTCTGATGTGGAAAAACATAAAATTGTGGGTGAAAATTGTGACATATAGATTAGTGCTAATTTCAGCAATAATATAAACAAGTTATAAAGACAAATAACAAAAATATCTATCTAATAGAAAAATATCTATTGTTATTTCAAACTGAAGACAGCACACACAGCAGAAACTTCAGACTCTTTATGTCTGATGATCTTTGTTATCAAGTGTCAGATCTTGCATAGGACCAATATTGTATCCCATTGCACATCCCTGTTATGGGCAAGCCACTCAATCTTGGAAAGCGAGCTAATGCTTGTTGTTGTTACCTCTCACCTCAGTGTTCTTTTTTGTGTTTCTTTAGGTCTGCCTTTTTTTCTTTTACCCTCTGGTTCCCATTTGAGGGCTTGTTTTGAGATTCTTTTGTTGCCTCTTCTCATCACATGACCAACATATGACCACCTTATTCTCTTGATTTTACATTAATATTTTTAATTGCTTTGTCAAAAATAACAACAAGCAAGTAGTGACTAGTCAATAAAAAATGTCATCATTATGCCTAACCTTGTTATAGCAACTAATAAGTGATTCCACAACCATGTCTTATATGTAAATAACGTTGAAGACATTATCATAGATTGTGAAAACCTCAGGATGAAAATTTTAATTTGTTATCTGATAAAGTGAAAAACATGAAGAGCTAGACTGGAGAGAGACTAGCAAAGGTTGGTTTTTAAACTTACAGCTTTTGAACATTAATTATTTGGAGGACAATAATTATTGTTGGCAGCAAAATTCACTAACATTATCAATAGGTATTATATATCTGTTAACCTCAGATGATAGATGTACAACAGAGGTGAGATGCAGAATGGCTCAGGCAAAAGCAGCTTTCCAAAAATGAGGAAGATACTGTGCAATCCATTTTTGACAATAGAAACAAGAAAAAGAGTTCTTAAATGTTATGTAGAGCCAGTCTTAACATATGGATGTGAATCATGAACAATAGAACAACAGAAAAAAAATCACTGGAGGCTGTAGAAATGTGTTGGTTTTACAGAAGAATATTGAGAATACCATGAACAGCTAAGAAGAGTAATTAAAACTTTCTGAAACATAGAGGGATATTCTGAGATAGAGGGAAGCAAAGAGAAAAGATACCAGACAGCTTAAGAGAATGGCTTGGCAGAAGGTCAACAACAGAAATGATAAATAACTGTCGAGATCGAAAGTTATGGGGAGACATGATCACCTATGCCAGCAGGCATTGTACTTGATGATTATTATAAATATAAATGAACAGTGAAGAACTTGATGCTGTGACAAACTATGAATACCTGGGATCTGTTGCAACTACAATGAAGACTGCTAGAACGAGATAAAAAAAATATTAGCAATAACAACACAAAAATTAAATGCCTTGAAGAACATGTGGCACAATACCAACAAGGCAGGAAAATTTAAAACTCTGAGGACATGTATCTTCCAGATATGGTTTGGCTATGGTTTCATGGACAATCTCACAAACAGTGAGGAAGATAATTTATTCATTTGAAACAAAATGCTACAGAAAAATCCTTCAGATACTTTGATAATGAAAAAGAGCAATGAAGACACATTAAACGACTTAAACATAAAAAATATCTGTTTTATAAACACTATTTTACAGAGGAAAATAAAATACTATGGCCACCCAATATATCAACGCAGGCTGGAAAGAACAATAATGGATGACATGGTTCCTGGGCAATACATCAGGGGCAGACCAAGAAAAAGGTGGTTACAGTTATAGTTATCCGAAGGCCCCAATATCACTGCAAATGAATGAAAATCCATAATTGCTCAACCGCCCATGCCAGTGGAATCACCAGAATTAACATTTCATTGAATATCCAAACAAAAAAAAGAAGTTGCAGTCTCCATCGTAGCAAACATAGCACATGTCAAAAGACATAAAGCATTGTAGCACTGATAATGAACGCAACTGAAATGTCCTTCATCATTCAATATCATCATTCATCATACGCAATCTGAATATAGAAACATCCGATGAAATACACAGCTCACGGTGTGCACAGAGAACTAATCTCAGTAGCTCCTGCAGCAAGCCGGGCTTGGAATATGAGGAAACTGCAACAATGAAGCTTTTCATACGGTGCCTCAATTGTTCAATGCCGCCTATCCGCCATATTGCCAGAAGTCCAGAAGGTGATTTCAAGACATCAAGGAGACTTTGAACATAACAACAGAAAAAGTGGTAGATCTGGCTAAAAACAGAGATTCTTTCAGAGGGATTGTGGTGAATGCAACGCTCTGCAAAGGACATGTGATCTGATGATTATAAAACTAATGCTCTTTTATAACATTGACATCATCATAGCTGTATTATTCTCACAGCCATTCCTGTCTTTACACCTCAATTGTTTTATTAATTTTTGCCAGATTTCTTTCTGTGTTATAAGGAAAGAGATAGAAATGTTAATGGAATTTCAAGTGTTGTGACCATGGTCATATGACAAAGATATACTGAAAATGCAAGAAAAGACAGTGGTCAGAAGCTGGAGCTCAATAAATCATGCTTACAGAAGAGACCCAGGTACAGACACAAGAGCTACCATGCAGTTAACTTGTGTGGGAAAAAGAAAGAAAAGTAAATGAATGACAACTTGATGGAGTGAATGGAAACAAACAATACCAGTGTAAACCAGACTTGGTGCAATCTGTAAAAGATGGTCACATACCATATAAAATGGAGGACATTTTTTTTTGCCCTGCAGGATGTAACAAGGAGTTTAGAGTACAGACTGCAGTCTCCATGCCCGAAAGAAAAAAATACAATTTAAGATCATCATACCATCATCGAGTGCCATCTCCACAATGAAGGTTGTCTACCATAGAGTGCCATTCTGCTGTCTCTTGCTTTGATGGTGCCGGTTGTCATAGGCTGATTTGACACAACTTAATAACTACGTCTAAAATTAAATTTTGGGAGCTGCGTTAGTTGAAATGAAAAATTAGCTGGACTATTGAGGACAAATGGTTGGGTTCGATCCTGACTGTTGTTTTCCAGTCTCACCTAGTCTTAAATGAGTACCAGATTTTTTTTTTGGAGAAAGATGGCATTACCAAAAATTGTACCAACTGTTAAAAAAAATATATGGGCACTAACACCATATTCACTACACACCATGGGATGTTATAGGGTTCTTTATTAATTGAATTAAACAACATGTGTTAAAACTAAAAGTCCTGTTCTGTTCTACTTATAGAACCAGTTTCGCTTCAGTTGGGAATTCCCCATTTCCACTCCACTTATATCACAGCTCCTACCAAAGTGTGTTGGCAAATTCTGTTGACAAGGTTGTCTACCATGCTGCCCTAATTCACGGTTGAGGTGACGATTCCAAATTACTATTGAATAGAGAGTGCATAGTTATGTTTCACTCCAGTTTCCTTGAAGACACACATTTAAAACAAACAAAGCAACCGAAAAGGTTTAAGCGATTAAGTTTGTCTCTCCAAAAACAGGACAACTTGCAGCCATTTTGCATTGTTGGTTATTTAAATAGCAAGGTCAAACTCCAAAGCAAGCCAAGTTGGTTGGGTGGGCAACAATCTCAAACAACAGCACCGAAAAGAGAGTATCCACAATCATTTCCAATTCCAATTCACTAAAAAAAATTTTTTTTAATACATAAAAAGCTGTCAAAACTCTGAGAAACTATTTTAGTGATGGCACTCTCTTAACAAGGCCTGTGAGCATGGTCACCATCTTCTCAGAAGTCTTAAGCTAAAGGTCATCACAGTTGTATTTGAACCTCAAGTCCACTCATCAATCATGCCATTAGAAAATTAAGTGATGAGGAAAAAAAACAAAAGTGTAATCATTGAAAAATATAACTATTATTGTACCTCTTTAATACAGGTGGGTTTCATGTCAACAACAAGAGAATCGAAGATATAATCCACATTATTGTACACATAATAGGCAATGATCCTCATTCGTGGAGTGATTTCCGTAGCAAGGATTGAGGGCAGTTTCACTTCTGACAATCCATTTAATGTTCTACTTGTGCTTTTCGTAAAAATGATGTGACCTTTTGACATTACCTGCAGATATATAAAAATATTGAACAGCTGTTAATGTGTACTAAAGGTTAATTTATGAATTATAAATGAAAGCAAGTTTTTCTTAAAAATAATTTCAGCAGAGTATCTTCACTACTATCATCAAACTAAATTACAGTTTTTTCTATTTACTTGTGGGTGCTAACAGTTTGTGACAGGACAGAAGATTAAAGGCCCCCTGCAGAGTGCTGTCATCATAAGGTGGTCGGATCAAAGTCAAAATTTTTACAATATTATTTTGCTGCATCTAATGACACATCCAGCTTACATGTTTCCTAAATAAAATGAGCATTAAAAGTAGTTAATGTAAATTTTAGTTGTGAAAAGAACACAACAGCAAAGTAAAGTAAACAATGGTACATCATGAAAAACATGTTGGTAACAAGTGATACCTGTTTATCCATTCTAGCAACATTTATTTTCTGAACTTATCAGTGCTGCTAAACATTCTTCCATGCTGATTGCACTGGTAAATTTTTCTGTATTTCATGATTTAATTTTCATAATTTTTGTATTAGTTTTCTTAATCTTCTTTACTCAGTTTACAACACTATGTTTAACATGATGTTTAAGTTTTATATGAGACAACATATTTAACTGTTTCTGGGGGGAAAAAAAAAAGCATGGAACAAATTAAATATAAATTGTGAATGAAAATATATAGGTATATGTGGAGAAAATTAAAAACAAAAACCAGTCATTAAATAGCATCTCACCAAAATTGTGATATCTTGAGCTGGACCAGTAGTTATATATGGTGGCTCAGCATAATTTAATTGCAAAGTACCAGCTTCAGTTTTCTGCAAAATATGAGATTTGTAAATACTATATAACATTAAAACTGAAATATTCTCATGTCAAATATGAAGTAAGTTTTGTCAAGAATCTTACTGCTTCCTTTTCTTTATTAAAGACACAGAGTTTTGTTTGTGAGTGAGCATTTGGACATTTCTTCTTCTTCTTATTCACTTTCATCTAAAAAGATTTGTTTTATTTAAATTTTACAGCTACATTTACAGTTAAATGAAGTAACACCAAGGGACAGAATTCTTGCAATAAAGAGAAACTAGCAAAATAAATTTTCTATATATTTTAGCTAAGTATTTACTAAGAACTTACAAAATCATGATTGCTTGCTACCAACCATCTGTCAAAATACCAAAGCCATAAACATATGTGTATTTGCTTCCATCATTTGTAGTAGTTTATTGTAAATTTAATGATAAATAAAAGGGAGGGGGGGGGGGGAGACTGTGTGATCTAGAGTTAAGATGCCAGTCTCTGGACAACACTGGCAGTGGGAATTTTTCTCTTTGAATCTCTGATTTTTTTCAAGATTTACCCTCCCCAGTCTTTGGATTGTCCCACATGTTACCAGGGCCTCATTAAGAGGGAAGTAAAGAATAGTGACAGTGACCTTCCAGGCATGTCGTAAGAGGCGACTAAGGAGGTTGATCGATGGCTTGACAAGCTGTCATTGTAAAAAGTATTGTTATGGAAAAAGAGCCATAGTTTTTAGAAGCAGTGATTTCTGCAATATGTGCCATTTTGGCACACAAGGTTTCTGTTTTTGAGATTGTGTTTTTGCCCTATGTGCTGTCTTTGGCTCGAAAGGACAATAAATAGATAGATAGTCTTTGGATAGTGAGATCTGGTGTCTGGTCTTCTCTAATAACAACAAAAACATAGGTCCTATGTACACTCTGTACATGTATCATTGTACTTAAATGTTAAAAATACTAGGCAAAAATGGCAATTGCCTGGGCATAACTGTTAAGTCAATTAACAATCTACCCCTGTCAGAGACAGATGTGTCAGGCCAAGAGGCAAAGATTTCATAGCTTGTCCATGCCCTCTTAACGGGTGAATATACGGAAGAGAGTGAAGATTAGTTAAAATTTTAAAAAAAAGAAAGTAAATTTTAAAAGAACAAAAATAAATTTTAATTTAAAAGAAAGAAGATAAATAATTAAAATTTAAAAAAATGAAGATAAATTTAAATTTTAAATAATGAAAATAAATTTAAATTTAAAATGTAAATATCAGTCAATGAACGTTTACCTTAGGAGATTTAATATATGAAATGTGAATATACTGATTGTTATTTGGAGAATATCTTTCAACATTATAAGTGTATCCTTCAGATTCAGGCTGGTCATCGAAAGTAACCTGAAAAAGACAGCAGACACAAAATTAAATGCATAATTAAACTGTGAAGTCAGATTTAAATAGATTTAGGTTTTTAATTTTTCTTTAAACAGAAAATAAACAAACATAAACATTAAAAATAGGATGCCAAATGTAAGAAAAAGTATTAGGCAGTATTTTTGCCAATATGGAAAATGAGATATAGAGACAGAAACCAGAATCCAAATAGAAAATAATTGTGTTTCATAATATCTGACAGGGACATTTCCTGATAGACACATGAAATGTAACTAAATTTAAAACTAAATGTATTAAAAAAAAAAAACTGTAAAAAAAATTTAACCACTAACATCATCAGTAATCAAAAAAAGACTAAAGACATATGTTGGACATGAGATGAGAAGAGATAATAACCAAATAGCAAAGCAAGCCCTCCCGTGGGAAACAACAGGTAGGATGAAAAGAGGCTGATCCAGATAAAAATTAAGAACATTGATCAGAAAGGGAAAAAAGGGAGCAGGAATAGGCTCCCTCAATGAGATCAAGATGCTTGCACAGAACAGAGGCAAATGGCAAGATTTGATTAAAGATCTTTGCAAGGATTCAGACTGCTAGAAAGAACAATTTCAAAACAGGGAAAGAGTATCTAAGTCTATGTCCTATAGGCCAGTTACGACTCGAAATGTCAATAGATAGATAAGAAAAGTAGAAAAAAATAAGATTACATATCAAATCAAGAGAAAAATGATTTGTATAACATCAACAATTGTGTATTTTGTGAAAAATCAAAGAAAAAAATTGGTATTAACATCTTATCAGACCAACCTGCAGCTCCAGCACATCACATAAAAACAAAGAATAAAAGGAAAATCCAGAAAGAGATGGATAGATGGAATAAAAGGAACATTAACTACATTCAACATGACAACTCAAACTAAACAACTAGTCTGAAAACTACACAATTTTCATATCAGCAGGAGATAACTTCTTTAGTAGATGCTGATTGAGATAAATAACTTTTTTGTTAAATGTAGATCAGCATAAATAACATTTTTGTTAAATGCAGATCAGCATAAATAACATTTTTGTTAAATGCAGATCAGCATAAATAACATTTTTGTTAAATGCAGATCAGCATAAATAACATTTTTGTTAAATGCAGATCAGCATAAATAACATTTTGTTTAGATATAGATAACATAAAGTAACTTTTAGTAAAAGTAGATTAGCAGGAGATAACTTCTTTGATAGTTGTTGATCAAATCCAGATAACTTTTTGGTAGATACATATCAGCATGACATTTAGTAGATGCAGATCTGATATGCAAACCACACAGCAGTGACTTCAATTGTACAAATGCTTGATATTCAACAAACACAAGCACTGATGCATTTTCTGCCATCAGCAGATTTCTCAGGTAGTAGTAGGAAAAATGATTCAGATTCCTCTCATGATGCACACAGTTCATGTTTTACAGGCCATGTTTTAGGGTGAATAGAACAACTGAAATAAAAACATTATTTTTGGTTTGAAGGCTGATTTCTTGTTAAATGCAAATTTTGGATCTATTTAGGAACTAAAATCTTAATTATGCAAGAAAAATACTAACAAAAGTGATGAACTAACTATAAATGATCTCAGAAAAATATTTTTTAGCCAAACATAAGTCTACTTAGATGTTTAGATTTATTTAGATGTTTACATTTATTTAGATGTTTACATTTATTTAGATGTTTACAATTATTTAGATGTTTACATTTATTTAGATGGTTAGATTTATTTAGATGTTTACATTTATTTAGATGTTTACATTTATTTAGATGTTTACATTTATTTAGATGTTTACATTTACTTAGATGGTTAGATTTATTTAGATGTTTACATTTATTTAGATGGTTAGATTTATCTAGATGTTTACATTTATTTAGATGGTTAGATTTATTTAGATGTTTACATTTATTTAGATGGTTAGATTTATTTAGATGGTTAGATTTATTTAGGTGCCTTGTTGCATTAAATTCAAATTAGACATGAAGGGTTATAACATCATAGTACCAAGCCATACAGCATTTAGAAAGAATGGGAAAGGGCTGTGTGATTATAATGGGACAGTGCTATATGATTATGCTTTTAGTTTATTGAACTCTTAAATTTATAGAAGAAAGAATGTTGAAAATACCATAACTCTGGTGATCAATTCATTCCACAACTTATATTCTTTTTCTTGTCCTTGGCCACTGACCAACAAAGCAGTCAGCAATTGACATACATTTTGGTGTCTTGTATATAATCAATTAAATGGAAATAATATTAAGAAAGCTTAAAAATATTATCTTGCATTTGTTAAAACAAGTGATGGAAAACATGAGACAGAAGTATTTAAAAGTATATGAATGACAAAATAAACATTTTTGACAACATGAAGCATATATTCATATCAAAACAAATAACATCAGGACTGTAGCAGAGAATAATAAAGTGTAATATTATATCTAATCCAACATTTTTGCATGGTGCAGAAACAAGGACATTAAAGAAAAACAAAATAATAAAGTGAGGTCCTTAGAATGAGAATTTATAAAAGATTAGAGAATTGGGGAGAGAGAGAAGTGAAAAAAGGCACCTTTTTCAGATAAAGAAAAAAGGCAGAGAGACATGGCAAGTCAGACACTGTTTCTGCATGAAATGTCTGTACCTGAACATGTCTTTCTAAAATTAGCCTGTATATTTGTAACACATTGTTCTGTAGACAGATAATCTCAAGTGGTGATATATTTCAGTGTCTATATATATGATAAGGATGTCTATGATTATACTAAATATAGAAGATGCCAACCTTTAGAAACACTAAAAAAGAGCACTGAGGTGAGGAGGAACAACAACAGGCATCAACTCCCTTGTCAAGATTGAGACTCTCACCCAGAACAGGCACATGTGGTGAAATACAATACAGGTTATGTGTAAGTTCTGACATTTTATATGAAAGATCATTAGAGAGTCTAGAACTTCTGTCTTATGTGTTTTCCTCACCTTGGAAAGACAACACAGATACACCACAACTTTCCCTATGAAGCAAGCACACAGTTTTGTTCTGTGTTAAAATATACACACAAAACTCATCCTCTTCTTCTTTTTCAATATTCAAGTGTTGTGATCATGTGAACTTGACTATTTGTACTGTTTCGTGATGTAAGAGCAACATTATGACACACACAGTGAGCTGGTTGCGTGGCTTGTACTTGAATAGGCTTGTGTGACTGAATTTTTCACCATCTTTGACAGTCTTGATCTTGGTTTGATGTAAGAGTATTCCTTCTCCTAGGGTATGTGCTGGCTGCACCCACAAAGAATAAATGAGATTATCTTAAAAAATCAGCATAGGTGATCGCCATAGTCTAACATGTTTTTAATCTGTTTAAATGCTCAGGCTGTTCTAATACTACAGGGTCACATTGTTACCTATTAGATCCAGGATGTTAAATTAGTGGACTGCAATGACTTTCATTTTTAAGAAAGAATTTTAAAAACTTGGACAAAATATGAAAATCAAAAACACAAGTACGAAAACCAAACAGAATATTCAACTCAAATATATTATTAACTCTAATCTATTTATGTGAAAGCTGGAAAACAACGAAAGAGTTTGAGAGAAAACTAAATGCTTTTGAAGATAAATGCCTTAGAAAAATATTCTGTGTACAATGAAAAAAAGTGAAACAATACATTTTTTAACTTACAAAAAATGACATTCTCTGTGTTGTTCTTGTGGGGAAATAGACTGGCTTAATTCTATTCGTCACAAGATCATCAAGCCTGTAGGGTGTTATATCTGTTTTTTTAACAAAGAGAATGTAAATTATTATGCAAGTTAGTGAGTTTGCAGTAACAATATCAGCTATTAATTATGAATCACTTGAGTGATTACAATCAACAGTTATGAATTAACATTAGTCTATGAAGACTAAGGAGAGAGAGTGACCAAATCAACTACTTGTCAGGTTCCAAACCAGAACAACACGAGTTCAAATCCTTGTAAGGTCAAAACTTTTTCTATTGCCGGTGAAATAAAAACTTAGACTTGACCACCTCACTGTGATTGCATTGAACAAGTGGCCTTTATCTTCTGATCCCTTTAAGTCCCCCTAACAGACCCCAGTAACGGGAAAATGCTGTAAAGATAATTGTTTTATTAATGAAGATTTTAACATCCTCTATAATTGAGAGAAATTCAAAATGTTACAATGTAAAAATTCCCAAAAAGGGCAATCTGAAGGTTTGCAACTGGAGATGCATGTCTCTTCTATTAGTTGCTTCTAAAGTATTCAGCAAGCTCATCATAAACAGAGTCAAAGATGTTGTAGACACTGTTATGCATGAAGAACAAGCAGGATTTAGAAAAGGAAGAAGCTGCTTTGATCATATTTTCACCCTAAGAATTATACTAGAAGAACATATAGAAAAACAGAAACTACTTCTAAATTTCATTGATTTCAAAAAGGCTTTCGACAACATGGGAGCCGCGATAGCTCAGTGGTTAGTGAACTGGACTACAAAGGACAAGAGTTAGGGTTCGATCCAAACCGACGGCTTCTGGGTTCACCCAGCCTTAAATGGGTACCAGATTTTTTTCTGGGATAGTAAAGCAGCACGGGCGTAATACCGACCACATTACCCAAAAATCATGTGCTGAAGGTCTGTAAAATATAGGGTCACTAACACCATATTTCCCTATACGCCACTTGGCGTGACGGGGGCACTTTACTCTTTACTTTACTTTCGACAACATACATAGAGACTCATTGTGGAACATACCCAGACAATATGGAATACCACCAAAAATTATTAACATCATCAAAGAATACAGCTTCTCGTGTGCAGTTCACACAGTGGCAGTGTTGAGTGAATAGTTCCAGATTGATACGGGAGTGAAACAAGGATGTATTTTATCTCCCTTGTTATTTAGAATTGCCATTGATCTCATAATGCAGAAGTACTGTACAGGTAACAAAGGTATTGGATGGACACTTGGATATCAACTGGAGGACCTTGATTTTGTGGACAACATAGTTCTTATCAATAGCAATGTGAACATGAAGCAAGAAAATACAAATAGGAAAATTGGACTTGATATCAACCAAGAAAAGTCAAAAGTAATGAAAAATCAAATTCAGCCTGAAGACAAATATGAAGGAAAACCAATGGAAGAAGTAGATCACTTAACATATCTTGGAAGCTGCATAGATCAAGAAGGAGACACAAAGAAAGAAATTTGAATCAGAATAGCAAAGGCAGGAAGGACTTTCAGAAACCTTGATAACAAATGGAAATCAAAATTACTAAGCCCAAAAACAAAGCTCAGGATTTTCAAATCAAATGTATTATCCACCCTTATTTGCGCATGCGAGAGCTGGAAAACAACTAAAGAAATAGAAAATAAACTGTATGCACTTGAAAACAAATGCCTGAGGAAAATACTATGTATACCATGGAGTGAGTTCAAGACTAGTGCAGAAATAAGAGAAATGACAAGGCATCCAAAAATATCAACTATAATCAAGAGAAGAAGGTGGGCATATGTTGGCCATGTGATGACAACAACAACAAAATCTCAAAGCAGGCCCTCAGATAGGAACCAGAGAGTGAAAGAAAAAGAGGCAGACTTAGAGAAATACTAAAAAGAACATTAAAGCATGAGGCAACAACAGCAGACAATAGCTCCCTCACCAGGATTGAGCAACTCCCACAGAACAGAGCTGTTTGGTGAGACACAATGCAGGTCCTGTGCATGGTCTGACAATGGCTCAAAAAGACAATAAATAGATGGATAGCTAATCACGAGAAGAAGATGTACATATATTTGCCATGTGATAAGAAGAGACAATATGAGAGTCTCAAAGCAAACCCTCAAATGGGAACCAGGGGGTAAAATAAAATGAGGTAAACCAAGAGAAACATTAAAAAGAACAATGAGGTGAGAAGCAACAACAACAGGCATGAACTCTCTTGCCATTGTTAAGAGGCTCATCCAGAACAGGGACATGTGGAGTGATACAATATAGGTGTTGCACAAATTTCAACATTTTATAACAAAGATTGATGGACTGGGATAGTCTTGGATTTCTTACCTTTATACCATTTCTGGCTCAAAAGAACAATAAATAAATAGATAGGTATGTAAACGTGGAAAGTGATATTGCACTTAATAATGGACACTCAGGTGTGTCCATGGTGGATTTAATTAAAATTTGAAGCTGTAGGTTAAGGTTTCTAGACTGTGTAGGTGAGATCTATCTATCTATCTATTGTCCTTTCGAGCCGAAGATGGCACATAGGGCAGATCCACAATCTCAAAAACAGAAACCTTGCGTGCCAGAATGGCACTTATTGCAGAGATCACTGCTTCCAAAACTTATGGCTCTGTTTCCATAACAATACTTTTTACAATAACAGCTTGTCAAGCCATCGATCAACCTCCTTAGTCGCCTCTTATGACATGCCTGGAAGGTCACAGTGTCACTATTCTTTACTTCCCTCATAATGAGGCCCTGGTAACACACAGGAGGTAGGTGAGATACTAAAATAATATAACATATTACCAGACTGTGTGGGCAGATAGACATAGTGTCAACATTAAGACGTGGGTGTAAAGAAATATTTATCAACAGACACTTAAACAGATAGACACATAGGCGGGTAAAAAGGTGTGCCCAGCATATAAAATAAAGACTCACTCCAACCCCATGAAGACTAGGGCAGCTGCACGCAACAAGAGCAAGCAGCAAAGAGCAGCAAACAACAATTAGCAGAGACAAAAACTTTTAGAGTTAAGTAGAGAAAGGTAGAGATAAGCATAGATTAGCGATTAGCGAGCAATAATTAGCAGAGACAAAAACTTTTAGAGTTTAGTAGAGAAAGGTAGAGATAAGCATAGATTAGCGATTAGTGAGCAACAATTAGCAGAGACAAAAACTTTTAGAGTTTAGTAGAGAAAGGTAGAGATAAGCATAGATTAGCGATTAGCAAGCAATAATTAGCAGAGATAAAAACTTTTAGAGTTTAGTAGAGAAAGGTAGAGATAAGCATAGATTAGCGATTAGCGAGCAATAATTAGCAGAGCGCAGTTAGAAAGTCTGCTGTTACCAGGAGATGAGAAGCTAATAAATAGCAGATGTAGTCAGTCCACAACAGAGCTGGTGTTTGTACATCTAGAAATGTATTCTGTGATTTAATTATTCCAGGATTATTTGAGTCCAGTGGTTATCATGACTGCCCAATAGTTTGATTATAATATTAGTAACTACTTTATTATGTGATTAATATAATTTATGACTATAGGAATGTAATATTAGTAAGTAAATAAATATGTTTTAGTATGATCATATTCATCATTGAGTGCCGTCTCTGCATCGAAGGTTGGCTACCATGGAGTGCCATTCCACTCTGTCTCTTGCTTTGATGGTGCAGATTGTCATAGGTTGACTCATCCATCTTTTGATGTTACTCATCCATGTTAGTCTTGGTCTACCTCTGCCTCTTTTAACTTGTATTTTTCCTTCCAATATTACTTTTAGTAGGCTGTTGTGTCTTTTAACATGCCTCAAACATTTTAGTATGATGGATAGTCTTAATCACTAAGAGTGAAAATAAGTTACAAGAAATGTTAGTCAATATAGTGGAAGAAAGCAAAAATAAAGGACTCAGCCTTAATAGAAAAAAGACAGAAGTAATGGTAACAACAAAGAAAAAGACATCACCTCAGTGAAAAATAAAGACAAGTGGAACAATATTAAAACAAGTAAATGAATTTAAATATTTGGGAACTTTATTAACCTCAGATGGTAGATGTACAACAGAGGTGAGATGCAGAATGGCTCAGGCAAAAGCAGCTTTCCAAAAAAATTAGGAAGATACTATGCAATCCATTTTTGACAATAGAAATAAGAAAAAGAGTTCATAAATGTTATGTAGAGCCAGTCTTAACATATGGATGTAAATCATGGACAATAGGACAAGACAAGGAAATCACTGGAGTCTGTAGAAATGTGATTTTACAGAAGAATGTTGAGAATACCATGGACAGCTAAGAAGAGTAAATGTTCGTTCTGAAAGAGGACAAAACAAAAAGAGAGCTAATTTTCAATATTAGGAAGAAACAATCATAATTTTTTTGCCACGTAATGAAAAGAGAACAGCTGGAAAATATATTGTGACAACTGGGAAAATTGAGGGATGATGAGACAGAGTGAAGCAAAGAGAAAAGATACCAGACAACATAAGAGAATGGCTTGGCAAAAGGTCAACAACAAAAATGACAAATAACTATCGAGACAGAAAGTTGTGGAGAGACATGGTCACCTATGCCAGCAGGCCCGGTACATGATGATGATGATGATGATGGAGTTTGTTTGTCTGTCAAAAATATACGTTATATGAATGTGTTAAACAAAGATGAACGGCTTATACAAAATACAAAGAAGCATGGCACGAGAGACATTATAATGACTATATTATATTTAAAAGTTCAAATATGTAGATATCCAAACATCTTATAACAAATATAATAAGTAGTATAGTAATAATAAGTCTTCGGTTCAACAGCATAAACCCGCTGCCTTATTAAATATATAACAAGTATGAAGTAATTGTATAAAAAGCATAAAGTAGAATATATAATGTATAACAATTTAAGATAAAATATTGTATCCTTTTACAGGTAGATATGAAGACTTTGTGACCCACAGTGACCTATATCAAATGTATGCCCAATGCCAAGCTGCCTTTAAAAGAAAATTACCAGAAAAATTTATGGCAATCATTTTTAGAATAAGGGTCAACTCCAGAGACTTTGTTAGTCTGAAAACAAAATGTTCCGCTTCTGGGAATTGAACCTATACACTTCTGAACTGGTAGCAATGACACTAATCACTCAGCCTTAGAGATTCATCATTGATCATCCAAATGGTGGAAAGATTTCACCCCCTGGCATTTTTCTTCCTGTTAATTCTTCAATTTGTTTGCATATAGCTTTAGCATCTCCTTTTTGTTGCATTTCAATCTCTTTGCATCTCTCTTTTAGCCATGCTTCTTTTACTTCATTGCATTTTATTACAATTTCTTTATTTAATCTCTTATACTCATCTTTATTTTCTTTATTTCTTCTTCTTGTATCCATTAGCTGCAAAATGTCATCTGTCATCCGTTTCTTTCTTGAATTTGTTCTCACTGGTGGTATGAACTCTTTTGATGTTTGTTGCATTGATTCCTTTAGCATTTCCCACTGTTCATCAATGCTTTGTATCTTCTCTATTGCATTGTACCGGTTATGAATTGTGATTTTATATTTCTCTTGCAGCTTCTTGTCTGATTTGAGTAAATCTAAATTTAACTTGATGTTAACTGAGGCTCGTTTTGTTGTTTTTAATTTTGGTCCAAAACATTCTATCTATTGTCCTTTCGAGCCGAAGACGGCACATAGGGCAGAACCACAATCTCAAAAACAGAAACCTTGTGTGCCAAAGTGGCACATATTGCAGAGATCACTGCTTCTAAAATATATGGCGCTGTTTCCATAACAATACTTTTTACAATGACAGCTTGTCAAGCTATCGATCAACCTCTTTAGTCGCCTCTTACGACATGCCTTCCAAAACATTACTGATGACAAAATATTATTGTGAAAGTTGACCTGATAACTACCAGTTACTGAGTATGCCATTTTGTTATTTTAAATACTATTTTTTTCGTAAATTTATTACTTTAGTTTTTTAGTTTCTTGGTATTAGTTTCATTTTAATGTCATGAGACATTAAAATGTGTTGAAAAGAGAGAGTACCAAATGATTCTTGTAGTAGTCTTACTTTTAACTTTTTTCCAAACCAAAATCCAGCTAACTCCTTTCAGAGACTGTCTTGTATTACCTTCACATCATACTTTGGGTTTATCTGTTTAATTCTCTATTTCATTTTTTGCATTCTGTATATATTTTATTATGGCAAATTATATTTTAATCTAAGCTACTTCCACATCCAGTTTGAAGTGGTAGTAATTAAATTAAGTAATTATCATTATCTACTTGTCTACATTATTTGTTCATAACACTTGATGATGTTTCTAAAAACATTTTTTTGTTCAATTTCCTACTGTTGCCCTTCTACAAACTTCAACTCACTTTCATCAGAAACTTTATAGTCCTCTAAGTACTGAACTTTGATGCTGATGTTAAGTGATGGATCTAGTCTATCACTTTTGTGGAGAACTTGAAGCTGTGATCAAATATAATAATCACCATTAATATCTTAATAATTAGTTAAGAATAGTTAAATAAGCTACCCAGAGATTAATAAATTCATTATGTAATTGTATGCATTCTTATTTACGTATATACACTGACAAACAAAACAACAATTGAATCAATGTAAATGTGATAACAAATTTACAGAACATTGAAATAAAACAAAAAAGGGCCTGTTGTGTAATGCTCTCAGTTCGCTTCCGCAGTGTGTGTCCTATCCAGCGCCATCGACTTCACTGTATCTCTTTATCCACTGGTATTTGACTGGTACATTTCCATAATTCTATGTTAGTGATTTTGTCCTGCCATTTCCATCCTTTTATTCTGCATAAGCATACATTAATGAAAGAATCTGTATCTTCATGATTGTCAATTTTGTTGTTCTTCATGTTTCACAGCCACATAATAGGATTGACTTAACATTTGAGTTGAAAATTTTTATTTTTGAATTTAACCTATTCTTCGGACTTCCAAATTTCTTTGGACTTCCATATGTTTCCCTGTGCAACAAAAGCTCCTCTTGCTTTTGATATCCTTATTTTGATATCATTTTCTGTTCAGCCCTCTTTATCAATATTACTACCCCGATATATGTAAGATTGTACATCTAGTAGAGGTATTTCTCCTAATTTTATTTCGTTATTGCCAACTGCATTAATTCTCATAATCTTGGTCTTATATCTATTAATTTTCAGTCCTAGCTGTTGTGATCTTTCATCAAGTATGTTCATTTTATCCTGCATCTGTTGATGACTGTGTGATAGGAGAGCTATGTCATCAGCAAAGTCTAAATCTCAAGTTGCTTGGTTAGTGACCACTGGATTCCGTTTCTTTTGTTTTGAGTTATTTTCATAATCCAATCTACGGCCAGTAGAAAGAGAAATAGAGACAGAAGGCATCCATGCCTTACTCCTGTTCTTATTTCAAATGCTTCTGTAAGCTGCCCTTCATGCACCACACCACATTTCATTCTTTCATACATTGTTTTTATCAGGTTAACAAACTTTATGTGGATTCCGTAATGACTCAGCAACTTCCAAAGCATTCTTCTGTCTAAACTATCAAATGCCTTTTCGTAATCTATGAATCCAATATAAAATGGGGAATGTAGTTCTAAACTTTGTTCAATTATTATACATAGAGTAGTTATTTGATCAGCACATGATCTGTTCTTCCTAAAACCTGCTTGTTCATCTCTCAAATGTTTCTCTATGGCCTCTTTTTGTCTCTCCAGAATGATTCTGCTTAATATTTTTCCTGGCACTGATAGTAGCATAATTCCCCTATAATTTGTGCACTCTTGTAAATTTCCTTTCTTTGGTAGTTTGATCATATAACCTTCTTTCCAGTCTTTAGGTATTTCTTCCTTCTCCCAAATTGTATCTAATAGATTATGTAACATCTTGGTTAAGGTGTTAATATCTGCTTTTGTTGGCTTCCGAAGGAATTTCATCTGGTCCTGTGGCTTTACCATAAATTTATATTACTAACAAATAATTATACAACAGTTCAATTTAGAGAGAAATATGGACACATATCATCATCATCAACAAACATCTCATGTTATTGATATTAACAATGATAAAACAATGTACATGCACCAGTGCTTCATAGACCTAGTAGATCACAATTTTTGTTTTGTTTTATGGGACAAGATAATAGTTGAAGTTAGTTAATTATCTTTTTTGTAAAGCTGTCACCATACCTTATAGAAGTGTACATCACACCCCACTACTGGTTCTTTGTTACCAGCTTTACCACAGCACTGCAATTATTTGCCTGTTCCCTGGTTAATTATCGGATCGTCATCACTGCACACACAACAACTTGTCAATATGTTCCCAGACCTCCACTTTAAGAGATTTCCACAAAATAAAATGACTAAAAACAATGCTCTGTTTTAATTAACCAATCTTCTCATGTCACATACATAGCATTTGTTTCTGACAATGATTTCTTGACGTACAGTTCTTTTTGTAGTCTAGTTGATGTTACCAATTCACCACCCACAGCAGAGTCATTTACTCACCCTGCTTCTATTAGGATGTTGAGCAAGTCAGCCCAGTTCATTGCTTGGTCACACTCCACAGCAGCCATGCCAACGAGTTGATCCTCACATTAATTACCACTTACACCAGCATGCCCGAAAACAAAAATATATCACTTCAGCATAGTCCTCCTCATGGACTACACAGCCCCTGTCTATGGGCCCAGTCCATTTCAACCTTCCTGAGAAAGCTCTTTGAGTCACTGAGAAAACACACCTGGGAGAATGTGTGTCCCCAACCAAAACATTGCCTTAGTTTACAGACATGCAGTCAAGTTCCTTGTGGTCACTGTAAAACACACTGCAGCCTTTCTTCACAGTTCTCACTCCAACCAGGACCATGAAAGCCCATGAACTGCACAGATGCTGTACAACTTTTTTTTTTCTTTTTTTTTTTTTTTGTAAGGAAAAACCTTACAAAGGAATAAGGCTGCAAGACATAGCTTACAAGTTAAAGTAGCTAGTAATCAATGTAGGGAGCTAAAAGGTAAAAGAAGAAGAATCAATGTAGAATGCAAAATTGTAAAGAACATGGTTTATTTATGATTCATTTAGCGAATATTAGCACAAAGAAGTGACAGTTACATCTGAATCAATTAGCATTTTTGACATGGATTAATTCCAGTACTGATCTGGCATTCTCTAATTATTTGATATACATTATATATGTTGTGGTTAGATTAAGGCAACAAAGACACAAATTTAAAAAATACTAATTTTCAGAATAAATGTATGTAAATTGGTCAAAAATAATTTTTCCACCAGATTTATGCAAAACAACATCTATATATCTATCTATTGTTCTTCTGATCCAAGGAAGCACATTGGGCTTACATTCTAGACTCTCCCTGTCTGTCGATCTTTGCTATTAATTGTCAGATTTTGCACTTGACCTATGTTGTATCTTGCCACTTATCTTATCCCTGTTTTTGGTGAGCTTCTCAACCTTGGCAAGGGAGATAAATTCTGCTGATGTTGCTTTTCATTGCAGTGTTCTTTTTATTGTTTCTCTAGGTTGGCCTCTTTTTATTTTGCTCTCTGGTTCCTATTTCAAGCCTTGCTTTGAGATTCTCTCATCATGAAACAACATATTGCAATATATTTATAATAATTATAAGGATAGAAAATAAACTTTAATTACTTTTCTTTTTATTATTATTATTATTATTTTGCCATTGCAGAGATTAAAAAAAAATGTATTCCTCTTTAAAAGTGTTCATAATGAAAGTGCATTCTACATCATATGTTAGGTGCTTTAATTATCTTAATAAAATACATACATATATTTCTTACACGTAGATTGTAGGGAAAGTCAGGTCTGAAGTGCTTTTTTGATCTGTCAAAATTAACAGTGTAATCTGAATAAGAAAAAGAAGTAGATGTGTCTTCAAAAACATCACTCTCTCCTGTGGCATTTTCTGTTATGTTCAATTTAACATAAAGTCTGTTCCTGGAAGAATCATGAGGCACTGAAAACAATTTGTTTACTTCAATTTCTTGCGTGAATGTTCCTTTTGTAAGCTGTGAAAAAAAATAAGTGCTACGTATTATTTGATGCATTATTCAAAGCTACATATTATTTGATGCATTATTCAAATTTTAAACTATATATTTATCTAACAGAATTAACACTGGTACAATAGAAAAAAGAAGACAAAATATGTTGTCTAGATTCCATTGACTTTCTACTATTTCTGTTACTTTGAGTGCATGTGTTCAGCCCAGTATAAAGCATTGTCCCCAGGTAAGTATGCTTCTGCTATTTTCTTTACATTTATTTTTGTTATGATGCCTGATGAAGACTTCCTGACTGATACATGGAATCTGTGGTGTCATATAGCCCTATAAAGTTGAATTAACACTTGTTTTTATTATGTTATATTCAATATTAACATGCAATTCCATTTTGGCAGAATTTACTCTTAGTTTCTATAGCATGGCTTTCATCTGGATGTATGTACAGGAAGAGCATCATCTACAAAATCCATGTCCTGCAACTCTTCTTCTTCTACTTCAGTGCTCACCTATTGTGAGCATGGATGCTTTGTATCACTAGCTTATGGCAAAGTCTGCACCTTTCAATCTAATACATCCATTATAAGAATGAGTATATTTGTTTAACTGCTTGACAATTTTATCTGACAGCAGCTCTTTTCTACCTTAATCTTTTAAACTATATCTGTAAGTGTTCTTTAATATGTGCAGAACACACAGAACATCCTGTTTTTCACAATTATCCAAAGCCGACTAGACATAAGATTTCACCACTCAGCGACCAGGGGAGCGTAAAGCCACAATAAATAATGGATTAAAAGAATAACATTTCCCACCACCTGAGATAGAATTTAAACTCAGGAACTTCTTGTCCAGAGGCTGAAATCTTACCTGTAGATGACCCAGTCCTTCTGCATAATCCAAATGGTTTCCCAATGTCCATTTATTTTTCCCTGAGTGGTAGCCAAAATCGATTTACTGCTAAAAGAGATAGGAATGGTAACAACAAGCAGCCCTGATGCACTTCTGTCTCTATTTGAAAACATTCTGTCAGTGTCTCATCATGCATCATTCTGTATGTTGTTTCCCTGTACAGTACATAATAACATCATCATCATCAGTGAGTGGCATCTCTGCATCGAAGGTTGGCTACCATGGAGCGCCAATCTGCTCTGACTCTTGCTTTGATGGTGCAGGTTGTCATAGGCTGACCTGTTCACTTTTTGATGCTACTCATCCATGTTAGTCTTGGTTTGCCTCTGCCTCTATTACCTAGTGTTTTCCCTTCCAAGATTACTTTTAGTAGGCTGTTGTGTCTTTTAACACGCCCCAAACATTTAATTTATCATGTTCTAATTGTGTTTAGTAGTTGTCTTAATTTTTATTGGTTTTAAAACTACATCGTTTGTTTTCTTTTCTTTCCATCCAATTCTACCTATACTTCTATAAATCCACATTTCAAAGGCTTCAATTTTCTGTTCTGTTTTCTTGTCTATTGTCCATGTTTCTGCACCATTCAGGAATATTGAGAAGATATAACATTTTGCTATTCTTAGTTTTAGCCCTGGTGTTATTTGTTTTGACGTTAGTAAACTTTTCATAACATTAAAATTATTTTTTGCCATTTCTATTCTTTTGTTTATTTCAGTTTTACATTTTCCATCACTGGTTGTAGTATGTTCAAGGTAGTTGTAGGTCCGAACTATCTCCATGTCTATTCCTTCAGTTTTGATATTTATTTATAGGTTTTGAGTATTTTCTTTGCTTATGATCATAGTTTTTAGTCTTTTTGATATTCATATCTAATCCATATTTTTTGCTTGTCATGTTTATTTCATTAAGTAATTGTTGTAGATCTTTAGGATTTTCTGCTAGTAGAACAGTATCATCAGCATATCTATCAGCAGATCTATGACAATCTGCATCATCAAAGCAAGAGACAGAGTGGAATGGCTCTCCATGGTAGCCAAACTTCAATGCGGAGACGGCACTCAATGATGATGAATGATGCCTATAACAATTACTTTGTTCTTTTACTTTTTCCACCATCATCTTACAATGCATGCTAGCACAGGGAGTCATGTCTCGCAACAACTTTCTGTCTCTAAACCTCTGTCAAAGAATCCGACAACTAATTCTGTTGTTGACTCACTACAAAACCATTCTCTTAAACTTTCTAATAACTTTTGTATTAATTTCCTCTATTTCTTCTTCCTTCAGTTTTTTCCCCATTTGTCATAATATATTTCAAATGTCCTCTTTTCCATGGCCAAGAAATGAGAACTATTTCTTCATTGTGTTGGTAATAAGCTTCCATTTTTGTTTTGATGTATTTTAGATTTTCCTTGTTACTCTTTTTAACTGACTATAGTATTTTTAACATCCTTCCATAAAACTACAATTTCTATGACCTCAAATATTTTCTTGTTTGTTGTCGGATTGTCAGATGAGAGTGCTATAACTGATCAACCTTTCTACAGATCGTACCTTAAGAACCAAAGATCAGATGAAAGGCCTCTTCCACCAGGACAGGTGCTTCTTTCTGATGTTTTTTAAGAGCTCCCTTTTTGTGTTGGCCTCTTTGAGAACTTCCTCATTGGTCTTTTTAGCTGTCCAGGGAACTTTCAATATTCTTCTGAGAAATCCCATCTCTGTGGCCTCTAATCGTCTTTTCATTTGTTTGTCTACTGTCCATGATTCGCTTCCATAAGTCAGAATTGGTTCTATATAGCACCGATGAACTCTCTTTCTCATTTTTATTGACATAGATTTGTTGCATAAGATATTTTTCATTTTCTGAAATGCTATTTTGGCCTGAGCTATTCTGCTTTTTATTTCTGTGGTGCATCTCCCATCTGATGTTATTATTGTGCCCAAATATTTGAAACGTTGCACTTGTTTCAGATTTGTCTTGTGTATTTTTATGCTGCATGATGGTGATGAGTGTTTCTTCGATATAACCATTACTTCTGTTTTCTTACTATTCAAACTGAGACCTTACATGATCACAAGACTCAAAAGCTGAAGAAGAAGAAGAAGAAGAAGAAGAAAAGAATACAAAGAAGAAAATAAAAACGTGGTTGTGAATATACACAGATTTTGAATCTTCTCCAACCTGGAAAGATTATATATATAGGAATGTTGAGAAGATGTAACATTTTGCTATTCTTAGTTTTAGCCCTGGTGTTATTTGTTTTGATGTTAGTATGTTCTTCATGACATTAAAATTACTTTTTGCAATTCCTATTCTTTTGTTTATTTCAGTTGTACATTTTCCTTCACTGGTTATAGTATGTCCAAGGTAGTTGTAATTCTGAACTGTCTCCAGGTCTATTCCTTCTATTTTGATATCCACTTGTGGGTTTTGAGTATTTTCTTTGTTTATGATTATAGTTTTAGTCTTTTTGATATTCATATCTAGTCCATATTTTGTGCTTGTCACGTTTATTTCATTAAGTAATTGTTGTAGGTCTTTAGGATTTTCTGCTAGTAGTACAGTATCATCAGCATATCTTAGGTTATTGATTATTTTTCCATTAATGTGTAGGCCTGACGTATCTGTTATGTTTTTAAAGATTTGCTCAGTGTATAGATTGAACAAGCTTGGTGATGGGATGCACCCCTGTCTTACTCCTCTTTTTATATCAATGGGTGTAGAGTTCTCTTTGTTATATTTTATTATTGCTGTTTGCTCCCAGTATAGATTACATATTAGTCATATGTCCATGTCATCTAGATGTATCTCTTTTAGGCATTCTATAGGTTTTTTGTGGTGTACTCTATCAAAAGCTTTGGTGTAGTTTATGAAGCAGGTATATATTGGTTTGTTTACTTCTGTGTACTTTTCGATTAATGTTCTCATGCAGAATATGGCTTCTTTTGTCCCACTATTTTTCCTAAATCCATAATCTGTTCATCTAATTGAGTATTGATTTTATTCTGAATCCTTCCTTGTATAACTTTTAGCAAGATTTTTGTAACATGGCTCATTAGGCTTATTGTTCTAAAGTCACTGCATTCAGCTGCACCATTCTTTTTAAACAATGCCATGAAAGTTTATGTTTTTAGTTTATTTGGTATGTATCCTGTGTGGTATATGTCATTGCATATGTCTGTAATCACTTCAATGCCAAAATCCTCTAGTGCCTGTATCATCTATATCTGTATGCTGTCAAGTCCAGCTGCTTTTCCATTTTTCATTGTTTTTATAGCTTTTTCCACCTCAGATTTTAAGATTTTATAGCCTGATGTACATTTTATGATTGGTTTCTTGTCCCTTTGATCATGAAATAGTTCTGTTATATATTCCTGCCATCTATCTATTATATCTTTATTGTCTGTTAGCATTTTTCCTTTTCTGTCTGCAATGCATCCACCATCTGTGGCTTTTTCATCTTTATTAGTCTTCACTTTTATTTCTATGTGCATTCCTCTTGTTTGCTTTCCATAGTTTCTATTTCTATATATTTTTGGTTGAGCCAGTCTTCTTTTGCCTTTTTGCACATTTTGAGAATTTCATTATCTATTTTATTGTATTGGGCAGTGTTCTTCGCTTGTTGTGCTCTTCGATAGATTATTATTGCTCCCTAATTTTAAGAAAAGTGGCCACAAGAAATGGTTTACCGTCATAATATAATGATGATCCACCAAAAGTCGTGTACCACTGCTTGGATCCCATACTCCAAGTTGCAAGTCTGCTGTCCCAACTATATGTCTCTTATGAAAGTACCTTTGTAAAATATATACAGTAAAACAGAATAAAAAAACAAAAGATTATAATGTTAAACAAAAGGATCTAAAACATGATAAACAATTTTTAAACAGTTTTTAAATAGCTCCTATTAGGCACAAATATCCAGAAGACTGTGGTGCTTCAACAAGGTGTAGCCAGTCCCACAGTTATATCATTAAATAACACACCCCTTGAATCTGTGAGAAAATTCACCTATCTTGGTTCTAAGGTCACAACCATTGTCTCCATTGAAGAAAAAATACATTCCTGAATTGAAAAGGCAGCTTCCACATTTGGTAAACTTAAAGATAGAGCATGGTCCAATACTAAACTAACACTCAGGACTAAAATTCAAATTTACCAAAGTTGTGTGCTTAGTACACTTCTATAAAGATCAGAAACTTGGGCTACCTATGCAAGGCAAGACAAAAGGTTAAACAGCTTTCATGTGTGTTGCCTTTGAAAGATTATGAAAATCGAATGACAGGACAAAGTAACCAACTTTAATGTCTTACAATGAGCCAAACCCCCATCCATCATGGCAACAGTTAGGAGTCATAGACTAAGGTAGCTGGGTCTACATGACCGAACAGAACCATGAAGAATGGGGAATTATCATATTTCCAAACAAATATTGTATGGTGAACCTAGGAACAGAAAGAGATCAAAGGGCAGACCAGTGCTGAGATACAAGGATGTTTGCAGGTATTCCTTGAGTGAATTCTCTAACAGTGAAAGAAACTGGGAAAATCTGGCTGCAGATTGTAGCCCATAGAGAACAAAAATAAAAAATGGCACAGCAACTTTTGATGCATTTTGATTTCAAATTCAGAAGACAAAACGCGCAGGAGAAAGGATACGAGCCATTTGCCACAAATATATTAGATTCATTCTGCGGACAAATTGTCTATCCAATATTGGCAGATTCAGTCAAAAAAGAAGCTGTTCAGCAAAGCAGTATCTAGCACAAGACACTAATATTTTATTAAACTACTGACTTATCATGATTGCTTGCTAACAACCATCTGTCTAATTTGTAATATGGCCTTTGGCCATATTAGGCATAGTTAGAACTTATTTTGCCATATTTTTATAAGAAACACATTCATTCAATTATTGGGTGCTGTCTCATTAAAGGTTGGCTACCATGGAGTGCCATTTAACTCTGTCTCTTGCATTGTAGGTTAATATTATTATAGGTTCACCTGTCCATCTTTTGATGTTATCAGTCCATTTTAATCTTAGTATGCCTCTGGCTCATATAGTACTTTCCCCTCCAAGACGTCTTTGAGTAGGTTATTGTGTCTCTTCACATGTTCCAAAAAGTTAAGTTGCCTTGCTCAAATTGTGTGACATAGTTCTTTCTTCATTTTTAGCTGACTTCTTTTACTTTCACCCAATTCTCTCCATTTTCCTATAGATCCACAAGACATTTAGAATTGCTCTCCTTTCTTTGGTGTGAGTGGCTTCTATTTCTTCCATGGTGGTCTACCATATTTGTCTTTTAAGTTTTGAATATACCTCTTGTTTATCACACACTTTACTGTTTTTGTTACACAGCCGTTGATCATTTTTTTAAATTCATCCATCATAATGGACTTCATGCAATTAGGGATAGTAAAGACACAGACACTATAAAAAGAACCATCGTGATGTGAACATACAGGACACCACATGGCATGCTAGCAGTCACTGACTACTTTGTTAGTGGTTAAGCCAAAACAAGAGAATAAACAAAATTATATGTTATATATTAGATAAGAACCAAACAAAATGAGTGAAAAGAAAGTTCCTCTACTTTATGTTATCCTTCCTGGATGTCCTAGGTCTGGTCCACTTTGTTAATTGATGTTTCCATTGTTTTCTGCCAGGCTGTCATTCGTCTACTTTTCTATAGAATTTCTAGTTGTTGTTTTATTTGCTCATATTTTATAAACATTGAGAATTCAGTTTGTGAAGTACAGATCTTTTAAAAAAACCTCTCCCAATTTTTTGGGAGAGGTGTCCATCTGCTTCATCTCAGATTCTCTGTCTCTATTTTGTTATTTTAAAAGCTCTCTTCCTTCCTCTAACTCTTTTTTTGTTCCTCTCTGAGCAAATTTTGAAACAAAGCTGTTCTTCCAATGCTTGTCTCTTCATTTATGTTACATGCAATATCACTATTTATTAAAGTTTAATTGTCATTATTTTTTATTTTATTTTTTTTTTTATTTTAGTAAAAATAATCAGAATAGCAAACAATCAAAAATGGCTAAAATCTAGAATAGTTTAGAAATATGAAAGTAAAATAAATTATATTACCTTGCTATTCCACTGATAGTAATATTTCTGGTTTTCACTGTGATTACTTGTGGGTTAATTTTGTACTCAGTGAAGAACTTTGGCAAGACTAAATAAAATTTTAAAAAAAGAAATTTGTTTACTCAATGAATGCATAATAATTATATAATTTTTCTATTAAAATCTATATATTGAGTGTGTAATAAATTCATAAACTAACTAGGGAGTCACCTAATGAACAAGACAATAATCATACAGGTTACTTAATATTAAAGGCAGATATATATATTCTCTGTAAGATTTTGAGGCTCTAAAGTAGTATTGAATTCAAGACTAATGTTGAAATAAGAGAAATGGCCATGCAACCAAAGATCTTATCTACAATTAAGGAAAAAAGATGGACTTGGACATGGCGGTCATGCACTGAGAAGAGACAACAAGAGAATTCCAAAACAAGCTCTTCTATGGGATTCTAGGATAGGATTTCCCAGAAGAATGTTGAAAGTTCCCTGGGCAGCTAAAAAGACCAATGAGGAAATTCTCAAAGAGGCCAACACAAAAAGTGAGCTCCTAAAAAGCATCAGAAAGAAACAATCAACACTTTTCAAGGACATCATGAGAAGAGGAAAATTTGAATACTAGGTTAAAACTGACAAAATAAAAGGAAAGAGAGATCATGGATGACAAAGAGAGAAAATACTGTATAGCTTGTTGTCATGGTATGGAAAACAGTCAACAACAGAACTGATGCGATGCATGGTGGATAGAAGATTGTGGAAAGACATAATTGCCTACACCAAGCAGTATGGCATATCATGGTGACTATTGACATGATGTTATATTGTTTTGTATACTCTTGACAAAAGAGGTGAGATGCAGAATGGCTCAGGCAAAAGCAGCTCTTCCAAAAAATTAGGAAGATACTATGCAATCCATTTTTGACAATAGAAACAAGAAAAAGAGTTCTTAAATGTTATATAGAGCCAGTCTTAACATATGGATGCGAATCATGGACAATAGGACAACAGACAAGAAAATCACTGGAGTCTGTAGAAATGTGGTTTTACAGAAGAATGTTGAGAGTACCATGGACAGCTAAGAAGAGTAATGAAAAAGTTCTGAAAGAGGTCAAAGCAAAAAAAGAACTAATTTCCAATATTAGAAAGAGACAATCATCATTTTTTGGCAATGTAATGAGAAGAGAACAACTGGAATATATTGTAACAACTGGAAAAATTGAGGGAAGGAGCGATAGAGGCAAGCAAAGAGAAAAAATAACAGACAGCTTAAGAGAATGGCTTGGCAGAAGGTCAACAACAGAAATTATAAATAGCGGCCGAGATCGAAAATTGTGGAGAGACATGATCACCTACGCCAGTAGGCCCGGTACTTGATGATGATGATACTCTTGACTTTAAAAATTAATTTTTTTAATTAGCTTACAGATTAATTTATGCGAAAACTATTATTCCTGAAATCTTTGTTGTCTAGTTCTAGCTACAACATTAAAATTTTATATAATAATAAATGTTTTATCGCTGCTATTGGGTGTAAAGTAGTCAGACAGCCCCGGTTAACCTTGGTGCTACCAATTTGGAATTAGGTAACTATTTTACAGACCTTGTTATCCCAGGCTTCACTGTAAAGAGGTCAAAGTTATCGTTTCTATAAGATATGTGTCAAAGTTATTATAGCGTGAGATGTGTATAACTTACCATACTCCTTTACTTCAAAGTTGACTGTGTGGGCACTTCCAGGTGTGTGGTCCTAGAAAAGGTTTGAAAACATAATTCATCTCATAACAACTGTGCAGTTTGTGGGTGTGCACTTTTGATTTTGCTAATGATAAAGATGATGATAATTTTAGTATTGTTGATAATGATGATTCAGCAGGATGATTCAGCATGATGATAAATGGTTATGGTCCTGATGATGAGGATAATAACGATGATGATAATGATGATGTAACAATAAATAAACTAAGGGTAATTGTTGATGACGATGTAGAGTTAAGAGAAGAAAGAGGAAAGGAAAGATATGATGATACTGATAATGATAAAGATAGCAAAACTGATGATTCTAAAGATTAGAATGATGATGGTTGTGATCATGATGATGGTAATAATGATGATTATTATGACAATGATGAAGTTAATAGCAATAAAATTGATAATGATGATGATGGTTATACAGTCTATCTATCTATCTATTGACCTTTCGAGCCGTTGCCGGCCCATAGGCCGTAGACCAAGATACACCTTCTCATATCTGAATTTTTGTTCTAGCAGTTTTCTTTTAAAGATATTTTATCAAATCTCGCCATTTGTCTCACCAGTAGGATCCACTTGTAATGAGCCAAGTTATAACAAGAACCTTGATATGATATCAATTTTTAAAATCCTGAATTTTTCTTCTTTACCCTATATATTTTTAAAATTATTTTTTCCAGCCTGAAAATTGGTTATAACGCATTTTGTGAAGTTTTGCCTAAAAAACTGTTAATGGTGTGCACTTTTCTCAAGTCATTAAGTTTGTTATTGCGATGACTTTCAGTGCTGGCAAGAAACGTAAGTGTATGTGTATCACTTGAGGCAAAGTGATGTTGATTGAGAAAATGGACAAAATGTTAAAATCAAAAGCAGAAATATGCAGGGAACATAATATTCCCTCAAGCACACAACGTACAATCCTGAAGGGCAGAAACATTATTTTTCACTTACATGGTTTTAGGCAAAATAGAAAAAAATTAGTAATCAATTGCAAAGACATTGACTGTGCTTTGCACATATGGTTCCAGCAAGAATACCCCAATTTCAGGTCCCATCTTTATTGAAAAGGGAAAAGAGTGCTGGTTGTGATTCTAGGTTATACCAACTTTAACCTAAGTATGGACTGAACCAATTCATTGTGCCACAGGGGATTACAATGAAAGTAGTCTGTGATAAGGCTGGGTCAGCTCAGAAGAAACAACTGATAAGTGGAAGCAAACTTAATTACAGGAAATTCTTAGGCAATTTGAACCAAAAAATGTATGCTATGCAGATGACAAAAATTTCTTTTGTAAGTGTCCCAAATTGCACACTCCCTAAAAAGGGAGAAGTGCGCAGTGGTTACAAGATTCCAAAAGATAGAATTTCTATTTTGATCACCGCAAAGATGAATCACAACAAGCTGATACTGCTCACAATAATTTGAGAATCCATGTTGTTTTAAAAATAAAAGAACATTGCCAACAGAGTACAAGTTTAACAAAATACGTGTACCATGGATGATTTGAACAATGGGTGCACAAGCTGGACAGGAAATTATTGTCGTAGTGAAGAAGTATTGCACTTATTGTGGATAATTGCTCAGCTCATCCACATTTAACATGTTTCAGAGCTATTTCTTTGTTTACACAGTACATTCCCCTGTTATTAGACATAAATTGAATATAACGAGACACAGTTATAATGACAATATTTTAATGGTCCTGAGGATCCATTATAACTGTATTCTACTGTATTTACATTTTTGAATAAGAACATCAGCCTCATCATTACATAATTTATTACAACATTGGTGGATACAGGTCGCGATGTTTACATGGGACTGGCATGAGATCTTACTGTACAACACAAATAACTAAAGTGCAATATCAAAATCATCTCATACCACTCCTTCAAAACTGGCAGTAATAGACCAGTTGCCAGGTGGGGTTTCATTGGGGAGATCAAGTTCTTGAGTCTTGAATGCCTCGTCTGCTGTTATCAACTTGCGGTCGACAATCACTTGCTTATGATTCTGGAATTTGGTAGTCACATAGCATTTATTTTTATTTTCACTTATTTTATTTCAATAATTAGGAAGTTTTATTACATGCATTTCTGATTTACTAATTCTATAACTGATATTAGAAACTTTTTAATTAATTCATTTTCATTCAATTTATTGTCATTCTTTGTTTTAAAAGTTGTATGAGTTTATTTGCTTATTTCTACAAGTAGAAAGTGTCCATCAAATATCGTTCTTGCTATTATAAAATACTTGATTCCATGAGGAAAAAAAACACTAACAGTTTGTAATTGAAACAAATTCTAATTTACAGATATTTGTATTGAAGTGGGAGAATGATTTTGCTTGAAAGTAAAAGTGGACCCAACATAATTTTAGGTTAAGGAGAATACAATGAATACAGTTTTAATCTACTGCTATGGTATAGACACTCACACTAGATGAATGATAGCTTTATTTATTTAATATCCACATTAATAAATGCTCATATGGGGCAGAGCAAGATAGTGAAAGCACATAATTCATGAGTGATGAACCTACAGTGATCCTAAATGAAAGCTTTGACCAAAAATGGAAAAAAATTCAGGTCAAATGAGGTTATGATGTTACAGACCAAATTGAGAAAGCTTGTTTCTGATAGCAGCAAGTTTGCAGTTTTTTATTTGTTTAGTTGCCAAAAAGTAAAATATAGAATTGGACATTATATGTTTGCTAAGTCTTTAACTTTCAGTTGTTTACCAATGATATATTATTTGTCTTGCTCAATTTTAATTTTTTTTTGTCAGGAATATTAACCTGTATATTATTCTTAATCTTTGTTGAGAATTTCCTACACAGCTAAAAAATCAATGAGGAAATTCTCAAAGAGGCCAACACAAAAAGACAGCTCCTAAAAAACATCAGAAAGAAACAATCAACATTTTTCGGGCACATCATGAGAAGAGAAAAATTGGAATACTTGGTTACAACTGGCAAAATAAAAGGAAAGAGAGATCGCAGACGACAAAGAGAGAAAATACTGGATAGCTTGGTGTCATGGCATAGAAAACAGTCAACAACAGAACTCATACGATGCACTGTAGATAGAAGATTGTGGAAGGACATAATTGCCTACGCCAACCGGTATGGCACGTGATGATGATGATAATGACCATACATTTTACAGCCCTTCAGCACGTGATTTTTGGGGTAATGTGGTCGGTATTATGCCCATTCCACTTGGTGATGTAAGCTTGATACTAAAAGTAGCAAGATTGATTAATGATATAACACTCCCTAATGTTACCTTGACCTAGACAAGGTTTGGCAGCCTGATGAACTGACCACCTCCAAAGTTATCATAATGAGAGCTCTATTTAAGACAGGTTCAACCAATTTATATAGATAAGGCCCAGATAGCTAAGGGTACCATAGCCCTCTACGTTATGAGTTCAATATAGGGCTGACAATGCTGTCACTGTTTAAAAAAATAAAGCCCATGGTGCCAAAATAAGAGGGATCACTTTTTCCCACAAGTCAGTTTAAATGGTAGCAGTTAAAAATTAAGAAATGGAAGCGTAGAGTGAATAGTTACAAGAGTAGATGCCCTTACTTTACAATGTGAGAATAGGCAATGTTTGTGGAGTGTAAGAACATCATTGAGATGGAAGAATTTAACAAATAAACACAAGAATTGTTAGGATAACCACACTAGAAACAGGTAAAAGCAGAAAGGCTGAGAAAGTTAACATTAATAACATGGAAACTAATCAATAATACACACATAAGAGCAAGACTAAGGAGAATTTTGCAAAACTAAAATTGAAAATACTTGCAAATTTAAGATCATAATCTAATTTGCAGCTACAGTAAATATGAATTTCAGGAAGACATTGACCCATATAAGTGAAAGGAGCAAAGATATAACAAAAAACTGGAGTATGCAGCCACTAAAGCTACATTTATAGCAGACATAATGTGACATGGCTATGAAGTCAAGAGCAAGATACAGTTTAAAGCTAAAGCTGTTGATAATTTTTTTTTGTTTATCTCACCCTTGAACAGCATTGCCAGCTTAGTAAAAAAAATATAATGTATTATTAGACAAAACAAAAATATATTCAAAGGAAAAATCAGAGCTTGCATATGTTAACATTTTAACAAACCAGGGAAATAGTAATATCAGATGTGGAAGTCATCAAAGATATAAGCAAAATAATAAATAAGGCCAGAAAAGCTTTCACAAATATAAATAACATATGAAGGTCTGCCCAATGCAGAAACTGTGTATTTAATTAAAGAAGGTTTTGATCTTTCAGTGCATTTCACAGCAATTTGTCATTGATATTTTAGTTAATTTGCTCAAATGTGTCTTTCCAGGAAGATAAGAAACACATAGACCTACTTCTTCCATTATATATTCAAAGTGATTAGAAGACACTGTATCTTAAAATGTCCAAACTTTGGATGCTAATATTTGAATATTGCATACAATCTTTTTGTTATGAGCATTAACTACTAAAATATCATTCACAAATAAATATTTACTCCAACTTCAAACTGTATGTTTTGTGTGTGGCAAATTGAAAATTTTGTGTGTCACAAATTGAAAACACTTCCATCTGTCTTCTTTTCTCTTTCTCATTGATACCGAAAAGGTGTCATGGTTATATCATTTGTCGTTCTTGAGCTGCTCAAACTGTCTGAATTAGTGATTTTCCTTTGTTGTTACATGTCTCTATCACTGCATCTATCCATCTTCTTCTAGGTCTTCCTCCTGGTCTTATTCCATGCACTCTCGAGAAGAACGCCCTTGATGGTGATTGGTGAGGATTCATTCTGACCAGGTGGCCAAACCATTTAAGTTGTTGTTGTTCTATATATTCTTGGCAGGGTTTTATACCTACCATTTTTCTTATGGTTTCATTTGGTGTTCTATCTCTTCTTGTGTTGTTTGTTACTTTTCTCAAGCATCGCATCTCACATGTATTGATCTTTCTTAAAAATGATTTAGAAAGGGTCCATGTTTGACTTTCATAGCACAAAGTTGGTATGAAAATACTATTTATAATTTGTTGTTTAGCTGCCATAGAAATGTTTGGATGTCTTAACAATGGTGAAAGCTGGTATGTGACGGCATTTGCTTTTTGTTTTCTCATGTTAATTTCTCTGTTTAGTTTTCCATCTTCTGTAAACATTGTGCCCAAATACTTGAATTCCTCTACTTGTTTTATTTCTTTATCTTTGATCTTAATGAAAACACTTCCATCAAATATCAAATTTAAGAACAAATAGAATGTATCAGGACATCTCCATAAATGTTGCAAAGTTTCCTAGATTAGAACTAAAATAGCACACTGATGAGAAAATATATAGATCTGGATGCTGAAGAGAGTGGTACTGAGACTGTCTACCATTCATAGAACCTAGCTAGGAAAAGTCTCAGAAAATGTTGGTGATATGGCATTGGCAACCAGGGGCTACTTGCAAACATATACTCTATGAAAACAAGCATACATTGGAGCTGCATAAACCATATCTTAGCCTTGAGTAAAGAAGAGACAGTAGGTGCTCTCTATTCAATGGAAGTCATTTGGAACCCTCATTTATGCAGCCAAGTGTGGCATGCATGATGATTGACATCACTAACTGCATCAAATGGAAATGGGGAACATGTCGCCAGGCTCCCACAGAGAGTATAAAAAAAATAGTAAAGAGCCCCCATCACACCAAGTGGTGTATATGGAATATGGTGTTAGTGACCATATTTTTTTCACAGACCTTTGGCACATGATTCTTGGCGTAATGTGGTCGGTATTATGCCCGTGCCGCTTCTTTACAATCCAGAAAAATCTGGTACCCATTTAAGGCTGGATGAACCTGGAAGCTGTCAGTCAGGATCAAACCCTACCTCTGGTCCTTTGTAGTCCAGTTCACTAACCACTGAGCTATCGCGGCTCCCTCGCAGAGAGTATGGTCACATAAAATGACTTCAAGTCCAGTGTTTGTTTACTTTTTTCTTTATCCTTTTTGCATTCATCTGATGATTATTCCTCTTCATCCACCCATTGAAGGATATTAAGGGGTTATAGGTCCATTGTGTTTGGTTTGTAGTTTAGCTGTGATATTCTCATTTGTGTAAGACGTCTTTCTACTTAAATATTGATAAATATTTACTTTGGCTAGCTGTGTGGTGCCATAAATTGAAACCACTTCCATAAAATATCCATTTTAAGGATGAGGAGCATGTACAAGGCTCCGGAAATCTTCATTCATAAATGATGCAAAATGGGGGACTGGTTGGTCTCGAGGCAAGACGCCAGCCTCGAGACAGAGAGGTTGTGGGTTCAAATCCTGGCCACACCGGTTGGGATTTTTATCTATTATTTCTCTCTGTGGCAACCACCCCTGGTCTCAGCAGCGAGGCCTGGCTTGAAATGTCAATTACTCATCAACGGAAAATATATGAGTACCTCCGAAGTCAGAGTTATCTGCCTGTGCAGCGAGGGACCTTTGTGCACATGGCTGCCAGGGAAAAATGGATTAACATGTAAAACTCAGTTCCTAGTCTCTAGGGACTTCATCAGAGGTAAAAGCTGGCGAACGAAAAAAAAATGATGCAAAATTTCAAATATTAGAAATAAGACCACTTTCAGAAGAAAACAGAGCTGTGAGAAACACCAGTTAGTCTGTTTTCAGGAGCACCACTGGGAGATGATGTAGGGTTTTGACCAGCTCTAGTTCACTAATCCTGAAACATGCAATCAAGTTTGGATCACTGACTGCTCTCAGCTCATTTACTGGTAGGGGTCTTAGAAAGGTGTTCATGGCATCATTTTGTTTTCTGAGAGGAAACTGGAGTGAGGAGGTGACTGGAAACTCACTCTTTTCTGGAAGTTGTGTAGAACTGCCACCTGTGCAGCCAAATAAGGCATGCACTGAGGTCAACCAAGTCAACAACATCAACCAATAACAAGCCACCTACTTTTTTGCTGAAATCATTTGAGGCATACTTTGTGATAAAAGGTGGAGTGGATATGGAGTAGTCCCAGCTGTAATGAAACTGATTTCATGGATAGAATAGAATAGAATAGAATAGAATAGAATAGAATAGAATAGAATAGAATAGAATAGAATAGAATAGAATAGAATAGAATAGGTTATATGGTACTCAGTAACAGAAAAAAGTTACAACAGCTCCCATGTGGTGGCCTCTAGAAATAAGATGAAGGATTGATAGACAATGCTGAATCTATTTGAAAGCATTGGAGGGGGGTGATTGAGAGATAATAGACCCTAGGTTGATCTGATAGAAGACATTGGAGGGGGGTGATTGAGAGATAATAGACCCTAGGTTGATCTGATAGAAGACATTGGAGGGGGGTGATTGAGAGATAATAGACCCTAGGTTGATCTGATAGAAGACAGTGGAGGGGGGTGATTGAGAGATAATAGACCCTAGGTTGATCTGATAGAAGACATTGGAGGGGGGTGATTGAGAGATAATAGACCCTAGGTTGATCTGATAGAAGACATTGGAGGGGGGTGATTGAGAGATAATAGACCCTAGGTTGATCTGATAGAAGACATTGGAGGGGGGTGATTGAGAGATAATAGACCCTAGGTTGATCTGATAGAAGACATTGGAGGGGGTGATTGAGAGATAATAGACCCTAGGTTGATCTGATAGAAGACAGTGGAGGGGGGTGATTGAGAGATAATAGACCCTAGGTTGATCTGATAGAAGACATTGGAGGGGGGTGATTGAGAGATAATAGACCCTAGGTTGATCTGATAGAAGACATTGGAGGGGGGTGATTGAGAGATAATAGACCCTAGGTTGATCTGATAGAAGACAGTGGAGGGGGGTGATTGAGAGATAATAGACCCTAGGTTGATCTGATAGAAGACAGTGGAGGGGGGTGACTGAGAGATAATAGACCCTAGGTTGATCTTATAGAAGACATTGGAGGGGGGTGATTGAGAGATAATAGACCCTAGGTTGATCTGATAGAAGACACTGGAGGCGAGTGATTGAGAGATAATAGACCCTAGGTTGATCTGATAGAAGACATTGGAGGCGAGTGATTGAGAGATAATAGACCCTAGGTTGATCTGATAGAAGACATTGGAGGCGAGTGAGAGATAATAGACCCTAGGTTGATCTGATAGAAGACATTGGAGGCGAGTGATTGAGAGATAATAGACCCTAGGTTGATCTGATAGAAGACAGTGGAGGGGGGTAATTGAGAGATAATAGACCCTAGGTTGATCTGATAGAAGACAGTGGAGGTGAAGATGGATGGTGTGAACCAGACTTGATACACTTTATAAAGGATGACCACAGACTGTCCGAAGTAGAGAAACTTTATTATTGCTCTACAAGACATATTAAGGAAAAAATGAAAAAAAAATTGTTTAATGGTATCTCTCTCTCTCTCTCTGCAATCAAGTCTCAATCAGAGTAGGATTCCAGACTCTCTTATGAAGTAAGCTAAAACCTGTTAGAACGTTGCACTGTGTTCTGTGCCAGTGCATCCGATTTCTGCCAGTATTTTATTTAGGTTTGCTTTCCTTAGCCTTTGATTGTCCCCAATCTTCCTGCAAAGCAGCAGATTGTCTTTTCTGTAGGGGGATTCTGCCCTTAGATGGTCGGCCCTCCCCGGTTTACGAGCACCATCTGCCCGAGATGAGGCATACTTTTTTTTGTTTTTTTTGTTTAATGGTATGACATATTAACAACTTCAGAAGAGAAGAAAATAAATTAGCTTTGAACTTACCTTAATGTCAATCATTATCTTATACTGTGCTAACTTTTGCTGCTCATCAACAGCAATCACTCTGAATTTAACTTAAAAGAAAAAAAAAAAAAACAATATAATGAGACTGGAATTGCACAATGCAATGTTATGAGTACGTATTTCAATTACATAAATACATATGTTTTAATGGACATAGTCTGGCATGTGTTGAGAAGAGACAACAACAAAATTTCAAAGCAGGCCCTTATTTATTTAGGAAACAGCAGGATACAGATAGAAAGGAAGACGTAAAGTGACACTGAAAAGAACACTTAAAAGAGAAACAATGTTGGCAGGCATATAGGGCCTAATCTATTTATAAGATCAGACATCTTGCCCAGAATAGAAATTGATAGTAGAACGCACTATGAGTTCTATGCAACATCTAGTGGTGCTGGAAAGATCAAGATTTTTTTTCAAACACAAAAATTTCTAAAAGTATAAATTTAATTTAAATATTTATTTGTTGTTAGGATCATCATCACTGTGCACCAGACGAATTCATTGGTGCTCCGATATCCCGTTTAAGGATTTCTAGAAAATCCAAGAAGAATCCTGGTCCATGTGCACAAACTCTGTAGCACGGCCTGGGATCCATGATGTGGGTAGGTTTCTGCTGACAAGTTTGATTGGGTAGAGGCCACAAAAATTAACATTTTCAACTCCAATGTTAGGTTAGTCTTGTATGGCTGAGAAACATGGAGAACAATAAAATTTACAATCACAAAGATACAGACTTTCATTAATAGATGCTTACGCAGAATGAAAGGATGAAAATGGCAGGGCAAAATCACTAACATAGAATTATGGAAATGTACCAGTCAAATACCAGTGGATAAAGAGATACAGCGAAGACGATGGCGCTGAATAGGACACACACTGCGGAAGCCAACTGAGAATATTACACAACAGGCCCTTTTTTGGAATCCCCAGGGGAAAAGACAAAGAGGAAGACCAAGGAATTCTTGGAGAAGACAGATAGAAGCAGAGAAGAAGATGATGGGGAAGACATGGAATGATCTTAAAAGAATGGCAAGAAATAGAACGACTTGGAAAGTGTTTGTTGAAGACCTATGCTCCACAGGGAACTGAAAGGTAGAAAAAGAAGAAGAGGCCATATTTGTGGTCTACTCTTTTCAATTTTAACTGCCAAGGGTTCTTTAACATGCGCGAGTGCACACTGGACTTCCTGTTTATTACCGCTATCCAAGAGGGCTCGACATCGGATCTCACTACCCAAGAGAGCATGGGAGGGTAACTTATTAAAGAAACCATGAATTAATTTTTCCTACTTTTGAAAAATCACCACCGTTTCTGGTGGGCTTTGTACCTGGGTCCTTTCTGTCCTGAGGACGACGTCCTAGTTCTAGTTGACTATGGATTTTGTAACGCCCTTAGGAAATGGTTTTTTTTCTTTTGTTTATTCTCTTTTTCAATTAATTTGTGTGCTTCTTGCTTGAGTTGAAGCTTTAGAGTGTGTTTCTAGAAATTATGTTCTGCAGCTATCTCTTTCCATACTGCAGGGTTTACGTTCAGTGGTCTGCAAGTGACATTTACATACATCTAGAAATCAGAGTTTTGGACACCCCCAATTTCTTTTTGCCGTCTGCTCGTTGTCCACAAAATATATAAATTGGTATATAGCCATCTTTCATATAGTGTAAGTGATCAAACCAGCGTAACCTGCGTTGTTTGAGCAGAGTGTAGATGTTCAGAAGGCAGAAGGCCTGTGTGAGTGAGGACCTCCTTGCTTGTTACTTTGTCCTTCCAGGTGATATCAAGAATAAAGCGCTGGCATCACATAAGGAATGCATTTAGCCTTCTCTCTTGCTTTGAGAAAATATTGTCCATGATTCACTGCCATATAAAAGGATACTGATGATGTTGAAAAAGTAAACTGCGGCCTTTGTCTTTGTTGTCCCTTTGCTGTTTAAGAAAGAAAATAAGAGAGAAAATAATTCCCTAAAAATTGTCTTTAGCAGGTTATGAACTCATCTTGATATTGATAATAATCTGTCTTTGTCCCTTGTCATTTTAAGCAAATCTTCTTTACTCTATGATATTCTTATAATTCTTCTAACAATCCATATCTCTCTGGTCTCCAAACATTTTCATTTTCTGATCTTCAATCTGGTGTCCAGGAGTATTACTTTCACATGTCAAGATTATTATTTATAACATTGAAAAAAAAAATATGATTATCCTACTCCCATTGTCAAATATTTTTTGTGTATATCTTTTTGTTCTTTGGAAAGTAGCTTTAGCCTAAACTATTCTATGCTCACTTTTGCTGTGATTCTCTAACTGCTGTTACTCTAGTTTATAGATACTTGAATCCACTGACTTCTTTTAATATTGCCTCAAATACATCAAACTTCATGTATTCAAGTACGTTTCAGATGTAGTAGAAGCACTTAGGGCAACATCTTTAACACGGAAAACATCTTTATAATGGGAAATAAAATGTTCCATCTTTGTCAGGAAAATAAAGTGTTCCATCTTTGTCAGGGAAATAAAGTGTTCCATCTTTGTCAGGGAAATAAAGTGTTCCATCTTTGTCAGGGAAATAAAGTGTTCCATCTTTGTCAGGAAAATAAAGTGTTCCATCTTTGTCAGGGAAATAAAGTGTTCCATCTTTGTCAGGGAAATAAAGTGTTCCATCTTTGTCAGGGAAATAAAGTGTTCCATCTTTGTCAGGAAAATAAAATGTTCCATCTTTGTCAGGGAAATAAAGTGTTCCATCTTTGTCAGGAAAATAAAATGTTCCATCTTTGTCAGGAAAATAAAATGTTCCATCTTTGTCAGGGAAATAAAGTGTTCCATCTTTGTCAGGGAAATAAAGTGTTCCATCTTTGTTAGGGAAATAAAGTGTTCCATCTTTGTCAGGGAAATAAAGTGTTCCATCTTTGACAGGGAAATAAAATGTTCCATCTTTGTCAGGGAAATAAAAAAATTGTCCATCATTTGTCAGGGAAATAAAATGTTCCATCTTTGTGAAGGAAATAAAATATTCTATCTTTGTAAGGGAAATAAAATGTTCCATCTTTGTGAAGGAAATAAAATATTCTATCTTTGTGAGGGAAATAAAATGTTCCATCTTTGTGAAGGAAATAAAATATTCTATCTTTGTGAGGGAAATAAAATGTTCCATCTTTGTCAAGGAAATAAAATGTTCCATCTTTGTCAGGGAAATAAAGTGTTCCATCTTTGTCAAGGAAATAAAATGTTCTATCTTTGTGAGGGAAATAAAATGTTCCATCTTTGTCAGGGAAATAAAATGTTCCATCATTTTTCAGGGAAATAAAAAAATGTTCCATCATTTGTCAGGGAAATAAAATGTTCCATCTTTGTGAAGGAAATAAAATGTTCTATCTTTGTGAGGGAAATAAAATGTTCCATCTTAGTCAAGGAAATAAAATGTTCCATCTTTGTCAGGGAAATAAAGTGTTCCATCTTTGTCAGGGAAATAAAGTGTTCCATCTTTGTGAAGCAAATAAAATGTTCTATCTTTGTGAGGGAAATAAAATGTTCCATCTTTGTGAGGGAAATAGAATGCTCCATGTCTGTGAGGGAAATAAAATGTTCCATCTTTGTGAGGAATTCAGTTCATGACTGGAGTAATCCCACTCTTTTCCTGATTTCTATATCTTCCATTTTGTTTTTAATTATCACTTTAAGTAAAGTATTCCTCACAGGCATCTTATTTCAGTATTCTCTCACTCATTTCAGTAGTTCTCCCACTCATTTCAGTATTCTCACTCATTTCAGTAGTTCTCCCACTCATTTCAGTAGTTCTCTCACTCATTTCCGTAGTTCTCTCACTCATTTCAGCAGTTCCCTCGCTCATTTCAGTAGTTCTGATCTTTCTTTTCTCAGTTCCTGCTAAAGTCCTGGTTTGCGGTATTTCATTCTACAAATACAAAACAATAAATAACAACATTGCAATTCTGGGTTTACCTGTTTGGCCTGGTGTGTATATTGGCTTGTCTGTCTGAATAAAAATATAGCCAAAGTTCTCAGCAAAGGATAGATTCATGCTTTCCTGTCGTGAGCCATTAGACATGACAAGTGTAATGGTGTTTTCTTTCAGTTCCTGTAGGTGGCTCCTAGCAAACACCACACTCCAATTTTGAGAACCATCTGAAGGTAAAATCAATTTATTAGCTGATATTTATAAATGAGAGAGATCAAAGCTACAACTACCTTGGATATACTATAATTAAATGATGGAAAATGTAAAATTGAAATAAACAAAAGAATAGACATGACAAAAAGAGAGTTTAATGCCATAAAAAATATATATCTATTTATTGACATTTCGAGCCGTTCATAGGGAGTAGACCAAGATACTCTTTCTCTTATTTAAATTTTTATTCTAGCAGTTTTCAATCCTTGTAAAGATCTTTTATTAAATCTCACCATTTGTCTCTGCTCTGTGCAAGCAGCTTTATCTCATTGAGGGAGCTGATTCCTGCTGCTCTTGTCTCACTCATCAATGTTCTTCTCAGTGTCTCTCTGGGTCGGCCTCTTTTCCACTTACCTGTTGTTTCCCACATGAGGGCTTGCTTTGCTATTCGGTTATTTTCTCTTCTCATCAAATGTCAAACATATGACTATCGTCTTTTCTTGATTACTGAAGATATTAGTGGTTGATTTGCGATTTCTCTAATTTCCTTGAAAAATATACTAACATCAAAATAAATAGCACCAGGGCTGAAACTAAGAATATAGAATAGCAAAATGTTATATCTTCTTAACATTCATGTATGGTGCAGAAACATGGATATAAGACAAGAAAACGAACGGAAAATTGAAGTCTTTGAAATGTGGATTTATAGAAGAGTAGGAAGAATTGGATGGAAAGAAAAGAAAAGAAATGATGAAGTTTTAAAACAACTAAAAATGAAAAGAAAATTACTAAACACAATTCAAACAAGACAAATGAGATTTTTGGGACATGTTAAGAGACACAGCAGCCTACTCAAAGTAATCTTAATCTCATACAGTTTAAAGTGTATCATTTTATTTTTGATCTCTTCTTTCTGACGCTTCAAAGGCTCAGGTTGTGCTCTACCATTCTTTCTGGCTCTCTGCAATCTCTTGGACGTGTGTCTCTTGTTCTGCCAAGCTTTCTGAACTTCTAAGTTCCGCCAAGGTGGCTGCGTCCATCACTCCTGCTTCCTGCGAGGGTCGCCCTGTTTCCTATGTCTGATTTTGCTAATGACGTCCTGGTCTGTGTTCTCATAGTGGAGTGTGTATGGCATTTGTTTCTGCCTTTCTCAAGTAGGATGGCACATGGATAGTGATCACTTCCGTGGAATCCCAATACACTCCACCTGCAAACCAGTGCGAAGGTGGAAGACACCAGTACCAGGGTCTATGACATTATCAGAGTCCCCTGTTCGAGGGACCATTATGGTTGTAATTCCATCATTCAAGCACACTAAATCGGCCGACACCAGTGCGTTCTCTAGGTCTTCTCCCTGCTTGTTGGTTATGGCGTTACCCCACTAGTTGCCTCTAACATTAAAGTCTCCGCAGAAAATGACGTTCTCCTCCTCAAACGCGAAGAGATTCTGCCATTGTTGTGTGTCCACCTTCCCATTACAGGCATGCACATTTACAACCATGAAAGGAACTGGGGTCTGCACCCTAACCGCATGTAGTTGCAGTTCTTCATTGTCACAAGCAGACATATCAACCTTAGCTGCCACTATATATTTTCGCACAAGGATGGTCTGTTCAAGGTGTCTTCTATTGTAGAAACAATGAAATCCAGGGGCACTAACTGTCCTATCATCAAGAAGTGTTTCTTGTAAATCATTATATCGGCGCTGCACAGTAGCTTATCAAATAATGGGCCGTTGTTGATTTATGGTTGCCCATTTCCAGTATGTAGCGCGCACCTACTTTAGGCCTAGCCTCTTGCACTTGTTTTTCTTTTTCGATGTTGCCGTTTAGGTTTCATCTGAATACTTCTTGTCATCATTGTTGATTTTGGCGCTGAAAGTCGATGACTGTGGATGGTCTAGACTCACGTGCACTCACTCAGACGCACGGTCCAAAACCCATTTCCACGTTATAGACTGGCAAACCCCAGTCATTCAGCTCTTCGGCACGTGGATACACAGTAAATTTTTTATTTTTATTTTCTTCATTCAGAATCAAGCAGCAATGAAATCACACTTTTTTGCCGATACCAGGGGGGTACTCTCAAAAAGTAATGCACCACATCGGTTTTCTCGGGAACCGCCAATTTAAAAAGTATGAAATTTTTACACAGTATATATGGATATGTCATGTAAACATCGGAATCATTCAACATAATCCTCATTCACATGTTCAGCTTCACGCCAGAGCGCAACAAGTGCATGTATTCCTAATATCTTCGGAAGTTTCCCTCTATAACAATACCATTCATTTATTATTATTTGTCTCCAGTATAAAAACCACTGGAAAATACTATTTGTGCAGCTTCGTTCAGTAAGTGTTTGTCTGCAACACAAGTATTCAGCCCTACCGGGAGATTCATGTCTTAATAGGAAAGTACAGAAATACAATTTATTCCCGAGCTGTGATCGTAACCCTATGCTATAGTCATGAGAACACCTACGTGAAATACATTGTCCACGACAGCTAATTTTTCAGTTAGCTGAGTGGCAGTGTTCCCTAGCGTTCCGCTTCTAGTGGCAAGGCGCAGTGCCAAGGAGTACGGGTTCGATCCTGCTTCGGACCATATATTGTTCTTTGTTTTTTTTCTGTTGTTGTTTATTTGTCATTTTTTCTGTTGTTGTTTATTTGTCATTTTTTCTGTTGTTTATTTGTCATTTTTTCTGTTGTTGTTTATTTGTCATTTTTTCTGTTGTTGTTTATTTGTCATTTTTTCTGTTGTTGTTTATTTGTCATTTTTTCTGTTGTTGTTTTTTTGTCATTTTTTCTGAGTGCTGTAAAACATACCTCTTCTCTTCTCTCTCTCTCTCTCTCTCTCTCTCTCTCTCTCTCTCTCTCTCTTTGGCTCGATCGTGTAGCCATTTCTTCTCTGCATGAATCACTCCATCATCTTCAAATCTTGCTCCACGGAGGTCATCTTTAAGTGGACCAAAGCGATGGAAATCAGAGGGTGCCAAGTCAGGGCTGTATGGTGGATAGGGAGTACAAGTCCAACCCAATCTGGTGATTGCTTCCCGTGTTGCCAGACTTGTGTAAGGGCGCGCATTGTCGTGAAGGAGAAGCAGGTATGCTGGATTCTCGTGCGGTCGAACTCTGCGAAAAAATTGAGCGAGTTTTGTCAATGTCTTAATGTAAGCTTGCGAATTGATTGTCTCTCCTCTTGGTATAACATCCACAAGAATCACACCTTCAATGTCTTAATGTAAGCTTGCGAATTGATTGTCTCTCCTCTTGGCATAACATCCACAAGAATCACACCTTCAATGTCTTAATGTAAGCTTGCGAATTGATTGTCTCTCCTATTGGCATAACATCCACAAGAATCACACCTTCAATATCTTAATGTAAGCTTGCGAATTGATTGTCTCTCCTCTTGACATAACATCCACAAGAATCACACCTTCAATGTCTTAATGTAAGCTTGCGAATTGATTGTCTCTCCTCTTGACATAACATCCACAAGAATCACACCTTCAATGTCTTAATGTAAGCTTGCGAATTGATTGTCTCTCCTCTTGACATAACATCCACAAGAATCACACCTTCAATGTCTTAATGTAAGCTTGTGAATTGATTGTCTCCCCTCTTGACATAACATCCACAAGAATCACACCTTCAATGTCTTAATGTAAGCTTGTGAATTGATTGTCTCTCCTCTTGACATAACATCCACAAGAATCACACCTTCAATGTCTTAATGTAAGCTTGTGAGTTGATTGTCTCTCCTCTTGGCATAACATCCACAAGAATCACACCTTCAATGTTCCAAAAGACAGTGACCTTGACTTTTCCAGCTGAATGAGATGTCTTGAATTTCTTTCTTCGTGGTGAGTGCGAATGATGCCACACCATTGACTGTCTTTTTGTCTCAGGTTCAAAATGATGTCCCCAGGTTACATCCCCTGTAACAATCTTAGCCAAAACGTTCTCTCCATCAACACTGAAAAGATTCAACAGTTCAGAAGAAATTGCTTTTCTTTGCAATCGGTGCTCATTTGTGAGATTTCGTGGAACCCATCTTGCACTAACCTTAGAGAATCCGAGAGTTTTATCATTGCATTTGTACTACCAATGCTGACTGACAATTTTAAGGCCAATTGTTGAGTAGTGATGCTCCTATCAGCAGGAATAATGCCCTCAGCACATTTCAACATCTCTGCATTGGCAGCTGTGGCAGACCGTCCACAGCGCGGCCAATCAAGGAGCTCTGTATCTCCGCTTTCCGATTCTTTTATTATCTGAACCCAGCGACTTACTGTGTTCCTGTCGACTGCAAAACTTCCATACACATCACATAGGCGCTTGTGAATGTTCACAACAGTTCCCCTCTCTAAAACGATAAATTATATCACAATTCGCTGTTTATAACGCAAGCTGCTTAAAATGCAAGGCATCATGATATCGATGCTGAACTGTCATACGATATCACCATTCATCGTAAGAAATCTGAATATAGAAACACCATCCGGATGAAAAGCACAGCTCACGGTGTGCACAGAGCACTAAGTTCAGTAGCTCCGGCAGCAAGCCGGAATTGGGATATGAGAAAAGTTAAAAAAAAAAGAACACTTTTCAGACAGTACCTCAAACGGTTCTTGTTGCATATCCGCCATATTAACCGGAAGTCGTTCTCCATATCTATCCATATTCGGTCATTCTTTGGGACTATGCAAAGTCGAGAACTATCCATTCTTTGATATTATCTCCCAATCTCTTTCTATGTCTACCTCTCATTCTCGCTCCTTTCGCATGTCATTGTAGAATGGTATTTGTTGGGTCAGAAGATAGAGATATATAGCCATTCCGTATCATTTTGCGATTCTTCACGACAGACAAACAAATAATGTACTCACATTACTTGATGTATCTTTTTTGAAACTTTTTCATTTGTAATACGATCTAAATAAGAGATGTCCAAAATCATAGAATAAAAATTCATCTCTATAGCTTGTATTTTCTTCTGTAGCTCTGTTGTAAGAATCAATGTTTCGCAATCTCTCTCTCTCTCTCTCTCTCTCTCTCTCTCTCTCTCTCTCTCTCTCTCTCTCTTCTACCTTTTTAGCTCCCAGTGGAGCATAGGTCGTCAACAAACACTTTCCAAGTCGTTCTGTTTTTTGCCATTCTTTTAAGATCACTCCATGTCTTCCCCATCATCTTCATCTCTGCTTCCATCTGTCTTCTCCAAGAATTCCTTGGTCTTCCTCTTTGTCTTTCCCCCTGGGGATTCCAAAAAAGGGCCTGTTGTGTAATACTCTCAGTTGGCTTCCGTAGTGTGTGTCCTATCCAGCGATCGTCTTCGCTGTATCTCTTTATTCACTGGTATTTGACTGGTACATTTCCATAATTCTATGTTAGTGATTTTGTCCTGCCATTTCCATCCTTTTATTCTGCGTAAGCATCCATTGATGAAAGTCTGTATCTTCGTGATTGTCATACTGTATCCCATACTGTAAAAAAAAATAGGCCGAAAAAAAACTTCACAAACATGTTTCGCAATGGTCTAGAAAAAAATGATATAGCAAGTGTGACTTTAGAGCCAAGAGGGGTGTTCTTATCTTTCCGAATAGGTATAAGCTTTGTACAAGTTTCTGTAGTTTTGGATCAACAACTTATTAGTCTGGTAAGTCTGCTTTTCTAAAAGATACAATTCTGACTCCAAGCAACTGTTGTCTTAATGAAAGTTAAATCAAATCATGGGCTAGAGAGTGTGCTTTTGGAGTCGATACTCACAATCTCAAGGCACTGAACAGAGTGCACTCTCTCGCTGTACAACTCCACATTACGATTCCGCCGTAAAAATTGACGCCTCAAAATATACATTCTTGAAATTTGACAGTTTGCTACGGGCAAACATTCCCGCCGCCCCCCCCCCCCCCTTCCCCATACCTTCCTAATTATTACTTCCGGTGACACCTGAAATTTGGATTTGTTTCCTTTGACGTTGGATTTTGTGCTTCGTAAAAAGTACGACGTAGGAAGAAATCCGTTTTTTTTTATATTTAAATTTTGCAAATTTTTTAAAAATTCCATGAAGGAGGAAATCTCCTCGGTCGTCGGCGAGACATCAAATATACCTTTGTAACACAGGATAGAAAATAATAAAAAAAATATCTTTGAGGCAGCCAAACATACGACTGGATCGACGAACTTACGGCCGTATGAATAGACAACTTAACACTCTCAGGAGCCATGGCGCGATGCGTTCGAATTTCAGGCCATAAATCTAAGGTAACACAGGAAACTATTGCAGCATCTGATTCCCGTGTGTCTGCTTGCGTAAACACAAAGTAGTGTAGCAAATGTTCAAGAAAATACTATTTTTGAAAACCAAATGTAAAATTTATGTGGTAGTAATGTTTACGACCATAAAGTGAAAACGCCACTTATTGATAAGTATCGTATTCTAGGATTTAAGAATAAATTCATGTAGTTTCTGTTACAATCTATTGTCCCTGATCAAGCTATTTATTTTTATTTCTGGCGTCGATGTGCCTCATTTTTTTAGTAAAATGTTTTTTTTTTTTTTAAAAGAACGATCTTTTTTTCTGGCATTAAGCGCCTCTATAGGGCAAGGCTAATTTTCTGTAATCTGTTCAGCTTCCTGGTAAGCCAAGCTCCAAGCGACCCAGTTTGGGAAAACGTCTGCGTTGATAGAGATAGTAACAAAAACCATACAAATTAGTGACCTCACACCGGATAATTCGTTTCAAAATTCAGACACTGGTAAAATTGGCCCAAAAAACGAACACAGCATATAACATAAGCTGAAATATATATCTGGAATTTTATTGCCTTAATACAGGATAGAATAAAAGATTTCTTTCTGTCCTCACTTACCTTTCTGCGTCGAGGGGGGATATATTATGTGCGATTTTTTGCTCGTCTACTGACTTATCCTACTCTTATATTTTCTAGCTTTTCCATCAATCAATATTTTTTGGGGATCCGCCCTTGGATTCGGTCTTCTCTGAGCTTCTATTGAAGGCTCGTAGTGTTCTGATCTATCTCGTTGAGTTATGATCTATCTATATTATCACGTGGTCAAACCATTTTAACTGCTGTTTCTTTATAATTAAAGACTTCATCAAAAGTTTAAAGACTTCATCAAAAGTTAAAAGACTTCATCATAAGTTTAAAGACTTCATCATAAGTTTAAAGACTTCATCATAAGTTTAAAGACTTCATCATAAGTTTAAAGACTTCATAAAAAGTTTAAAGACTTCATCATAAGTTTAAAGACTTCATCATAAGTTTAAAGATTTCATCAAAAGTTTAAAGACTTCATCATAAGTTTAAAGACTTCATCATAAGTTTAAAGACTTCATCATAAGTTTAAAGACTTCATCAAAAGTTTAAAGACTTCATAAAAAGTTTAAAGACTTCATCATAAGTTTAAAGACTTCATAAGTTTAAAGACTTCATCATACGTTTAAAGACTTCATCATAAGTTTAAAGACTTCATTCTTTTCTTTACATCCAATTCTTCTTATTCTTCTATAAATCCACATTTCAAAAGCTTCAATTTTCTGTTCTGTGCATGCATCTAATAAACGTATTTTCGGTAGTTGTTATTTCGCTTTTTGTTCTTGATTCTAGTCTACTGGTCTGGTATTTGTAGCTCATCATCATGTGCCATACCGGTTGGCGTAGGCAATCATGTCCTACAGTAAACGGTTTGTACCTACAATATACTGTTTATACTAACAGTACATTGTTTGTATCTTCATTGCATCATTTGTAATTACAGAACAGTGTTGATATCTGCAGTACATTGTTTGAACCAACAGTACATTGTTTGTACCCACATACATTGTTTTTACTCACAGTACATTGTGTGTACCTACAAAACATTGTTTATACAATGTACCAACAGTACATTACTAAAATGGGATATCGATAATCATTCAAATACGCAAGTGTTAAATGAAATGCAAAAAAAATCACCATTATCATCAACAAATGCCGTCTCCGCAACGAAGGTTGGCTACCATGGCGCGCCATTCAGCTCTGTCTCTTGCTTTGATGGTGCAGGTTGTCATAGGCTGACTTGTCCATCTTTTGATGTTACTCGTCCATGTTAGTCTTGGTCTACCTCTTTTACCTTGTATTTTCCCCTCCAGGATTACTTTTAGTAGGCTGTTGTGTCTTTTAACATGGCCCCAAAATCGCATTTGTCTTGTTTGAATTGTGCTTAGTAGTTCTCTTTTCATTTTGAGTTGTTTTAAGACTTCATCGTTTGTTTTCTTTTCCTTCCATTCAATTCTACCTATTCTTCTATATATCCACATTTCAAACGCTTCAATTCTCTGTTCTGTTTTCTTGTCTAATGTCCATGTTTCTGCACCATATAGAAATATTGGGAAGATGTAACATTTTGCTATTCTTAGTTTTAGCCCTGGTGTTATTTGTTTTGATGTTAGTATGTTCTTCATGACATTAAAATTACTTTTTGCCATTCCTATTTTTTTGTTTATTTCAGTTGTACATTTTCCATCACTGGTTATAGTATGTCCAAGGTAGTTGTAGTTCTGTACTGTCTCCAGGTCTATTCCTTCAAATTTGATATCCACTTGTGGGTTTTTAGTATTTACTTTGTTTAATAATACATAAGAAATATCAATAACAAAATGGATGAATAAGGTTTACAATTAGACAGAAAAAAACTTTCAAGATAACACCAACAAATGTTGATATCGATCATCAAATGTTAAGTTGGTTTAATATCTAATTAGTATATACCCCAACCCCCGCACAGCACGTGCTACTACATGGGGGGGGGGGGGGGGGGGACAAGCCACAAGACGAAATAATAGCCTTGGAAAAATAAGATGGAAAGAGTGAATTTTCGTCATAATGTACCATACCGGTTGGCGTAGGCGATCATGTCCTTCCACAATCTTCTATCCACCGTGCATTGTATCAATTCTGTTGTTGACCATTTTCCATGCCATGACACCAAGCAATATAGTATTTTCTCTCTCTGTCGTTCACGATCTCTGTTTCCCTGTATTTTTCCAGTTGTAACCGAGTATTCCAACTTTCCTCTTCTCAAGATGTGCCCGAAAAATGTTGTGTCAGTGTTTCTTTCTATGTTTTTTTTTCTAATGAGCTCCCTTTTTGTGTTGGCCTCCTTGAGAATTTTCTCGTTGGTATTTTTAGCTGTCCAGTGAAGTTTCAACATTCATCTGAGAAATCCCATCTCTGTGTGTTGTAATGGACTTTTCATTTGTTTGTTTACTGTCCATGCTTCGCTTCCATATGTCAGAATTGCGCCGATATATATAGCACCGATGAATATAGTATATAGCTCTCTTTCCGACTGAATCTGATGGTCGGAAATAATTTCATTTTGACAACTCACTTAAACATTAAAAAGATCTGACTTATGAACACCATTCTGCAGAGGAAGTTAGCAATTATGGTCAGATCAAAAGATACAGCGGGCTGGAAAGAACAATAACGTAAGGCATGGCTCCTGGGTGATGCATCAGGGGCAGACCAAGAAGAAGATGGTTTCAAGACATCAAGGAGACTTTGAACATAACAACAGAAGAAGTGAGCGATCAGGCTAGAGACGGGGATTCTTTCAGACGAGCTGTGGTGAATTCATCGTTCTGCAAAGAAAATGCGATGATGATACAACTCAAGCGATATTATAAAACTTGCTATGTTATATAACAAGCGATATTATATAGCAAGCGCTGTTATATAACAATCGATATTATATAACAAACCAAAATATATAACAAGCGATATTATATAACAAGAGATATTATATAACAAGCAATATTATATAACAAGGGATAACCAGAAAGAGTATTTCTAGCTCCTCTCTGCAGCGCCACACGGCACAAGAAAGTCCAACAAATTAAGAGAAAAGGATAAATAACCATGTAGGTAAAGTGTGGGTTACTAAAACTAGGAAACTTAAAGAGTGTGTATGTGGGGGGGGGGGGGGCGCCTCCGCTAAGAAACGCTGAACTTTAATTTGAAATCAAGACCGTCATGTTGAGAACAAACACGTGCAGGTATTAAGAAACCAGTGCTCATTGTGAATGACGTAAGATCAAGAATTCGCATTTTTAAATGACCCGTTGTTGTTGTTCTTTGAAAAGACAAAACATTTATTTATATTTATATTTTACAAAATATGCAAATTTAAATAAATTATGACGATGAATACGAACCTGCCGCAAATTTCAACTGCGTGGAGTTGAGAATGACGCTGCTGTTATTGCCTCCCTTGTACTCCAGCTTTAGAACAGCTTCACTTTGAGGGTCAACATCAACGGCAGACACTGAAGCTATTGTGACGGAATCGTAGTAGAGTGTTTTGGGGACGACTACCGTGAATTTAACACTGTGGAATTGTAAAATAGTCGGGCGTGAAGTTCGTTGGCGATGAGTGATATGAAGTTGTTTGGCAAGAAGTGTGATGTGTGAGTGTGAAGTTGTTTGGCAAGAAGTGTGATGTGGGAGTGTGAAGTTGTTTGGCAAGAAGTGTGATGTGTGAGTGCGAAGTTGTTTGGCAAGAAGTGTAATGTGTGAGTGTGAAGTTGTTTGTTGTGAATTGTGATGTGTGAGTGTAAAGTTGTGATGTGTGAGTGTGAAGTTGTTTGGCAAGAAGTGTGATGTGTGAGTGTGAAGTTGTTTGTTGTGAATTCTGATGTGTGAGTGTGAAGTTGTGATGTGTGAGTGTGAAGTTGTGAAGTGTGATGTGTGAGTGTGAAGTTGTGATGTGTGAGTGTGAAGGTGATTGGCAAGAAGTGTGATTTGTGAGTGTGAAGTTTTTTGGTAAGAAGTGTGATGTGTACGTGTGATGTTGCTTGTTGTGAAGTGTGATGTGTGAAGTTGTTTGGCAAGAAGTGTGATGTATGAAGTTGTTTGTTGTGAATTGTGATGTGCGAGTGTAAAGTTGTTTGTTATGATGTGTGATGTGTGAGTGTGAAGTTGTTTGGCAAGAAGTGTGATGTGTGAGTGTGAAGTTGTTTGGCAAGAAGTGTGATGTGTGAGTGTGAAGTTGTTTGGCAAGAAGTGTGATGTGTGAGTGTGAAGTTGTTTGGCAAGAAGTGTGATGTGTGAGTGTGACGTTGTTTGTTGTGATGTGTGAGTGTGAAGTTGTTTGTTGTGAAGTGTGATTTGTGAGTGTGAAGTTGTTTGTTGTGAAGTGTGATTTGTGAGTGTGAAGTTGTTTGTTGTGATGTGTGAGTGTAAAGTTGTTTGTTGTGATGTGTGAAGTTGTTTGGCAAGAAGTGCGATGTGTGAGTGTGAAGTTGTTTGGTTGCAAGTCGTTTGATGAACTTTATTAAGTGATCTAACATCACAGTTGTGAATGGTACGAGTAAGAAAATCCAGAACTACCAGATACGTAGTGCTATTACTTTAAATTAATATTTGTTTAATCTCTGGTAAATTTGAATGTGCATATTCATAACTGATTTCGTCCTTTTTCCTCGCCCCTATCATTTTCCTAAACCCTGAAGCTACGCCGACGGCGATTCTTCTACTAGAAGATCGCCCAAACTGAACAAATAGGAAAGTTGTGCTAAATTAAAAGAAACACAAACTTGCTACAATCGAATGCAATGACCTAACGAAACATTGCAACGCTATATCCTCTTTTCCAGCCGTCTTGTAAACACTTTAAATAAATGCATATAAAACGATACTACGGCGATTCAATAAGACGCTGCAAGACGGTGGGGGTCATCAATGTTCTGCTCTCTATAGTGCGCTCACAAATGTTTGCCTTTTTTATATATATCTCAGCATTGATGAAGTAAAAATTGTTGAAAATACATATTTTTGTTTACATTATAATCAAACTTATGTCACAATTTGTTTCCTCTTGTCAGGTAATTGGGAAAGATTTCTGTCTTCTTCGAAATATAGCAATATATTCTATTTGGTTACTATTTATGAATTTTACAGACCATTTTTGGGTAGCAACCACTCGATCGTTCAAAATCTGCCATTTCATGTTCCTTTTAATAAAATGCATAACGAATTTGTGCATAAAGAACGTAAATTTTCAGTGCGTCTTAAAAGAAATATGAAAGGCACATTTTGAACGTCTATATCGTTGCTACCACAATCATCATCAAGTACCATGCCTGTTGGCGTAGGTGATCATGTCTCTCGACAATTTTCGATCTCGACAGTTATTGATTATTTCTATTGTTGACCTTCTGTCAAGCTATTCTCTCAAGCTGTCTGGTATCTTTTCTCGTTGCTTTCCTCTATCTCTTCGTCCCTCGACTTTTCCAGTTGTCACAATATATGTCCCAGCTGTTCCCTTCTCATTGCATGGCCAAAAATCATGATTGTTTCTTCCTAATTTTGGAAATTAGCTCTCCCTCTCTGTTTTTGTTTTGGCTTTTTTTAGAACTTTTTCATTACTCTTCTTAGCTGTCCATGGTATTCTCAACATTCTACTGTTAAACCACATTTCTACAGCCTCCAGCTACCACAATATGGTCGGTAAAACATCATCACTGTGGCCATCTATTCTTGGATGTAGCTCTCGAGTATTTCTTGGTAGGTTACTTTGTTTCTTAGAATGTTACTCAGACAGATTGTGTAAACGATAACAATTTTCATTTGTTCACTAAGCCGGCATTGAGATTCATATAAAGCACTGGAGGTAAGCTAATACATATCTTTAGTGTTAAAAGCAATAGCTATTCTTGTCATATTTATTATGTTATTTATATATTCACTGGGCCCCTTTAATTTCGTATTTCCAAAATGTTTGTCGACTGAAAGTGCTAAGACGATGGTCTTACATTCAAAATACAAGGTCGCGCTGTACCTTTCTGCGTGCTAGTTTTCATTTTAAAATAAATGTCTCATATTTTATATTTCATTTATCTCTGTGGATAATTTCTCACCTCGACTTAACAAGCAAACACTGACGGGTTCAAGCCCGACACATTTGTCACTTCTAATCTTTGATGAATGAAACGTATATGATGCGTGATCTCATGGCTCCAGCGTGGCTTGAATATATTTAGAATAATTTTAATGAACCAAGGAAATATCAGGTGAAGGTTAGCGGGTTTATTAAAAAGTTTATAACGAGTTAAAGGAAATAGCAAAAAATAGTTGTGGGCGTGTGCCCAAATACTAGTGTTTTTTTTTTCCTTTTATATTTTGTTCATATCTGCACGGTCAAGGTAAAAGATGTTCTGTAAAATCTAATGTAATTAAGTCTTCAACTCTATCATCTAAAAAAAAAAATAAAGAGCCCGGTCACGCCAAGTGACGTATAGGGAATATGGTGTTAGTGACCCGTCACGCCAAGTGACGTATAGGGAATATGGTGTTAGTGACCCGTCACGCCAAGTGACGTATAGGGAATATGGTGTTAGTGACCCGTCACGCCAAGTGACGTATAGGGAATATGGTGTTAGTGACCCGTCACGCCAAGTGACGTATAGGGAATATGGTGTTAGTGACCATACATTTTTTCAGACCTTCAGCACATGATTTTTGGAGTAATGTGGTCGGTATTAAGACCGAGTATGGTAAAATGGGTATTATACCCATTTAAGGCTGGATGAATCCGGAAGCCGTCGGTTGGGATCGAACCCTACCCCTTGTCCTTTGTAGTCCAGTTCACTAACCACTGAGCTATCGCGGCTCCCATTCAACTCTATCATGCTAGGCCATATTTTGTTAAGATTGGATATTTGAATGGAAGTGTGTTGTTTGCTGATAAGCCCATGTCAGCAATCCTCGTGTTCGTTAAGTTCAGCTGCTGTGTCTGAAGCGTGTCAAACTAGAATTTAGCCACGGCCATCTTATCGTCAGAGCAGAACGCTTACCATTACACTGCTTCATCTGTTTAAATTACCCCAACTGGTGGCAGCGATTTTCAATTTCATTTTCATTTGCAGATGAGAAAAGAAGTAGTAGTCAGTTTATATTCTCTTGTTATGGTCGTTGACACTGAAAATACAAGGGTCATGATACTCAATCTATCAATCTAGTGCTGCCATTTTCTTTTCTTGACACCTCGAATGTTCGGTTATCTCCGAAGATCATTCGTTGCCAGAGCACTCCAAACAGGAGAACGCGGGTTCGATTCTCGACAGGGTCAACTTTATTTTCAGGAGGTGGGGGGGGGGGGGGGGGTGAGAAATAAAAACTCAGACCCGAACACCTCGCGACGACAGCTCAGAGCAAGTGGCCTTTATTCTCCGGTCTTAACCCCCCCCCCCCCCCTTTTTTTCACCACCGGCAGACCCCACTAATGGGACAATGTAAACAAGATAGTTTTTTTTTATCCTTACACTTCAGAAAACTGCGAAAGAGAATATGAAGTTAGAACTAGATATGCTTAGAGTAGATAGACAGATGAGTGATAAATACAGTACGATAGTACAAACTAGTTATATTGCTATTGAGAAAATACAGGACATCGAGGAGCAGTAGGAAATGCTCAAACATCGATTCAACAAACACCAAAAGATGTAATACCAGTGACTAAAAGAATAAAAAAAAAAAGAAATGGATGACAGAAGAAATACTAGAACAAATGGACGAAAAACCACAACATAAGAAAGAAGAACGGACATACAAAATATTGCACAAAGAGATCCGAAAGAAATACAGAGAAGCAAAAGAAGAATGGTTAAAGCAGAAATGTGAAGAAATGGAAAAACAAAAAAATAAAGACTCACAATTTTTGCACAATCAGTTACATGAATTAACAGGAAGAAAAGAAGTCAAGGTTTCAGGATGTGCGAAATCAATGGAAGGAAATATAAAAATGGGACAGGAGATGACAATAGAAAGATGGACATAATATATCAGTCAACTCTATGATGATGAAAGACCAGAGCTAAACAATTCAAACAAAGACACAAGACCACCAATAATGTACAGTGAAGTGGAGAAGGCAATTGAACACATGAAAAGAGGCAAAGCTCCAGGTCACGACAATATAACAATCGAAGAGACAAATGCATCAGGAGACCTGGGAGTACAAGTCATAACAACACTACTCTACGACACATATACCACTGGACACATACCCGAAGATCTACTAAAATCTATCTTTGTAGTCATACTGAAGAAGTCAGGTACCCCTGATTGTGAAGACCATCGCACTACTAGTCGCATGAGCCATATGACTAAAATATTACTAAGAATCATCATGAGACGTGTAAGGAACAAAATAAAAGCAGAAATAAGAACGGAACAATATGGTTTTGTGGAAGGAAAGGGCACCAATAATGCAATATACATTTTAAGAACATTGATAGGAAGAGCTATAGAGGTAAAGAAAGATCTATATATGTGCTTTATAGACTACACAAAAGCATTTGATAAAGTAAAGCATGTGGAAATAATAAATATCCTGGAGAAATTAAATATTGATGGCAAGGATCTGCGAATCATAAAAAAACATGTACTGGCAACAAACAACATCCATACGAATTAGCAACCAAACAGAATAGTTACAATATATAAAACAAGGAGTCAGACAAGGCAGTGTTCTATCGCCGGATTTGTTTTCACTTTACAGCGAACATATTATGAGATTAATAGTAGATATAAAACAAATTAAGTCAACGGTCACAATATAAACAATTTGCGTTATGCAGATGACACAGTCTTAATAGCAGAGACAGAGAATTAACTACAAGAAATGATAGACATAATAATGAATAAAGCAACAAGAAAGGTCTCAGTCTGAATAGTAAGAAAACAGAAGTAATGGTCACATCGAAGAAACAATCATCACCAGCATGCAGCATAAAAATAAACAGGACAAATTTGAAACAAGTGAAACGCGTCAAATACTTTGCCACAATAATTACATCAGATGGAAGATGCACCATAGAAATAAAGAGCAGAATTGTTCAGGCCAAGATAGCATTTCAGAAAACGAAAAAAACGCCTTATGTAACACATCTATGTCAATAGAAGTGAGAAAGAGAGTTCATCGGTGCTATACAGAGCTAATTCTGCCCTATGTAAGCGAATGATGGACAGTAAACAAAAAATTTTAAGACGTTTAGAGAAGGGATTTCTCAGAAGAATGTTGAAAGTTCCATGGACAGCTATAAAGCCCAAGAAGGAAATTCCCAAAGAGATCAACACAAAAAGGGAGCTCCTAAGAAACATCAGCATCAGAAAGAAATAATCAACATTTTTTTCGGACATGTCATGATAAGAGGAAAGTTGGAATACTTGGTTACAGCTGGCAAAACACAGGGAAAGAGAGATCGCGGGCGACAAGGAAAGAAAACACCATATATCTTAGTGGTAGAACATTGTGGAAGGACATGATCGCCTAAGACAACCGGTATGGTACATGATGATGATGGCACTTCACAAATCACTGTTTATTTTATAATAATATCAGATTGTTTTTGTTCGTTCGCCAGCTGTCACCTCTGGCGAAGTCCCTAGAGACTAGGATCTGAATTGTGGGTGTCAATCCGTTGTTCCTGGCGGCCGTGTTCATAGGGACTCGTCTCTCTCTCTCTCTCTCTCTCTCTCTCTCTCTCTCTCTCTCTCTCTTTGCGATCAAGACTCAATCAGAGTAGGATTCCAGACTCTCTCATGAAGTCAGCTGTCAGGGAGAATAAGTCTTAAACAAACACTTTCAGCTCCCTGTGGAGCATAAGTCATCAACAAACACTTTCAGCTCCCTGTGGAGCATAGGTCTTCAACAAACACTTTAATCTCCCTGTGGAGCATAAGTCTTCAACAAACACTTTCAGCTCCCTGTGGAGCATAGGTCTTCAACAGACACTTTCGACTCCCTGTGGAGCATAAGTCTTCAACAAACACTTTCAGCTCCCTGTGGAGCATAGGTCTTAAACAAACACCTTCAGCTCCCTGTGGAGCATAGGTTTTCAACAAACTTTCAACTCTTTGTGGATCATAAGTCTTCAACAAACACTTTCCAAGGTGTTCTGTTATTTGTCATTCTTTTAAGATCGTTCTATTTTCTACTCCGTCCTCTTCATCTCTGCTTCAACCTGTCTTCTCCAAGTATATTTTGGTCTTCCTCTTTGTCTGCGCTGGTGATTCAAAAAGGGTCTGTCATGTAATAATAGTATATTACAAGCTGGCGCGTTGCATAAATTAAGCGACTAAAATACCCATATTTTCAGTAAAGAGTTTTAAATAAAATAATTTTAAAATGTCATTCTTGTTTCCTCCTCTTAAGTAAATGTTTCTACGTTCAATAAAAACGCTGATTTATCTTATAAGTGTTTTAATTGGTTATTGTATCCATGTGTTCGCTGAAGTATTCTAGGAAGTTACTGTTTTATTTTTCTAGGTAGATCCCCCTCCCCCTTTTCCTGGAACTGGGTGGCATTAGCTCCTGCAGCTGCAGAACTTGAATGATTTTCACTTTTCATTGAATTTACGGTCTACCACAGGCCCTGTAGGAAGATCGTCGTCAGGTTTAAGCGTGTAGTTTTAGCTACTCAAACTCCTTTGTGATTGTCATGAGATGGTTAAACCATTCCCAGACCCTAGATCCGGCCACGGATAAAGATTCATTGATAGAATGTTCGAATTAGAAACACTGGGAAACGAAATAGCTTCAGAGGAAACAGAAGAGAAGAACACCGCAACTATATCTTGCCTGGACAGATAAAAAGACCAATGAGGAAATTAGCAAAGAGACAAATACAAAAAGGAAGTTCCTAATAAATATACGAAAGAGACCATTAACATTTTTTGGGCACTTGATGAGAAGAGGAAAGTTTGATTACTAGGTTACAACTGGCAGAATAGAGGGGAAGCGAGATCGCGGACAGAAAAGAGAGAAGATACTGGATAGCTTTGTGTCATGGCATGGAAAACAGTCAACATAACTGATACTATGTACTGTGGATAGACAATTGTGGAAGGAGATGATCGCCTATGCCAACCGGTATGGCACATGATGATGATGACGATGATGATGATTATATCTTCCCTTGACTCTGACAGACAAATGACGAAGGAAAAATAAAAATAAGAATAAGAAGAAGGAGAGCAATTGTATTTTATGCCACGATTTTAACACCTTTTTAAAAAAAAAAAACTCTGTTAATTGTGGCACTGTGCATTTTTTTTTTTAGCAACCTGGCAACTTGAAGGTTTCGTAAAGACAAACTTAACCCCATAGCACTACTGATTTTGGTGAGTGGAGTACAGGAACTTCACTTTATTAAACACATCACTCAAATATACTAAGGCCCCCTACTGCCTTTCTTTCCCACCCAACATCCAGGCAGCACATCTGTAACCACCTGTATTAGATATGTGTCATTTGGTGTTCAGCTTGAAATAATTCTAACTCCCCCCAACCGCATTAATCCGCAAATGAAAGAAACTATTTTTCGGATCTGAATTATTGATGTTATTATTATTATTATTATTATTATGTTATGTGGAATCAGTCTTAACATATGGATGTGAATCATGGACAAGAATGCAATAGATAAGAAAATCACTAGAGACTGTAGAAATGCGTTTTTACAGAAGAATATTGAGAATACCATGGACAGCAATGAAGGATAATGAAAACGTTCTGAATGAGGCCAAAGTAAAAAGAGAGCTAATTTTCAATATTAGAAGAAACAATCATCAAGTTTTGGCCATGTAAAGAGAAGGGAACAGCTGCAATATATTGTAACAACTGGGAAAATTGAGTGACGAAGAGATAGAGGGAAGCAAAGAGAAAAGATGCCAGACATTTTAAGAGAATGGCTTGGCAGAAGGTCAACAACAAAAATGATAAATAACTGTCAGATCAAAAGTTGAGGAGAGACATGATCACCTACATCGACATGCATGATACTTCACTATTATTATTATTATTATTATTATTAGATTTTGGAAACATGTTAAAAAGCACAGCAGGCTACTAAAAGTAATCTTGGAAGGGAAAATACAAAATAAAAGAGGTAGAGGTAGACCAAGACTAACCTGGACGAGTAACATTAAAAGACGAACAAATCAGCCTATGATAACCTGCACTATCAAAGCAAGAGACAGAGCTGAATGGCGCTTCATGGTAGCCAAACTTCGTAACTCAAAGGTGTTGATGAATTATTATTATTATTATTATTATTTTTGCTGAAAATTAACAAACTGAAAGTTTATTCCGTGTAAGAATGAAATAGATTGTAGATCCCTAGACCGGCCGTACGCTAATGTTGACATTGTAGGAAGATCTTACGGTCTGTTATTTGATGGACGACGAGGGATAATCCGACGACTGTGTTTCATGTGTTCGGATTTGGCGTCAAAAACGATGTCTTAACATCATCAAGCGCTATACATTTTAAAAAATATGACGATCATCATTTTCAGGAGGACGTGAACTTCCGGTCAGTATGGTGGATAGGCGACAGGAACCATTGAAGGCTATGTCTGAAAAGTGTTCCTTATTGCAGTTTCCTCATATTCCAAGTCCGGCGTGTTGCAGGAGCTACTGAGTTAAGTGCTCTGTGCACACAGTGAGCTGTGTGTTTCATCCGTTTTGTTCGTGTTTGGATATTCCGATTGTTTACGATGAATGATGATATCGTATGATAAGGAACAGTTGGCTGCGTTCACTTTCTGTGCGGTTTCGCCTTATGTCTTTTGGCATGTGCTGAAACTGCTATGATGGGGTCTACAACTACCTTTCTTTGTTTGGGAGATGAGTTAGTAATTCGGATGATTCCACTGGCACGGCCGGTTGAGCAATTATGGATTTTAATTCGTTTGCAGTGATACCGGGGTCTTCCATAACAATAACAATAACCAATAAAATAGAGAAAAAAAATACTGATAAATGTTAACTTACCTAGTGCCGGCATGGAGCATGGCAATCAGCAGTAGAAAATTTCTTAGTCTTCGACAAGTCATCTCCATGATTTAATCAGGAAACAGATCTTCAGTTTTCTTTGCTTTTAAACAGCCTCAAGAAATTGCTGAGCCAGCAAGTTATCAGCAACAATATGATTGCTGTTGTTCAGCAACAATGATTTTTAACAGAAGATTTTTTTGTTAATCCTTGCTGTGGAGAGTTAAACATGACAATTATTTTGTTGAATACGAGGTGTCCAGAAAACTGTGGATCATTTTAAATATTGTTCTTACTTTATAATATTCCACCCTTTCCCCTAATCTAATGCTCATACGGAAGATCCAATAAGTGAGCTATATCCATATGTATTTTTTCTCTTATTCCGCAAGTTGTAATCATTCTCTCTCTCTCTCTCTCTCTCTCTCTCTCTCTCTCTCTCTCTCTCTCTCTCTCTTTCTCGCTCGCTCCCTCTTAATTATCTCTTTACTTTTTCGCATTCTTTCCATTTCTACTTTTCAATGTTTTTATCTTTCTCCATTTCTCTCACTGCTGTTTTTTTCTCTCTCTCACTCTCTCCTCTCACTATTTCTCTCGATGGTTCCTTCACTCTCTCGTTTCCTACACTCTCAATTTCTTTCTTAATCCTTTTTTAACTTTCCTTTTTCCACTTCTTTTTCGGGTTATCTCTCTTGTTTTATACATCTCCTCCCCACTCACACACTTTTCACATTTCACCTCGTCTCTCAATCTAAGCCTGAACCAGACAATAGAATAAATATGATCAAATTACAACATCCCTGATTGATATGTTATGTTTTATTATTTACAGAATGTGTGTAAGCACGAGCTCTTAGATCTATTGCTAGCAACCCAGAGCTGATCATAACCTTACTTCACCTTGCAAATTGGACCTCTAGTAATAGCCTGATCTAAACATCTTAACGATCTGATGATCGCCCAAATGCCCACATGTGTTGGGTCTGTTGATATTGAAGACCAAGCACTGCATTTTTTTTATGTTGGACAGGATATAATGTTTCTAGCAGAACCCGGGAAATCAAGCATTTCCCTTCCTCCTCCCTCCCACATCATCTTCTTGGGTTTAAAGTTAACGACTTGTATCGTCGCCGTTGCTTTATATAATCACAATCATCACCATCGTCGCCATTACGATATACACAGAATAAAAACATAAATTAAGAAATGAAAAAGTATCAGTTTATTATATAATCAATCCTCTGTCCATGTTTTCAGATGTATGAGGATTATAATGTTAATGCCCATATTTTTCTATGACCAAAGTCAGTGATATGATGCCCGAGCAGGACACATTCATGCAGGAAGTAAGGAACAACATGTGTTCGCTGTCAGAAAAATAAAACTAGTCCTGCAGTGGATACCAGCACACTTTCGCATCACCAGAGCCGAGAAAAGCAGGTGGGAACCTTCAACAGGTCAACAGGCCAGAGTTTCACGGAATTAAAGACATTCCTGAAACAAGCTGCAAAAACAGAATGGAGATAGCTGTGTGAAAAATATGAGCAAAAACATACAAATGTAAACAAGCTCAGCAAGCATGAGCAGTCGAAGATCTTCAGACTGAGAACAGGCAACTGTGACATCAGTACACACCGTGGCTACACAAAATATGACTTTACAATATGCGATATTACAATATGTGGAGCATCCAGACAGACTTTCTGATTATGTCCTACATGGCTGCAGCACTCTCAACGCTCTAGAACACAAATATGGCCACAGAAGAGCAAAAGATGGATTGATGGAATATTAGAAACAAACCCAGAAACATAGCTACAGCAGATGGGAACAGAAGAGCAAAAGATGGATTGATGGAATATTAGAAACAAACCCAGAAACATAGCTACAGCAGATGGGAACAGAAGAGCAAAAGATGAATTGATGGAATATTAGAAACACACCCAGAAACATAGCTACAGCAGATGGGAACAGAAGAGCAAAAGATGAATTGATGGAATATTAGAAACACACCCATAAACATAACTACAGCAGATGGGAACAGAAGAGCAAAAGATGGATTGATGAAATATTAGAAACATACCAGGAAACATAACTACAGCAGATGGGAACAGAAGAGCAAAAGATGGATTGATGGAATATTAGAAACACATCAGGAAACATAACTACAGCAGATGGGAACAGAAGAGCAAAAGATGGATTGATGAAATATTAGAAACATACCCATAAGCATAACTACAGCAGATGGGAACAGAAGAGCAAAAGATGGATTGATGGAATATTAGAAACACATCAGGAAACATAACTACAGCAGATGGGAACAGAAGAGCAAAAGATGGATTGATGAAATATTAGAAACATACCAGGAAACATAACTACAGCAGATGGGAACAGAAGAGCAAAAGATGGATTGATGGAATATTAGAAACACATCAGGGAACATAACTACAGCAGATGGGAACAGAAGAGCAAAAGATGGATTGATGAAATATTAGAAACATACCAGGAAACATAACTACAGCAGATGGGAACAGAAGAGCAAAAGATATATTGATGGAATATTAGAAACACACACAGAAACATAACTACAGCAGAGGGGAACAGAAGAGCAAAAGATGGATTGATGAAATATTAGAAACACATCAGGAAACATAACTACAGCAGATGGGAACAGAAAAGCAAAAGATGGATTGATGGAATATTAGAAACACACCAGGAAACATAAAAACAGCAGATGGGAACAGAAAAGCAAAAGATGGATTGATGGAATATTATAAACACATCAGGAAACATAACTACAGCAGATGGGAACAGATTAGTCAAAGACCGCAAATCACATCTTCCCTCGATGTTGAAAAGCATATGACAAAGGAAAGAAGAAGAATATAAGAGTTTTCAAATTGAGGTAATCTCATTGGTCGAAACTTTATGAGTTTTGCTCTTTACTCTTCGAGTCAATTGTGGGATGCTTGTCTTTCATGAACTAGGGATTAACGTACTGTAAGAATCCAATAAACTGTTTGCTCAAGACACATGCATAGAACCGCTTGGTACTAGCAGCGTGTAGCGTAATTCACAACTAAGCGAACAACGAAAAATAAGAAAGTGGGTAATGATTCTTGTTTACATTTCGTCTGCACATTTAAAAATGTCAGGATAAAATGTCAGGATAATTAAACAAGAACCACAGAAACAAGCCTGAATAACAGAGACTTCAAATACACTGCCTGTTCGTGTTCCACGCTGGTCAAACGACTAAATTGAGTTATTGAGTTATTAGCCGGGTCATCATCATTGCACTCCGAACATGTCCATAGGTGCTCAGATCCCCTCCTCAGCAAGTTTCGAAGTGTCCAGCGACTCCATTTCTGTGATGGTTAATTAGTCTTCTTACAAGCCCACTAAGTTTCTCGTTTCTGGCTGTGCCCATCTTAACTCCTATCTCTCTCATCCGAAAGAGTGACGTGGACTCATGGTTATCGAAGTCCTGTGTCCTTCCAACTTCCCGGAGGGCATTGATGATGTCCTTATTGCCCCGATCCATTGGTTGACCGTCCTCAACAATAGCGCAGCTAGCCAACCTGTCCGCCCTTTCATTTCCCCGTACTCCAGCATGTCCTGGGACGTAGACAAAGGTGCCTTTACGCATTTTTGACTTCTGCAATGACTCTACCCATTGCCTACGTACAGATCCAGCCTCCACTTTTCGTATCATGCTCATCGAATCGACTAATTACATAGCAGTAACTAATCGCTAAAGAATGGTCAATGACGGCACATTTGACCAAACATACCAGGGCTGCCCAGCAATCTCCGGACAAAAAAAAATCTGGTATTCATGTAAATATACTGGGTGAACTCCGACCACAAATCTGAGAAATGAACCAGAAGTTGATCTATCAGGAGGAGCAATCTTTTATACATGATAACAGTATTTGCTTTTTTTGATAAATTCAATCTTCCTCGCTAATTCTTGTTCTTCTCTATAACCGCTGCCCCCTCATACAATATTTGTTATATTTGATATCTCTGCTTATCTCCGCAATATTATTATTATATCCAAAGTGCCCCCTCCCCAACCGGAATGCGTTTCAAAAAGCTTTGAGCACTGAAAAAGTTACTGAACTCCTTTACTCCCTATTTTAACTTCCCATTTCGTGAATGTAATGCAAATATAATAATATAATATGAGTATAATTTCATAAATATATTGCCCACTCCACCAATGTAAGTGCACTAGAGCTTCAAAGGCCCGCTTAATTTTACACTTTTCTCTTTTTATGTGATTTGATGACAGAGCTCAAGTAAATGTATTATTTGTTGTCAAGACAACAAAACAAGCATCAGGTGTAACAAAATATCGCATTAGAGATAAAAAGCAAATAGAATTATGAATACAGGAACAAGTAGCTGAAATGGTAGAACTTATTTGTGATTTTAGCTGCTTCTCTTGGAGCAAATTATATGTTGTGCTTTATATGGACCAAATTATATGTTGTGCTTTATATGGACCAAATTATATGTTGTGCTTTATATGGACCAAATTTTATGTTGTGCTTTATATGGACCAAACTATATATTGTGTTTTACATGGATCAAATTATATATTGTGCTTTATATTGACCAAATTATATGTTGTGCTTTATATGGACCAAATTATATATTGTGTTTTACATGGACCAAATTATATATTGTGCTTTATATTGACCAAATTAAATAGTGTGCTTTATATTGACCAAATTATATATTGTGCTTTACATGGACCAAATTATATATTGTGTTTTATATTGACCAAATGGAGGCGAAAGCGCGCCTCACAGCACCAGAGCTGGAAGTTGTCATCGACCCACAGCTGATGGCTTGCGCCAAGATCGGTGAACCAAAACCATCCAGACCCTGCTCCACCTCTCCGCGGTGCCTCCAGTGACAGACTAACCTGTCTAGTCTGGCCAAGCGTGCAGGGATCGAAGAGGGAAGACAACCCGGTACTAAAAAATGTCGTGCTGAAGTCGGATGTGTTGGGCCGAAAAGCGCAAATATAACAGTTATACTGCAAACCACAACACAACGCAGACACGTCCACTTAACGTCCTTTTAAGGGCGGATGACGAAGAGGAATTCTACAGTCTACGAATACTCTAGAATACTTTAGTCATCGGGCGAACGCTAGCAAACATATTGACCAAATTATATATTGTGCTTTACATGGACCAAATTATATATTGTGCTTTATATTTACCAAATTTTATATTGTGCTTTATATGGATTAATTATATATTGTGCTCTGTATGTGAGAGATAGAGAAAAAGAGAGAGGGAGAGAACATAATGCAAAAGAAGAAGATATGTGAATGTACGTATATTTGTATATGTTAGCATGTATATTATGTTGTTGTATTACAGAAAATGTAATGGTTTGGGATGTAACAACACACAGAAACAACCAAACACCATCAACACAATGGTCAATGGAAGAACGGCCAATGGAAGAACGGCCAATGAAAGAACGGTCAATGAAAGAACGGCCAATGGAAGAACGGCCAATGAAAGAACGGTCAATGGAAGAACGGTCAATGGAAGAACGGTCAATGGAAGAACGGTCAATGGAAGAACGGCCAATGAAAGAACGGTCAATGGAAGAACGGCCAATGGAAGAACCGCCAATGGAAGAACGGCCAATGGAAGAACGGTCAATGGAAGAACGGCCAATGAAAGAACGGTCAATGGAAGAACGGCCAATGGAAGAACGGTCAATGAAAGAACGGCCAATGGAAGAACCGCCAATGGAAGAACGGCCAATGGAAGAACGGTCAATGAAAGAACGGCCAATGGAAGAACCGCCAATGGAAGAACGGTCAATGAAAGAACGGCCAATGGAAGAACCGCCAATGGAAGAACGGTCAATGAAAGAACGGCCAATGGAAGAACCGCCAATGGAAGAACGGCCAATGGAAGAACGGCCAATGGAAGAACCGCCAATGGAAGAACGGCCAATGGAAGAACCGCCAATGGAAGAACGGCCAATGGAAGAACCGCCAATGGAAGAACGGCCAATGGAAGAACGGTCAATGGAAGAACGGCCAATGAAAGAACGGTCAATGGAAGAACGGCCAATGGAAGAACGGTCAATGAAAGAACGGTCAATGGAAGAACGGTCAATGGAAGAACGGCCAATGAAAGAACGGTCAATGGAAGAACGGTCAATGAAAGAACGGTCAATGGAAGAACGGTCAATGGAAGAACGGCCAATGAAAGAACGGTCAATGGAAGAACGGTCAATGAAAGAACGGCCAATGAAAGAACGGTCAATGGAAGAACGGTCAATGAAAGAACGGCCAATGAAAGAACGGTCAATGGAAGAACGGTCAATGGAAGAACGGTCAATGGAAGAACGGCCAATGAAAGAACGGTCAATGGAAGAACGGTCAATGAAAGAACGGTCAATGGAAGAACGGTCAATGAAAGAACGGTCAATGGAAGAACGGTCAATGGAAGAACGGCCAATGAAAGAACGGTCAATGGAAGAACGGCCAATGAAAGAACGGTCAATGGAAGAATGGCCGATGAAAGAACCGCCAATGGAAGAACCGCCAATGGAAGAACGGCCAATGAAAGAACGGCCAATGGAAGAACCGCCAATGGAAGAATGGCCGATGAAAGAACGGCCAATGGAAGAACCGCCAATGGAAGAATGGCCGATGAAAGAACCGCCAATGGAAGAACCGCCAATGGAAGAATGGCCGATGAAAGAACGGCCAATGGAAGAACCGCCAATGGAAGAACGGCCAATGAAAGAACCGCCAATGGAAGAATGGCCAATGGAAGAACGGTCAATGGAAGAATGGCCAATGGAAGAATAGTCAGTGGAAGAACGGTCAATGGAAGAATGGCCGATGGAAGAATAGTCAGTGGAAGAACGGTCAATGGAAGAATGGCCAATGGAAGAATAGTCAGTGGAAGAACGGTCAATGGAAGAATGGCCAATGGAAGAATAGTCAGTGGAAGAACGGTCAATGGAAGAATGGCCGATGGAAGAATAGTCAATGGAAGAACGGTCAATGGAAGAACAGCCATTGGAAGAACGGTCAATGGAAGAACATGAGCCTGTAAACAAACACTTCCCCCTCCCCTCGACGCTGAAACAGATGACAGAAGAATTTCGCTACAAGAGTTAGAATGTAGTACGCAGCAGTATTAAAATAAATACATTAAAATTATTGCATTGACGTCTCGTAGTCTGGCAACAAATTCAGTTAAGTAGCAACAAACATTTTTTTTGGAAAATAATCCCACGATGTGTTAATCAATTTAATACATGTAGAGTCACACCACTTTGTTATGAATGTAAAACACTCTATAATTATCCTGACATTTTATCCAGACATTTTTTTTTATGTCCAGACGAAATGTAAATATAAATCATTATCCGCTTTATTATTTTTCTATGTTCACTTATTTGTGAATTACGCTACACACTTTTAGTACCACGCGGTTCTACGCATGTGTCTTGAGCAAACAGTTTATTAGATTCTTACAGTACGTTAATCCCTGGTTCATGAAAGACAAGCATCCCACAGTCGACTAGAAGAGGAAAGAGCAAAACTCATAAAGTTTCGACCGATGAGATGACCTCAATTTGAAAACTCTTATATTCTTCTTCTTTCCTTTGTCATATGCTTTTCAACATCGAGGGAAGATATAATTTGCTGTCTTTTCTTCTTCTGTTGGCTTCTTCTGTAGTTATGCTTCCAAATGTGTTTCTTATATTCCATCAATCCATTTTTTGCTCTTTTGTTGGCCATCTTCTGTAGTTATGTTTCCTAATGTGTTTCTTATATTCCATCAATCCATCTTTTCTGTGGTGGACCCTTGAGTCTCATGTTCTGGTAACTCAACAACTCTTATTGAAGGAACTAACCTCATTTCAGTTTTTATTTCTTTACTTCTGTTGATGGATACATTCACTGAACCTCATCAGTGACTTATTGTCTGTATTTAATATTATTTTCATATGATAAATATAACTACGTGTGATAAATATAACTACGTGTGATAAATATAACTACATGTTATAAATATAACTATAGTGATAAATATAATTATGTGTGATAAATATAATATTTCGAAAAATGTAAGAGTTTCAGAGACCTGTTACATCTAACTCTTCTCTCTCCTTCTCTCTCTCTCTCTCTCTCTCTCTCTCTCTCTCTCTTTCTTTTAATAGAATGAAAGGGTTCCGGTAAATTATTTTGAGAAAAGAGGCCCTTGTGCTAAGACAGCTTTTAGTTTCGTACTTGGGTGTGTTAGTTTCGAAGCAGATTATTTCTATAGTTTCGAAGAAGATTATTTCTATAGTTTCGAAGCAGATTATTTCTATAGTTTCGAAGCAGATTATTTCTATGGAGCCCTTGAAAAGTAGAAAATAAAACCCAGAAGCAAATTATCAAGTACAAATAATTCAGAAACTTTAACTCAGACGAGAAAGACAGAATTAAGCTATTCTTCTCTTTCTTTCTTCTTCTTTTTAATCTTCTTTCTTCTTCTTCCTATTTTACCAGTTATATATCGAGAGAGAAACGAGGTTCTATTTCTGGCTCAAATGACCACCTTAGCAAAGCAGAGAGAAAAGAAACTGAGTCTGTATGAGGGGATCCACCGCGGCAGTTTTGAGTTTTTGCAAACTTCGCTAGGTATGTGCATATTCATACCTGCCTCTCCCAATTTTGAACAATCTGATTTCTATAGTCACTTGTGTGGAGATAGCTAAGAACATAAAAATCATATTAAACAAATAAATAAAACACACAGAAAACAGTCACTTTTCTTAAAATAGGTTATAACCTTTCAGAATTCAGCTTTTCTTGTTTCTGCGGCTCTTAAAGCAATGGTAATAAAATGTTACTGTCTATCTAATGACCTTTCGAGCCGTAGCCGGCCCATAGGGCATAGACCCAGATACTCTTTCTCTTATCTAATTTTTTTTTAATTCTAGCAGTTTTCAATCCTTGTAAAGATCTTTTATAAATTCTTTCCATTTGTCTCTGTTCTGTGCAAGCAACTCTATCTCATTGAGGGAGCCGATTTCTGCTGCTCTTGCCTCTCTGATCAATGTTCTTCTCAGTGTCTCTCTGGGTCGGCCTTATCTCCTCTTGCCTGTTATTTCCCACATGAGGGCTTGCTTTGTTATTCGATTATTATTTCTACTCATCACATGTCCAACATATGACTATCGTCTTTTCTTTATTACTGAAGATATTAGTGGTTAATTGGCGATTTTTCTAATTTCCTCATTTGTTTTGAATTCGTTCCGCGCTATACCAAGTTATTTTCCTTAGGCATTCATTTCGAATGCGTTCAACTTCGTATCGGGTCTACGTTTCAATAGCAAAATCGTTTTTTACGATAGCGGCATGTTAAACCTCTGATCAACAGTTCTATATCAAGCAGAAGAAAAACAAATCCTCCATTTTGGATCCAACCGGAAAAATGTTACAAGGGATGGCTAAACTATTGAACTAAGAAATAACCAAGAACTACAAGAACTAGCAGCAGGTCAATCGTGGAGAATTATACCTTCGGTCCTATTACAAGAACTAGCAGCAGGTCAATCGTGGAGAATTATGACTTCGGTTCTGTGTGTCGTCTTCGGCCCGAGAGGGAAATGAATGAAAATGTGCTTAGCCTCATATTTACTGCCAAGAGAATCTTTTCTGAATAATAACTGAAACTACAAGGATATGGGGATGTTTAAAACGCAATAAAATTGAAAGAATTTTAACAAATAATTTTGACACAATGAATTCTTCTTCTTTTTCTTCTTATTCTTATTTTGTTTTCTTTTTTCTTCTTATTCTTCGTTGTTATCATGCTGGATATGCTGTTCCAGAATTGTGGGAATTTTTTTAAAAAATTGAATCCATGGTTTCTTCGTGGCATTACCCTCCCCATGATTCTTCTGAGCAGTGAGATCCGATGTCAAGTCTTCTCGAATAACGGCAAAAAAACAGGAGATCCGATGTCAAGTCTTCTCGAATAACGGCAAAAAAACAGGAGATCCGATGTCTAGTCTTCTCGAATAACGGCAAAAAAACAGGAGATCCGATGTCAAGTCTTCTCGAATAACGGCAAAAAAAAACAGGAGATCCGATGTCTAGTCTTCTCGAATAACGGCAAAAAAAACAGGAGATCCGATGTCTAGTCTTCTCGAATAACGGCAAAAAAACAGGAGATCTGATGTCAAGTCTTCTCGAATAACGGCAAAAAAAACAGGAGATCCGATGTCTAGTCTTCTCGAATAACGGCAAAAAAACAGGAGATCCGATGTCTAGTCTTCTCGAATAACGGCAAAAAAACAGGAGATCCGATGTCAAGTCTTCTCGAATAACGGCAAAAAAACAGGAGATCTGATGTCAAGTCTTCTCGAATAACGGCAAAAAAAAACAGGAGATCTGATGTCAAGTCTTCTCGAATAACGGCAAAAAAACAGGAGATCCGATGTCAAGTCTTCTCGAATAACGGCAAAAAACAGGAGATCTGATGTCAAGTCTTCTCGAATAACGGCAAAAAAACAGGAGATCCGATGTCAAGTCTTCTCGAATAACTGCAAAAAAACAGGAGATCTCATGTCAAGTCTTCTCGAATAACGGCAAAAAAACAGGAGATCCGATGTCAAGTATTCTCGAATAACGGCAAAAAAACAGGAGATGCGCTGTCAAGTCTTCTCGAATAACGGCAAAAAAACAGGAGATCTGATGTCAAGTCTTCTCGAATAACGGCAAAAAAACAGGAGATCTGATGTCAAGTCTTCTCGAATAACGGCAAAAAAACAGGAGATCCGATGTCAAGTCTTCTCGAATAACGGCAAAAAAAACAGGAGATCCGATGTCAAGTCTTCTCGAATAACGGCAAAAAAACAGGAGATCTGATGTCAAGTCTTCTCGAATAACGGCAAAAAAACAGGAGATCTGATGTCAAGTCTTCTCGAATAACGGCAAAAAAAAAACAGGAGATCCGATGTCAAGTCTTCTCGAATAACGGCAAAAAAAACAGGAGATCCGATGTCAAGTCTTCTCGAATAACGGCAAAAAAACAGGAGATCCGATGTCTAGTCTTCTCGAATAACGGCAAAAAAACAGGAGATCCGATGTCAAGTATTCTCGAATAACGGCAAAAAAACAGGAGATCCGATGTCAAGTCTTCTCGAATAACGGCAAAAAACAGGAGATCCGATGTCAAGTCTTCTCGAATAACGGCAAAAAAACAGGAGATCCGATGTCTAGTCTTCTCGAATAACGGCAAAAAAACAGGAGATCCGATGTCAAGTCTTCTCGAATAACGGCAAAAAAACAGGAGATCCGATGTCTAGTCTTCTCGAATAACGGCAAAAAAACAGGAGATCCGATGTCAAGTCTTCTCGAATAACGGCAAAAAAACAGGAGATCCGATGTCAAGTCTTCTCGAATAACGGCAAAAAAAACAGGAGATCCGATGTCAAGTCTTCTCGAATAACAGCCAAAAAAAAAAAAAAAAACATGAGATCCTATGTCAAGCCTATTCGGATAAAGGCATACACACACACACAAAAACAGGAGATCCGATGTCAAGTCTTCTCGAATAACGGCAAAAAAACAGGAGATCCGATGTCAAGTCTTCTCGAATAACGGCAAAAAAACAGGAGATCCGATGTCAAGTCTTCTCGAATAACGGCAAAAAAAACAGGAGATCCGATGTCTAGTCTTCTCGAATAACAGCCAAAAAAAAAAAAAAAAACATGAGATCCTATGTCAAGCCTATTCGGATAAAGGCATACACACACACACAAAAACAGGAGATCCGATGTCTAGTCTTCTCGAAAAAAAAGCTGCAGAAAGCGGATGTAAAAAAAGTAACTTACCCCCGTCATGCCAAGTGGCGTATAGGGAAATATGGTGTTAGTGACCCTATATTTTACAGACCTTCAACACATGATTTTTGGGGTAATGTGGTCGGTATTACGCCCGTGCTAGAAAGCGGATGTATTGTAAACAAAGACGGAAGAATGCTAACAGACAACATGGATATAATCGATAGATGGCAGGAATACATAACAGAATTATTTCATGACGAAAGGGACAAAAAACCATTTATAAAATGTACATCCAGCTATAAAATCCTAAAATCTGAAGTAGAAAAAGCTATAAAAACAATGAAAAGGGGAAAAGCAATAGGACCTGACAATATACAGATAGAGATGATACAGGCACAAGAAGATTTCGGCATTGAAGTGATCACAGACATATGCAATGACATATACCATACAGGATACATACCAAATGAACTAAAAACATCAACTTTCATTGCATTGCCTAAAAAGAATGGAGCAGTTGAATGCAGTGATTTTAAAACAAAAAGCCTAATGAGCCAGGTAACCAAAATTTTACTAAAAGTTATACAGGGAAGGATTCAGAATAAAATTAATACTGAATTAGATGAGCAGCAACTCGGATTCAGGAAAAACAGTGGGACAAAAGAAGCCATATTCAGCATGAGGACATTGATTGAAAAGTACACAGAAGTAAACAAACCAATATATGCCTGCTTCATAGACTACACCAAAGCATTTGATAGAATACACCATGAGCAACTTATAGACTGCCTAAAAGATATAAATCTGGATGACACAGACATACGACTGATATGTAATTTGTACTGGGAGCAAACAGCAATAATAAAATATAACAAGGAGAACTCTACACCCATTTGATATAAAAAGAGGAGTAAGACAAGGATGCATCCTATCACCAAGCTTGTTCAATTTATACACTGAGCAAATCTTAAAAACATCACTGAGAAGCCAATCCTAAACATTAATGGGAAGATAATCAATAACCTAAGATATGCTGATGATACTGTACTACTAGCAGAAAATCCTAAAGATCTACAGCAATTACTTAATGTAATAAACATGACAACCAAAAAATATGGACTAGATATGAATATCAAAAAGACTAAAACTATGATCATAAACAAAGAAAATTCTCAAGACCTACAATTAAATATCAAAGTGGAAGGAATACATCTATAGACAGTTCAGAACTACAACTACCTGGGACATATTATAACCAATGATGGAAAATGTACAACTGAAAAAAATAAAAGAATAGGTATGGCAAAAAGTAATTTCAATGCCATGAAAAATATACTAACATCAAAACAAATAACACCAGGGCTAAAAACTAAGAATAGCAAAATGTTACATCTTCTCAATATTCCTGTATGGTGCAGAAACATGGACATTAGACCAGAAAACAGAACAGAAAATTGAAGCCTTTGAAATGTGGATTTATAGAAGAATAGGTAGAATTGGATGGAAAGAAAAGAAAACAAACGAGGAAGTTTTGAAACAACTAAAAATGAAAAGAGAACTACTAAACACAATTGGAGCAAGACAAATGAAATTTATGGGTCATGTTAAAAGACACAACAGCCTAATAAAAGTAATATTGGAAGGGAAAATACAAGGTAAAAGAGGCAGAGGCAAACCAAGACTAACATGGAAGAGTAACATCAAAAGATGGACAAGTCAGCCTGTGACAATCTGCACCATCAAAGCAAGAGACAGAGTAGAATGGAGATCCATGGTAGCCAACCTTCGATGTGGAGACGGCACTCAATAATGATGATGAGTCTTCTCGAATAACAGCCAAAAAAAAAAACATGAAATCCTATGACAAACCTTTTTCGAATAAAGGCAGAAAGAAAAAAACAAACAAGGAGACCCGATGTCTAGTCTTCTCGAATAACAGCAAAATACAAAACAAAACAAAAAACATGAAATCATATGTCAAGCCTTTTTCGGATAAGGGAAAAAAAAACAAAAAACAGCAGATCCTGTGTGCACTTGTATCATCATCATCGAGTGCCGTCTCCGCAACGAAGGTTGGCTACCATGGAACGCCATTCTGTTCTGTCTCATGCCTTGATGGTGCAGGTTGTCATAGACTGATTTCTCCATCTTTTGATGTTACTCGTTCATGTTAGTCTTGGTCTGCCTCTGCCTCTTTTACCTTGTATTTTCCCCTCCAAGATTACTTTTAGTAGGCTGTTGTGTCTTTTAACATGGCCCAAAAATTGCATTTGTCTTGTTTGAATTGTGTTTTGTAGTTCTCTTTTCCTTTTTAGTTGTTTTAAGACTTCATCGTTTGTTTTCTTTTCCTTCCATTCAATTCTACATATTCTTCTATATATCCACATTTCAAAGGCTTCAATTCTCTGTTCTGTTTACTTGTCTAATGTCCATGTTTCTGCACCATATAGGAATATTGAGAAGATGTAACATTTTGCTATTCAGTTGTACATTTTCCACCACTGGTTATAGTATGTCCAAGGTAGTTGTAGTTCTGAACTGTCTCCAGCTCTATTCTGCACTTGTTTACGTTAAAGAAAACCCTTCGCAGTTTAAAATCGAAAAAAGTAGGCCAAGTATGGCCACTTCCCAGAAAATATTGTCAGTTAAAATCTAACCACATCAACTGATCCCTGGCCACGCTACTGTATTATAACACATGTGTTACAGTTCTCTTTTGATGCTTTTTTTTTTTTATAATTCGAGGAAACAATGTAGTACCTATGGATTCGTTCTGAATGCAGCGATGATGCTGCTAACGAACATATCATCATCATCATCATCATCATCATGTACCGGGCCTGCTGGCGTAGGTGGTCATGTCTCTCCACAACTTTCTATCTCGACAGTTATATATCATTTCTATTGTTGACCTTCTGCCAAGCCATTCTCTTAAGCTGTCTGGTATTTTTTTCTCTTTGCTTCCCTCAATTTTCCCAGTTATTACAATATATTCCAGTTGTTCCCCTCTCATTACATGGCCAAAAAATGATGATTGTTTCTTCCTAATATTGGAAATTAGCCCTCTTTTTGCTTTGACCTCTTTCAGAACATTTTCATTACTCTTCTTGGCTGTCCATGGTATTCTCAACATTCTTCTGTAAAACCACATTTCTACAGACTAGTGATTTTCTTGTCTGTTGTCCTATTGTCCATGATTCACATCCATATGTTAAGACTGGCTCTACGTAACATTTAAGAACTCTTTTTCTTGTTTCTATTGTCAAAAATGGATTGTACAGTATCTTCCTATTTTTTTTTTGAAAGCCGCTTTTGCAACGAACACATAACACGTCGATTTCGGTGATGTCACTGTGGTTTCCATTTCTTCCAAAAAGCCAAAGACCTATTTCTTCACATCCTTTTGTGTTGGCCAGATTTGTTATTTTACCTGACTTGTTAGGCTTCTAAATTGTATGGAGACTGGCCACCTAACGGAAAGTGGATGGTCGAGTAGATGAAACAAAACAAAATGTCAGTGCAATTACCAATGAACTTTTGTAAAATCACACATTCTTTTAAGATCATTCCATGTCTTCCCCATCATCTTCATCTCTGCTTCCATCTGTCTTCTCCAAGAATTCCTTGGTCTTCCTCTTTGTCTTTTCCCCTGGAGATTCCAAAAAAGGGCCTGTTGTGTAATACTCTCAGTTGGCTTCCGTAGTGTGTGTCCTATCCAGCGCCATCGTCTTCGATGTATCTCTTTATCCACTGGTATTTGACTGGTACATTTCCATAATTCCACGTTAGTGACTTTGTCCTGCCATTTCCATCCCTTTATTCTACGCAAGCATCCATTAATGAAAGTCTGTACCTTCGTGATTGTCAATTTTGTTATTCTCCATGTTTCACAGCCATATAATAGGACCGACTTAACATTTGAGTTGAAAATAACACATTATTGCCTTATTAATTGTCGATATTGATTGTTTTAATTGTCAATATTTTTTATTGATTATCTAATTTATTTTTATTGATTGTCAATATTATTTTATTGATTGTCAATATTATTTTATTGATTGTCGATATTATTTTTATCGATTGTCTATATTATTTTGATTGGTTGTCAATATTGTATTGATTGTCTATATTACTTTTATTGATTATCAACATTATTTTTATTTATTGTCAATATTTTATTGATTGTCTATATCATGTTTATTGATTGTCAATATTATTTCTATTTAATGTCGATGACTGTTATCTGTATGGCAAGACTGCTTCAATTAAATATTGAAGAATTCACTTTTTTCATTAATTTTTTTAATATAAACATATTATTCTGGTACCATTTTTCCCCTTATATCTTTGTCCGCGACAGTTTAAATTGGTAATTAGAGTCCACTAACGGAGGAATGTTTTAACTCAAGCTAGAAAATCCTCATTAGCTAAAAAAAACCGATACAAAAAAAAAAAACTATCACAGAAGCCCTCACAAAGAAGAAAGTTCCTTAAAATAGAGAATAGAGAGTTTCAGAAAGAAACAATATTTTTCGGACACATCATCAGGAAAAGGAGGATGCAAAATGCTTAATTACAACTGGCAAAATACAAGGAAAGAGATATCGTAGACGACAAAGACAGAAGATACTAGATAACTTGGTGTCGTAGTAAAGTAAAATAAAGAGCCCCGTCACGCCAAGTGGCGTATAGGGAATATGGTGTTAGTGACCATAAATTTTACAGACCTTTGGCACATGATTTTTGGGTTAATGTGGTCGGTATTACGCCCGTACCGCTCTACTTTCCCAGAAAAAAAAATCCGGTACTCATTTAAGGCTGGGTGAACCCGGAGGCAGTCGGTTGGGATCGAACCCTACCCCTTGTCCTTTGTAGTCCAGTTCACTAACCACTGAGCTATCGCGGCTCCCAGCTTGGTGTCGTGGCACGTGGTAAACAGTCAAAAACAAAATTGATACGGTTCACTGTGGACAGAGAATTGTGGAGGGACATGATCGCCTACGCCAACCGGTATGTCACATGATGATGATGACTGTGGACAGAGAATTGTGGAGGGACATGATCGCCTACGCCAACCGCTATGTCACATGATGATGATGATGACTGTGGACAGAGAATTGTGGAGGGACATGATCGCCTACGCCAACCGGTATTTCACATGATGATGATGATGACTGTGGACAGAGAATTGTGGAGGGACATGATCGCCTACGCCAACCGGTATGGCACATAATGTTGATATTAGCATTTGAAGGAATGGAGAGTGGGTATGGGTGTATTTACGTGAAACGAGTCGTACAAAGGCGACCAGGGTTTGGCAACTGCAACTATGCCTTCATCCCAACGTTGTGCTACCAATATCAGTCCTGGACCCTAGATGCAAGAACAATAAGAAAAATAACCTCTGCTGAGATGAGATGTGTTAAACGATTGACAGGAAATAGCCTGAGAGACAAGATCAGAAATGAAGAACTGAGAAAAAAGTTAGTAATAGCCACCGCCATAGAATATATAAAGAAACAACAGATAAAATGATCTGGCCATGGGACAATGCAGAAAGATCAAAACACAACACAACGAGCACACAATAAACGTTGTGAGAATACCAGGCCCAAGGGACGACCACGAAAAATATGGATCGATGGAATATTAGAAGCACTAGGAAACATAACAGCAGCAGATGCGAACAGATGAGCAAAAGACCGCAAATTATATCTCCCCTCGACGCTGGAAGGCAAATGAGGAAGGAAAGAAGAAGAAGAAGAACTATGCCTTTCAATATGACAGTGAAGGGTCAAGGAGCTTGCATTTAAGTGATTGGAAAACTGCGTGCTGTCATTTGTTGGTAGGTTACTGATTCAATCAAGTATCTCGTCCTTGACCCAAGATTTGTTTCTTCCGTGTTAATGTGTTTGACATTGTCAGGCTTGCATGTCCGTGTAGTTTACTCCCATTTAAGTTTGGAATAAGAAATACATTATTTTAATACTACGGAAACGTGTATAATGCTTCTTACTCTAGGAAAGTAGCCGCGATAGCTCAGTGGTTAGTGAACTGGACTACAAAGGACAAGAGGTAGGGTTCGATCTCAACCGACGGCTTCAGGTTCACCCAACCTTTAATGGGTACCGGATTTTTTTTCTGGGAAAGTAAAGCGGCACGGGGGTAACACCGACCACATTACCCAAAAAATCATGCGCCAAAGGTTTGTAAAATTTATGGTCACTAACACCATATTCCCTATACGCCACTTGGTGTGACGGGGGTACTTTTTTTATACTTTTACTAGGAAAGTCACGCTATTCGTACGCAAATCCTGCGTCTATTCTATTCTATTCTATTCTGTTCTTTTAATCAGGTTCATTGCAGTTGGAGCATACCCGCTCCACCGCAGTTCTAGAATTTCTCAACGTGTGTGCAAATTGTTCTTGTGAGGTGTTTATTGCATATACATCTGCGTTTCACACTAAACAGTCCGGATCGACCAGGCCACGCTTCCATCGCTAGACTCATCAGTCTCTTAACATATACGTCCTTGTCTATCCTTCCAACTCATCCTCCTCTACTTCCATTAAGGAATGAAGAACAAACTCTTTGTCTATCATCATTATCATCATCAAGTACCGTGCCCACTGGCGTAGGTGATCATGTCTCTCCACAATTTTCGATCTCGACAGCTATTTATCATTTCAGTTGTTGACCTTCTGCCAAGCCATTCTCTTAAGCTGTCTGTTATTTTTTCTCTTTGCTTCCCTCTATCTCTTCGTCCCTCAATTTTTCCAGTTGTTCTTTGTCTACAGTTATAGCTATTCGAGTCCCCGGTATCACTGTAGACTAATGGAAATCCACAATTGTTCAACCGCTCGTGCCAGTGGAATCATAATTAACATCTCATTGTATATATAAACAAAGAAAGGCAGTCCCCATCGTAGCATACTCAGCACACGTCAAAAGACATAATGCTTATTAGCACCGACAGTGAACGCAGTTGAACTGTCCATCGTCATACGATATCATCATTCATCGTAAGTAAGATGAACCTCTCTTTATCTAGAATCAGGCCACACCCAGTGCCAGAGCTGCCAGCCAGCTAATCGTCTATTTCATTGCCGTGTACACCAGCATGTCCTGGACAGTGCACCCAGGTTAACGTGCTCACCTTAGAGTTATCCTGTAGCTGCATCCACTCCTGTCCCATAGACTGTCTGTCAATCTTCAGATACATAGCGAATCATTTCAGTGGAAGAGGTATGTTTACAGCACTCGGAAAAAATGACAAATAATCAACAACAGAAAAAAACAAAGAACAATATATGGTCCGAAGCAGGATCCAGCCCGTATTCAATGGCACAGCGGCTTGCCACGAAAAGCCAAACGCTAGGGAACACTGCCAACTCAGCTAAGACTTTGGATCATACATTGTTTTTTTTTTCTGTTGTTGATTATTTGTCATTTTTTTCCGAGTGCTGTAAACATACTTCTCCTGAAATAATTTGCTGATTATCGTCTCGGATGTTTCCCTCTATAATAATATCCATGTATTATTATTTGTCTCCCTTCAGATACATAACTTCCTTGTCCGTCACCACTGACGTCACTACCGCGTAATGAGCGTTATTTCTAACTATCTATGCTATCGCTGCTGTTGCTGCTTCTATATCCGTTCTCATGTTGGGCACCGTTATTCCTGTTGCTGCTTATATATCCGTTCTCATGTTGGGCACCGTTATTCCTGTTGCTGCTTCTACAGGGTGTTTTTAAAGTCGCAGTGCAGTGAATTTATACTCTCGGAAGAAAAACGTCACCAGAAATGCGGTTAACTAATGCGTCACACAAATTGTAAAATATTCAAATATACTTGACTGCTATCGGCGAGCTTATAATGGGTAATGTTGGTATTAACACAATAAAGTGCCTAAAGCATAAGTTGAAAATGTCCACCACGGGCCTCAAGACATGTCGTGATTCGTCTTTCCATATTTGCGAAAACCTTCAGATTAATGTCTGGTGATATTTGTTTAATCTTGTCTACTATTTCAGTCTTTAGGTCATTAATTGTCTGCGGATTATTTTCAAAAACTTTCCCCTTCAATGCCCCCCACAGATAATAATCTGGGGGTGTTAGATCTGGTGAACGAGCAGGCCAGTTTCCACGTGAAATAATGCGATTTGCAAATATGCTTTCTAAATAATTGAGTGTTGTTGTGGCTGTGTGTGCTGTTGCCCCATCCTGCTGAAACCAGGATTCCATAATTTCCCGTTCTGTAAGGTGTGCTATGAACGGTTCCAGAATTAAAGTACGGTAACGTTCTGCATTTATTGTTTCATTAAAAAATATAGGTCCTATTATCCGCATACGACTCATTGCACACCACACTCCTACTTTCAGATCGTGGAGAGGCACTGGGTGCAATGCATGTGGATTTTCATCACTCCAAAGACGATCATTCTGCCTATTCACGTACACAGACAAATGGAACCATGCTTCATCTGTGAAGAAAGTGAAATCAAGGATTTCCTCACCTTCTTGGGCTAGAAAATTCTCAAACCACATACAATAATTAATTCTGGATTGGTGATCTAATTCTTTTAATTGAGGAACGACGGAAAATTTGTACGGATGTAACTTTAATTTTTTTTTTCAGAACTCTATGAACAGTACTGCTTGATTTGTGTACCTGTTGCGCCAGCTTTCTTATTGATTTGCCAGGACTCATTAGAATGCTGTCCTGGATGTTGAGAGATGTTACTTCAAGAACAGATGGTCTACCAGGACGGCTAACATCATGTACACTACCGGTGTTTTGAAATTTGATTATTAAATTACTCACAGTATTTCGATGAGGCACTGGTGTATCAGGAAATCTATTCACAAATTGTTCAACAACCCCATTCGAATACTTGCCGCCGTTACGGAACACATGCTCCACTATAAATACTATTTCTTCAATCGTTACACCATTGTAAGCCAGATCTATCATGTAGCAGTGATGTTTAAATGAACACGTAAATGGTGCTTGAACTATTACGATATACATAGATAAAATTTAGGTGCGTAATTATTTCAACAACAAAAAATGCACAGTCATTAAAGAGACACCCTATATATCCGTTCTCATGTTGGGCACCGTTATTCCTGTTGCTAAATGCAATAACAGCACGCAACATGACAATCAAGAAGAGTGAGAGCTGTGAAAAAACAACAGTTTTCTTCTTCTTTCCATATCTCTTAGCGTCGTTGGGGCACCACTCATCATCATCAGCGAGTGCCGTCTCCGCAACGAAGGTTGGCTACCATGAATCGTCATTCCACTCTGTCTCTTGCTTTGATGGTGCAAGCTGTCATAGATTGACTTGTCCATCATTTGACGTTACTCGTCCATGTTAGTCTTGGTCTGCCTCTTTTACCTTGTACTTTCCCTTCCAATATTACTTTTAGTAGGCTGCTGTGTCTTTTAACGTGTCACAAAAATTTCATTTGTCTTGTCTTAATTGTATTTAGTAGGTTTCTTTTTATTTTTAGTTGTTTTAAAACTTCATCATTTGTTCCCTTTTCTTTCCATCCAATTTTACCTATTCTTCTATAAAACCACATTTCAATGGCTTCAATTTTCTGGGGTTTTTTTTCAGTAGTAAAACTAATTCAGCAGTAAAAAATTGATTAAATCGTAAAATTCAATGCTATTATAAAATCCTAAGCAAATACAGTGGTCAGCATTTTTACATGCACACTTTCACTGACAAATTAATGCTCTAACAACATGATCATTAACAATTGAATTAAATTTGTTTAAAACACAGGGCAGTTCAACTTTACGAAACAAAACCACAAAGTAGAAATATAACATGTCGGCGAAAGACACTCCTTCGTGGAAATAAACAAAATACACACAAAAAAATATCAAATGTAGCCGTCACACACAATCTGGTGCATGATGAATGCGGTTTGAAAGGTAAAAGTAGTCAGTTTGGGTAATAAAGTGTTAGTAACTTCCTTGTGCAAATTTTCAACTCAAATGTTAAGGCGGTCCTATTATATGACTGAGCGAATGTTTCCCAATAGAAACTGGGGTTAAACAAGGATGTATTTTATCGACCTTATTTGGAATTGTTATGGACTTCATAATGAAGAAATGCTGCACTGGTAATAAAGGCATCGAATGGATACAAGGAGACCATTTGGAGGACCTCGACTTTGCTGATGACATAGTTCTCATCAGCAGTCAGATAAAAACGATGCAGGAAAACACAAATGAACTATCATCAATAGCCAGCAAAATTGGGCTTGAGGTCAATCATGAAAAGACTAAAGTCATGAAAAGTTTAATTCCAACAAGTGACAAAATATACATGGAAAACAAACCAGTAGAAGAGATCGATCACTTTATCTATCTTGGAAGTCACATTGATCGAGAAGGGGATACGAGCAAAGAAATTAGAATCAGACTGGCTAAAGCAGCAATGTCTTTCAGAAGCCTTGAAAAGTTGTGGAAATCAAAACTCATTAGCACAAACACAAAACTTAGGCTATTCAAATCAAATGTACTATCAACCCTTACGTATGCGTGTGAAAGCTGGAAAACAACAAGAGATATAGAAACAAAGTTGAACGCATTCGAAAATAAATGTCTAAGGAAAATACTTGGTATAGAATGGAACGAATTCAAAACAAACGAGGAAATTAGAGAAATCGCCAATCAACCACTAATATCTTCAGTAATAAAGAAAAGACGATGGTCATACGTTGGACATGTGATGAGAAGAGATAATAATCGAATAGCAAAGCAAGCCCTCATATGGGAAACAACAGGTAAAAGAAAAAGAGGAAGACCCAGGGAGACACTGAGAAGAACATTGATGAGAGAGGCAAGAGCAGCAGGAATCGGCTCCCTCAATGAGATAGAACTGCTTGCACAGAACAGAGACAGATGGCGAGATTTAATAAAATATCTTTAAAAGAAAACTGCTAGAACAAAAATTCATATAGGAGAAGGTGTATCTTGGTCTACGCCCTATGGGCCGGTTACGGCTCGAAAGGTCAATAGATAGATAGATTATATGGCTGTGAAACATGGAGAATAACAAAATTGACAATCACGAAGATACAGACTTTCATTAATGGATGTTTCCCAGGATAAAAGGATGGAAATGGCAGGACAAAATCACTAACATAGAATTATGGAAATGTATCAGTCAAACACCAGTGGATAAAGAGATACAGCGAAGACGATGGCGCTGGATAGGACACACACTACGGAAGCCAACTGAGAGTATTACACAACAGGCCTTTTTTTTGAATCCCCAGGGGAAAAGACAAAGAGGAAGACCAAGGAATTCTTGGAGAAGACAGATAGAAGCAGAGATGAAGATGATGGGGAAGACATGGAATGATCTTAAAAGAATGGCAAAAAACAGAACGACTTGGAAAGTGTTTGTTGAAGACCTATGCTCCACTGGGAGCTAAAAATGTAGAAGAAGAACTTCCTTGTGCCCTCATCTTTCTGAGGTGGGATAGCTAATTCCCATCATCAATGTCTTCCCTTCCCGGAGAATGCCTCTGGTGTCTATTTAAAGAGGCTGACACACTGAGTATTTTAGATGGGTCCAAAGTGTTGCCTAATCTGGTATTTGAACCCATAACTTTCAGGTCGGCAAGCGAGTGCACTAACCAGTGTCCATAACTTTCCCGTGACATGCTGCGGTGAATATCGCGCTAGATTTCACAACTTTTCTAGCAAAGTCATGTACCTATTTTCAAGAACTGAGCGATATGGATGTCGTGAGTAGTATAGTATGTCATTTAGGATGCGTAAATGTGCCTTTGAAGGCACTTAAATCCTTATATAAATAGTCTACACGCAGATCGAGGCACAATTTTTGGTGCCGTTTTTCCTTATATGAGAGTCTACCGTTTTTCCTTATATGAGAGTCTACCGTTTTTCCTTATATGAGAGTCTACCCGCCCATTTTTTGTTCCGGTGACCTCTCGTTGACCTCTCGTGGCGGTGGTGGTGGTGTTGTGGTGACCTCCCGCGGCGGTGGTGAAGGGGCGGTGGTGGTATCATAACTTTCACATTCTTTGTACTTTCAATGGTGCCGTAACTTTCATAAATCTATTCTTTCTTTATACTCTCAGGCAATAAAAAACAGTGACAAGTTTATTTATTGTTTTAAAAACTTCCTTTAGAATTAAAGGTAACAACTTAGGCCGTTACACACGATACACGAAGGTACATTACCGAACTTAGTAACTACACGCGAAACACGGCGTTTAATGTTAAGCGCGATCAAAGAGTTACCGGTAGACGCGCAGCCGCGAAGACGCGCAGCAAGGGGCCGCAAGATCAAAGAGCTCGGTAGACGCGCAGCGAAGACGCGCAGCGAGGGGGCCGCGTTTAACGTTAAGCAAGATCAAAGAGTTCCCGTTAGACGGACCGCGTTTACATCAAAGAATCCGCCTCCCGCGGTGAAATCTCCCAAGCCGGTAAGTGTTCATCAGGAGAGTCATTTAACAGGGGAATTTTACGATACCGATGTTTTAATGTGAGACGCTTGGGGGTAATTAATATCTTTGCGCTGGTTCGTGTTCAAAGACCGTGTTTCGCTGTGAAAAGTTTTGATTGAATGTTTGAGTGCCAGACTGGTCAGGGGTACGGACTTTTTATCATCTGAAGATTAGAATACCACTTATCAGGGGAATTTTACTGGGCGGTTGTTTTAATGTGAGATGTTTAGGGGAAATTAACAGTGACAAGTTTATTTATTTATTTATTGTTTTTTTCGTATATATCCCACAATAGATAACACAGGGGTAGACAATAATGTAGTCTTTAACTATTGCACATTATAGACAAGTATAATACATAAGGAACAAAGTAGTTTGTTTACAAGAAGTAATACATGATAGTGTTAAATTGCTAAAGGGGAGGTGGTCACGTTGTTCAGAATGGACCTGTCGCTTGATGGGGTGAGGTAGTAAGTTGGAAGTTGTAGTAGTGAAAGTTGTAGTAGAGCAGGGGACGACGTTCAAATTAACAGACGACGACTTTTATTCGACTGACTCAACAAGCAAAGACCAAAACGTTACTCCCAAACCCACGAAAGCTTAGACTTTGGAGTTCTATATCTTTAGCACTTCAACGAATAACAGACAACAGTAATGGTGAACCTTACAGATAAGAAAACTTAGTTCCAAACCCCAAAATTTCGTCTCATAACTAAAAAGTTGAACTCAAAACATTAAAAATCTAGGTCCAAAGTCAAAATAGTTAGACACGGTAGGGCAAAAGGGCATATTCTTTCCAACCAATACTCCCTATTCTTCTACACATCTGCATCTCGAAGCCTTCGAATTTATATTCAATGTTTGGCTACTGACTATATTTTGCGCCGATTGCTCAGAGTCGATTCTATATTCAACCACTGAACTCTCTGTCGATGTAGTAGACATGTATGTCATCTCGTTGTAACAGACACGTATGTCATGTCATTGTAACAGTCATGTCAATGTAACAGTCATTTCGTTGTAATAGTCATCTCGTTGTAACAGTCACGTATGTCATGTCGTTTTATCAGAGACGTATGGTATGTCGTTGTAATAGTCATCTCGTTGTAACAGTCACGTATGTCATGTCGTTTTATCAGAGACGTATGGTATGTCGTTGTAATAGCCATGTCGTTGTATCAGTCATGTCGATGTAGTAGACACGTATGTCATGTCATTGTAACAGTCATGTCAATGTAACAGTCATGTCAATGTAACAGTCATTTCGTTGTAATAGTCATCTCGTTGTAACAGTCACGTATGTCATGTCGTTTTATCAGAGACGTATGGTATGTCGTGATGGACGAATGTAGGTTGTCGACTGTGCCATGATGGATCATGTAGGTTGTCGACGGTGCCATGATGGATGAATGTAGGTTGTCGACTGTGTCGGGATGGATCATGTAGGTTGTCGACTGTGCCATGATGGATCATGTAGGTTGTCGACTGTGTCGAGATGGATGAATGTAGGTTGTCTAGTGTCTCATGATGGTTGTATGTAGATTGTCGACTGTGTCGAGATGGATGAATGTAGGTTGTCGACTGTGCCATGATGGATGATTGTAGGTTGTCGACTGTGTCGGGATGGATCATGTAGGTTGTCGACTGTGCCATGATGGATCATGTAGGTTGTCGACTGTGTCGAGATGGATGAATGTAGGTTGTCTAGTGTCTCATGATGGTTGTATGTAGATTGTCGACTGTGTCGAGATGGATGAATGTAGGTTGTCGACTGTGCCATGATGGATGAATGTAGGTTGTCGACTGTGCCATGATGGATCATGTAGGTTGTCGACTGTGTCGAGATGGACGAATGTAGGTTGTCGACTGTGTCGAGATGGACGAATGTAGGTTGTCGACTGTGCCATGATGGATCATGTAGGTTGTCGACTGTGCCATGATGGATCATGTTGGTTGTCGACTGTGTCGAGATGGATGAATGTAGGTTGTCTAGTGTCTCATGATGGTTGTATGTAGGTTTTCTAGTGTGTCGGGATGGCTGAATGTAGGTTCTGTCTAGTGTGTCGTGATGAGTGTATGTAGATTGTCTAGTGTGCCATGATGGTTGTATGTAATTGTCGAGTATGCTCCAACAAACCGCCGTGTCATTTAAACTTCTTTGAACATAATGGACACGGGTGTTCACCAGAAGAAACCTCATTATGAGAAACCATCTGGAGAAAATCCAATAACCCTTTCCTCAACCATATTTAACATACCTAGTTTAACTTCATCAAACATCAAGCTCAACAATACTTAGCATACCTACTTTAAACACCTGGATAAAATTGAATAACCTCTCATCGATAAACCTTAACGTACTTTAAGAGAAAACAATCCAACTTACTGTGTAAAATAGAATCTCAATCCATTAGAATGAATAGTAACTTTCCTTGAAGCAACCAAACTTATAACACGAAAGCCCTGAAGGGTCTAGTTTAAATATATCCTGGTAACAAATGAATACATTATCCAATCAGCGAGTGACTATGCCAACATCGACTGATATCTGGATTAACCAACCAGAGAAGAGTATTAGCATGGGAGGCGGAGCAAAGAAATGACTGACATCTGTATTATAACCATTCAGAAAAGAGCATTACTATGAACGGCAGAGTGATTAACCAATTATAGAAGAGCGTAACTTTGAAAACGGTTCCAGTTCCATCTTAAGGTAAATGAATTGGTCGGGTTCTCATCGAGGATCGTGGGCGTTTCTGGTCCATAGAATGTGTTTGGATAAACTTATGAAGGAGTTTATGTTCCTGGGGGTTGATATTATTCATACATATGATAAGACGTGTAAGAAACATTCCAAGTTTTATAAAGCTATGGCTAACCTAGTATATACATTATCGGAGAGAAATGAGCTGTTATTTACTGGGATAATTCAGAGAGTCGGTGGTCATGATATCTACGCCACGTTTGTAACCATCGTTATCGAAATACTTTCAGATCGAATTCGCAATTTCGGTCGTCTTGTTGTTCTATATACCCTCGCCTATCGATTAGTTAAGAATCATGTTAAAGACATGTTCGACTCTGATTCCGACATTTGTACTTTAGAAACGGACTTTGGTACTTGGACCGGTGGTATCATCAGAAGAGAATTTGGAGAGTGGTTACTAAAAGAAGGTGGTTTGGAAAATTTTCTAGACCTCTCTAACGAAGAAGCTACAACACTGTGGACTCTACTTCACAACAGCCTTTGGTCTTTAAGAGCTTTACCTAGAAATGTTTATCTGTGAGTTTATATATTTTCCCTAATAAAAGTTTGGTAACCCCCACAGCATTTGTTACTGCCTTACAATATTGTTTACCAGGTCACGACACCCTCTCACACTGATGATGAGGGTTGTCCTGTAGTAGGCCTGTGATTGTAATAAGAATGGTTTGCTCCAGCTTTGAAATCTGAAATTTTCACAAAAAGAGATGGTGTTACTCAGTTCCCCTATAATGGGGATGTTGAGTTACTAAAAATAGATTTTGATCTCTGATGCAATACCTGATTAGTTACTAAAAATAGAATGTGACCTATGATCCAATAACAGAATACTCATTGCACTGGTGACCAATTGAGACTGATGGAAAAGTGAATTCCCACTCATAGAAAAGTATGTTGTCACGATAGGTGTGTCAATAACAAGGAACAAAAAAATCATTAAAGACATCCTAATTAAGTTGTGAAATTTTGGTGGTTGAGAGATAAATCTGAAGATAAGCACATCAAACTATAAGAACAAGGAAACAATCGTATACTACACACTCTTAGAGCCAGTGTTAAGGTAACACGTATTTAGTTAAAATAGAAGGTTATAAATTGAGTAGAGGTAAACTTATACCTTATGGCTCATCTACTTTTCGAATAAACTCAAGTTCAAAAGAGGAAGACAGTGATGAAGATAGTGATGTGTCAATGAGCACGCAAACCACGACAATATGGCCTAGTGGTAATTTTAATAATGGTAAAACTTTAGACTCAATTTTCAAAAAGACAAATATACGTGAAAGGTTTTTAAACTCTAGTGAAACCTCTGACACCTACATCACCGGCTCTCAAAATCAGGGAGCTGGAAGACTGGAGATTCCAACTGAAATAATTAACAACCACTCCTCGACTGGTAATAGAGATATACAAATCTTTGAACATGATATTTATTTTGAACAAATTAACGCAACGTGGAACGAACAATACGCTTGCAGCCAGCAAGGTGATACACTAAACGATAGAGCTACCAAGGTAGGTAATTGCTTTGGAGTCGAGTTTACCTTTTGATTTGATATTCTCTGTTTCTCCTTCGTTATCTTTATTACTGGGTTATTACACAACTAGTAGAGACATTATCTTTATTGATGATGATAAATAGTAAATTTCCACATGTAATGAAAATTTTGAAACTAGTTGCTAGTAATGATTGACGTTATAGTAAAGGAAACCGAAAAAATAAAGGACTCATCGTTAATACCATAAAGAAGTAACTGTAACATCAAAGAAAACGACAAGTGGAATAATATTAATACTGGTAAATCTTTTGACGTATTATCCTCTGGAGGTGGAGTAGAGTAAATTTTACGTAGAAGCAGGTTTAAATTACCCAAGAGACTCATGGACAATAGGTTACTAGGTGAGAAGCGAAAGAGATATCCAATACTTGGATGTTGTGACTTGTAATGAGAACCGCTGTAATAACTTGTACCAACTTGAAAACGTGAGGGGTGAAAAGACAGAGGGAAACAAAGAGAAATGACATCAGCTACAGAGTTGTGCAGAGATATTTTATTATAAAGTGTTTTTCATTTAGAAGTTTTTGCTGGCTTTTAAACCTAAATTGTCTCGTTTCTTCTAGGTTCATTTTTGTGAAGAAACGATTGTTTTAACAATCCACGATGATGAAAATGACGAACCCATTTATTCTTGGCAGCAGTTTTCTATAGACAAGGAGCGCATCATAAACCGTATACAAGAATGTGGCAAAATTATTTCCCCCATCCTAGCTATTGATCACAGAGCCAAGATTCTAAAAAAGTATTTCAGAAGTAATAGAAACTAAAGTTTAGTTGATATTTTACTTGCCAAGCCCAATCCTGTGTTCTCAAGAACACTTCCCTCTAATGAGCATAACATGCTATACTCGAGTTTGTCTCCAACTTGTCAGTGTAGGCCCCGCCCTCTGGATCATCATTTGTTTTGATGACTCCATGGATACATCGGCTTCGTGGAACAAACTTCCCATGACTCATCAAAGATGGCCGCTCTCTGAACATGTCTCATCACGTCCAATGACGTATTGCATCAGTTACTATAAATAGAACGTATTCCATTGGTTACTATAAATAGACTGATCACGCCCCCTTGTTACAGGGTATAAAGGGCAGCCGTTCTCAGTGCTGCTACATACAGAAAGTCAGATCCCTGCTACCAAGTCGTGTGCTTTTTAGAATGGAGTCCGTTAGAATGGATATGTGTGATTCCGCTGTTAATGTTGACTGTGATGGTGCTTTTTTCTATGCCGCTCGTAACGGCGAGTATGTAAAGCCTCTACAGAAGAATGGTTTGAAGGCTGTCTCAGTTTCGAGATATCGAGCAAAGACTTTAATTCATCTTAGAAAATACGATGGCAAAACGGGGTTGAAATTCCCAACACGTTACGGTATAACACTAACACAGCCTGAATTTGAGACTTTAGTGGGTCTGAAGTCTACGATTCTCTCAGAGTGTGACAGACTACGAGTAGCCACAGGTGATGCGTCTACGATTCTCTCAGCTGAGTGTGACAGTATACAAGCAACCACTGATGGAGCATCTACATTTCGCTCAGACTATGACAGAGAACAAACGACCAATGTGGGTGAGTGGTCGATCGCTGCTCCTCCCGTTTATGACGACTTCCAGGCGTCTACAATTCTCTCAGCAGAGTGTGACGGTGTACAACCAATTACTGATGGAACATCTACATTTCGCTCAGACTATGCCCGAGAACAAACAACCAATGAGGGTGAGTGGTCGTTTGCTGCTCCTCCTGTTTATGACGACTTCCAGTATCAACAGAGTAACCTTTCGACTGTTCTCACAGACACAGCTCAGAAACGAATTGATCCCCGTTCGATCACTAATATAACTGATGGATCTTATGCTATTAAGAACAATAAACAAAATTGTGTTAAATTTTGCGATCCTTGTGTATTTAAAAAAACACGTGGGAGACCACGTAAACTTGTAATTTAAGCATTAAACACATGACTATGTTGTTATATGTGTACTTTTTTAGATGATTTGTATCCATATTTGCACTATTGAAAGCATCATTGTTCAATTATAAACATTTGAATGTGTAACATGTGTTGTCTAGTTTTATTGTGAAAATAAACATTATATAAAGATCATATTTGTTTGTTTTTATTTGACTTATTTTAATTTTAATGAGTTTATTCGAAAAAGTAGATGAGCCATAAGGTATAAGTTTACCTCTACTCAATTTATAACCTTCTATTTTAACTAAATACGTGTTACCTTAACACTGGCTCTAAGAGTGTGTAATATACGATTGTTTCCTTGTTCTTATAGTTTGATGTGCTTATCTTCAGATATATCTCTCAACCACCAACATTTCACAACTTAATTAGGATGTCTTTAATGATTTTTTGTTCCTTGTTATTGACACACCTATCGTGACAACATACTTTTCTATGACTGGGAATTCACTTTTCCATCAGTCTCAATTGGTCACCAGTGCAATGAGTATTCTGTTATTGGATCATAGGTCACATTCTATTTTTAGTAACTAATCAGGTATTGCATCAGAGATCAAAATATATTTTCAGTAACTCAACATCCCCATTATAGGGGAACTGAGTAACACCATCTCTTTTTGTGAAAATTTCAGATTTCAAAGCTGGAGCAAACCATTCTTATTACAATCACAGGCCTACTACAGGACAACCCTCATCATCAGTGTGAGAGGGTGTCGTGACCTGGTAAACAATATTGTAAGGCAGTAACAAATGCTGTGGGGGTTACCAAACTTTTATTAGGGAAAATATATAAACTCACAGATAAACATTTCTAGGTAAAGCTCTTAAAGACCAAAGGCTGTTGTGAAGTAGAGTCCACAGTGTTGTAGCTTCTTCGTTAGAGAGGTCTAGAAAATTTTCCAAACCACCTTCTTTTAGTAACCACTCTCCAAATTCTCTTCCGATGATACCACCGGTCCAAGTACCAAAGTCCGTTTCTAAAGTACAAATGTCGGAATCAGAGTCGAACATGTCTTTAACATGATTCTTAACTAATCGATAGGCGAGGGTATATAGAACAACAAGACGACCGAAATTGCGAATTCGATCTGAAAGTATTTCGATAACGATGGTTACAAACGTGGCGTAGATATCATGACCACCGACTCTCTGAATTATTCCAGTAAATAACAGCTCATTTCTCTCCGATAATGTATATACTAGGTTAGCCATAGCTTTATAAAACTTGGAATGTTTCTTACACGTCTTATCATATGTATGAATAATATCAACCCCCAGGAACATAAACTCCTTCATAAGTTTATCCAAACACATTCTATGGACCAGAAACGCCCACGATCCTCGATGAGAACCCGACCAATTCATTTACCTTAAGATGGAACTGGAACCGTTTTCAAAGTTACGCTCTTCTATAATTGGTTAATCACTCTGCCGTTCATAGTAATGCTCTTTTCTGAATGGTTATAATACAGATGTCAGTCATTTCTTTGCTCCGCCTCCCATGCTAATACTCTTCTCTGGTTGGTTAATCCAGATATCAGTCGATGTTGGCATAGTCACTCGCTGATTGGATAATGTATTCATTTGTTACCAGGATATATTTAAACTAGACCCTTCAGGGCTTTCGTGTTATAAGTTTGGTTGCTTCAAGGAAAGTTACTATTCATTCTAATGGATTGAGATTCTATTTTACACAGTAAGTTGGATTGTTTTCTCTTAAAGTACGTTAAGGTTTATCGATGAGAGGTTATTCAATTTTATCGAGGTGTTTATAGTAGGTATGCTAAGTATTGTTGAGCTTGATGTTTGATGAAGTTAAACTAGGTATGTTAAATATGGTTGAGGAAAGGGTTATTGGATTTTCTCCAGATGGTTTCTCATAATGAGGTTTCTTCTGGTGAACACCCGTGTCCATTATGTTCAAAGAAGTTTAAATGACACGGCGGTTTGTTGGAGCATACTCGACAATTACATACAACCATCATGGCACACTAGACAATCTACATACACTCATCACGACACACTAGACAGAACCTACATTCAGCCATCCCGACACACTAGAAAACCTACATACAACCATCATGAGACACTAGACAACCTACATTCATCCATCTCGACACAGTCGACAACCTACATGATCCATCATGGCACAGTCGACAACCTACATGATCCATCATGGCACAGTCGACAACCTACATTCGTCCATCTCGACACAGTCGACAACCTACATTCGTCCATCTCGACACAGTCGACAACCTACATGATCCATCATGGCACAGTCGACAACCTACATTCATCCATCATGGCACAGTCGACAACCTACATTCATCCATCTCGACACAGTCGACAATCTACATACAACCATCATGAGACACTAGACAACCTACATTCATCCATCTCGACACAGTCGACAACCTACATGATCCATCATGGCACAGTCGACAACCTACATGATCCATCCCGACACAGTCGACAACCTACATTCATCCATCATGGCACAGTCGACAACCTACATTCATCCATCTCGACACAGTCGACAATCTACATACAACCATCATGAGACACTAGACAACCTACATTCATCCATCTCGACACAGTCGACAACCTACATGATCCATCATGGCACAGTCGACAACCTACATGATCCATCCCGACACAGTCGACAACCTACATTCATCCATCATGGCACCGTCGACAACCTACATTCATCCATCATGGCACAGTCGACAACCTACATTCGTCCATCACGACATACCATACGTCTCTGATAAAACGACATGACATACGTGACTGTTACAACGAGATGACTATTACAACGAAATGACTGTTACATTGACATGACTGTTACATTGACATGACTGTTACAATGACATGACATACGTGTCTACTACATCGACATGACTGATACAACGACATGACTGTTACATTGACATGACTGTTACAATGACATGACATACGTGACTGTTACAACGAGATGACTATTACAACGAAATGACTGTTACATTGACATGACTGTTACAATGACATGACATACGTGTCTACTACATCGACAGAGAGTTCAGTGGTTGAATATAGAATCGACTCTGAGCAATCGGCGCAAAATATAGTCAGTAGCCAAACATTGAATATAAATTCGAAGGCTTCGAGATGCAGATGTGTAGAAGAATAGGGAGTATTGGTTGGAAAGAATATGCCCTTTTGTCCTACCGTGTCTAACTATTTTTGACTTTGGACCTAGATTTTTTAATGTTTTGAGTTCAACTTTTTTTTTTTTTTTAGTTATGAGACGAAATTTTGGGGTTTGGAACTAAGTTTTCTTATCTGTAAGGTTCACCATTACTGTTGTCTGTTATTCATTGAAGTGCTAAAGATATAGAACTCCAAAGTCTAAGCTTTCGTGGGTTTGGGAGTAACGTTTTGGTCTTTGCTTGTTGAGTCAATCGAATAAAAGTCGTCGTCTGTTAATTTGAACGTCGTCCCCTGCTGTACTACAACTTTCACTACTACAACTTCTACTATCAACTACCTCCACAACCAGCTACCTCTACAACTACAACTTCCACATCCGACTACCTACTACTTCTATTACACGCCAACTTCTAACCTACTACTACAACTTCCAACGTACTACCTCACCCCATCAAGTGACAGGTCCATTCTGAACAACGTGACCACCTCCCCTTTAGCAATTTAACAGTATCATGTATTACTTCTTGTAAATAAACTACTTTGTTTCTTATGTATTATACTTGTCTATAATGTACAATAGTTAAAGACTACATTATTGTCTACCCCTATATTATCTATTGTGGGATATATACGAATAAAACAATAAATAAATAAACTTCCATTCTGACAACGTGACCACCTCCCCTTTAGCCATTTAACACTATCATGTATTACTTCTTGTAAATAAACTACTTTGTTTTCTATGTATTAAATATGTGTATAATGTACATTAGTTAAAGAATACATTTTTTTGTCTAAACCATGTATTATCTATTGTTCAATATATACGAATAAAACAATAAATAAATAAACTTGTCAGTGTTAATTTCCCCTAAACATCTCACATTAAAACAACCACCCAGTAAAATTCCCCTGATAAGTGGTATTCTAATCTTCAGATGATAAAAAGTCATTAACGTAGCCCTGGCCAGTCTGGCACTCAAACATTCAATCAAAACTTTTCACAGCGAAACACGGCCTTTGAACACGAAACGGCGCAAAGATATTAATTACCCCCAAGCGTCTCACATTAAAACATCGGTATCGTAAAATTCCCCTGATAAATGACACTCCTGATGAACACTTACCGGCTACGGAGATTTCACCACGGGAGGCGGATTCTTTGATGTAAACGCGGTCCGTCTACCGGGAACTCTTTGATCGCGCTTAACGTTAAACGCGGCCCCCTCGCTGCGCGTCTTCGCTGCGCGTCTACCGAGCTCTTTGATCTTGCGGCCCCTTGCTGCGCGTCTTCGCGGCTGCGCGTCTACCGGTAACTCTTTGATCTCGCTTAACGTTAAACGCCGTGTTTCGCGTGTAGTTACTAAGTTCGGTAATGCGCCTTCGTGTAGCGTGTGTTACGGCCTAAGTTGTTACCTTTAATTCTAAAGGAAGTTTTTAAAACAATAAATAAACTTGTCACTGTTTTTTATTGCCTGAGAGCATAAAGAAAGAATAGATTTATGAAAGTTACGGAACCATTGAAAGTACAAAGAATATAATAGATTTATGATACCACCCCTTCACCACCGCCGCGGGAGGTCACCACAACACCACGAGCGCTCACCCGAGAGGTCAACGAGAGGTCACCCGAGAGGTCAACCGGAACAAAAATGGGCGGGTAGACTCTCATATAAGAAAAAACGAATCTGCCGGTAGACTATTTATATAAGGAATATTCCTGGAAGCATTAAAAAATCTGCTGGTAGACTATTTATATAAGGAATATTCTGCTTCTGGAAGAAGATTTGGGGGTTCTAAAAGCCATTGTATACTACTGTCGTGTTGGTCAAAATAAAAAAAATAATAAATAATCCGCCACATCTGGGAATTGAACTTGGATCCATGTGATCGATAGGTCGCGCCCTACAAGCCTCACCACCGTGGTATACAACTGAGACAAACCCAGAAGACAAGCGTAAAGAAATAAAAACTGACAGCAGTAATCTTAAAGCAAGGTCATCCTACCTAACGGGATCAAGATACAATCTCTTATGTTGAATTAAGCGCCTATCTATTTACATATTTATCTATATTATTTATGATAACAAAGGTGTACTGCAGCATTAAAACATGACAAGTGCATACGGAACAGTATGAGGAGGGGGGTGGAATGATTATGTAAATACGACACAAGTGTTAGCAATAACTTGTAGCTAATTGTAGAGTCGGCATGTGACTAACCGCGGAGTAGGCGTCGTGTGGAAATTAAGTTACTTGTCTAGCCGCTAAGTCTTAAATCTTTCGAATTGAATCCTGCGGTGGGGGCTTTGGTGTGTGTGTTGTTTTTTTTTCTTTTTCTGAGCGGTTCTATTCTCAAGGTTGTAGAGCCCAATGCCTAGCTATATCGAAGACAAATAATAGAATGTAAATCGTGTGTTCTAGTTATTGATTACATGTTATACAAATTAACATCTCAAACACAAGACAAATAATAGAATGTAAATTGCGTGTTCTAGTTATTGATTACATGTTATACAAATTAACATCTCAAACACAAGACAAATAATAGAATGTAAATTGTGTGTTCTAGTTATTGATTACATGTTATACAAATTAACATCTCAAACACAAGACAAATAATAGAATGTAAATTGTGTGTTCTAGTTATTGATTACATGTTATACAAATTAACATCTCAAACACAAGACAAATAATAGAATGTAAATCGTGTGTTCTAGTTATTGATTACATGTTATACAAATTAACATCACAAACACAAGACAAATAATAGAATGTAAATTGTGTGTTCTAGTTATTGATTACATGTTATGCAAATTGAAATATCAAACTCAAGACAAACAAATAGGTGCCCACACTTCCATAACTGATAGGAAAGTATACAAGACAAGAGTTCGTGCATTCTCAGTTATGTACAATCCAGATTAATGCTCTCAGTAGTACCCCACACTATGGTAGCCTGCACGACTCCATTTTCTTGAAATGTTACTACAGCTGCATCGTCATCAAAAACTTCCAAACACCTCTTTTGTCATTATCTTCAAGATGCCAAATGTTTACTCTCGAAGTAAGACTGTCGGTTCTTTCACTATTGTATTGTAGCTCTCGTCTTTCTGTCTTCACTTCCACTTGTTTGTACCCGTTCGGGTGACGAGGGAGATACACTTCTGGCTCTCGCCCTTTTGGTGGGTTCACTCATTGTCAATTGTGGTTATGCTTCTTTGATGTTGTCTACGTATAAGTGAATAAGTGAATTTCAGTGCCCGTAGAAAAAGAAATTCAAGCAAAGTAACAAACAACACAAGAAGAGATAGAATACCAAATGAAACCATAAGAAAAATGGTAGGAACAAAACCCTGCCAAGAATATATAGAACAACAACAACTTAAATGGTTAGGCCACCTGGTCAGAATGAATCCTCAACAATCACCATCAGAGGGCGTTCTTCTCGAGAATGCATGGAAAAAGACCAAGAGGAAGACCCAGAAGAAGATGGATAGATGCAGTGACAGAGACATGTAACAACAAAGGAAAATCACTAATTCAGACAATTCGAGCAGCACAAGAACGACAAATGATATAAACCACGACACCTTTTAGGTATCAGTGAAAGAGAAAAGAAGAAGAAAGAAGAAGAAGATGTTGTCTACCCATATTACTCTTGGTCTGCCTCTTACTATACTGCCCTTTCCTCTTTTAATATATGCTTCGTGTGGTATTAAACCAGTTTATTTGTCATTTCTGTATGTAGCGTAGGTCTGGTTCAATGTCTACTCTTTCTCTGATAATAACATTTATGATTCTGTCTTTTCTGGTCATTCCAAACATGTTGGAGCTAAACAAGTAAATGGACGTTGGCCTGTTAGAAGCCGGACAGAACAGGTGGCGTGCTCTTTCTCTCTAGCCGATTACCCCTCCCTCCAATCCTCTTGTTACCCGTTCTACAGCATGTGGGTACTGTAGCAACATCAAGCGGAAAAATGGAGGCAAAATTATCGAAACGTTGCAATAAGACAAACCAAACATTTGGACATTAAACAACACTAATCTCATATTCTTCTTCTTTCCATATCCATTTGCTTTTCAGCGTCGAGAGGAGATAATAGTTTGCTGTTTGCTGTCCCTCCGTTGGCTTCTGCTGCTGTTACGTTGTCTAGTGTTTTTAATATTCCATCTTGATCGTGGCCGGCCATTGAGTCTGGTGTTCTCGTAACATTTATTGATGGCTAGGAGCCAGTAGTGGGGTGTGATAAGCACTCCAAGGTATGGTGACAGCTTTACAAGGAAGGAACACAACACAGTAATGACGTTTCGGCCTGTGCCCTTCTTCAGAGTACAGGGACAACGACAACAAACGGTGAAGCACAATAATCTATAACTACATGTCTGATGATAAAGTTAAGGGAGAGGTGGGCAGAGAGGAGGAAAAGTAAAATGTTGAGATAAGAAGAGAAAGAGATATGTGCTACATGAGGGGAGGTACAATGAGTGTAGAGATATGTGCTACATGAGGGGAGGTACAGTGAGTGTATAGATATATAAAATCGTAAGATTAGAAAATGAGGAGGCGCTCGAGACTAAAGAGCGAAACGTAAATAATATAAAGTGAATTGAATTTGAAGGCTACTTGTGTTATGGTACTTCTGTTTAAATACGTAGCCATACCATTTTATCTGTTGTTTCTTTATGAACTCTATGGCAGAATTACTGCTAGTTTTTTTCTCAGTTCCACCTTTCTGCCTTGTCTCTCATGCTGTTTGCTGTCATTCGTCTAACACATTTCATTTCGGTGGTGCTTATTGCCGGTACTGTTCTTGAATCTAGGGTCCAAGTCTGGCATTGGTATTGGTCGTTTCAAATCTAAATGTTCACGATTAACATGAAATATCTCCTCTTTCCCTGCACTTACAAACTTGATTTTTTGCATCTGGCCTTGTTTTTCCAAGGTCCCACCGATTTCACAAAATTTAATGATGTGGGAAGTATGCTTCATCATGAAGCAGCACTTTCCTTTGATCTCAGTGAATTTACGGATCTTTTTGCTCCTGGAGAAAATAATTTACCGTACATTAATGGAAATCAGCTTCTCGGCATAGGCGTCTCTACACAACTTGAAAGTTGGAGGCGTTTATCAACTGTTTACTTTCTATTGTTTACTTTCTTTAAAATACTATGAGTATGTCAATGTTATAGCCTTTACAGACGGTCTAAAACAAATCAGCGTATAAACAGTTCCATTAATGAAAACTATTTAAACAATATACAACAAAGAATACATTTAAAAAAATTAATTATCCGTTGCGAGCGATAACGAGCATGACATATCAAGCAAAGTTATTGTTTATGGGTACGCATGTGACTAAAGAGTCCGATGTAAGCACGGGATCCTCTTCACTGTAAAGAGCTACATTGTTCGTTTTATGTCTTTCCATGTGACTTTCATTATTTTACGTAAACAAGACATATGAAAGTGATTTAGTTTCTTTGCATGCCTGCAGTACACATATCAAGAATCTTTACATTTTCAAAACGTTATCAACTTTAGCTAAAGATTGATCATGCGGACATATAAAAACGTCCATTATTATTTCATTTATTCTGAATCAGAGGAGTCTAACATATTGATTACTAATCTGGGCTGAACGAACGATAGTCCATCTTTTTTCCAATAGTCTTTTTTTTCTTTTAAGACATGATCTTCACATTTGCACCAAAAATCTTTGTCAATCTGTGATAGAGCAGCATATGTCAGTCCTTTTATATCGCATAGTTTAAAACTTGTATTCTCAGCTGCCACCTGCCCTTTAATTTTTGCCCAAACGAGTTCAATGGGGTTTAATTGTGGATGATAAGGGGGCAGTCTCAAGCACGTATGACCATGCTGTTGAATGATTTTGTCTATTTGGAATACTTTGGTCTTTTGCGATTTCTTAACAAGTGACAGTAATTCAGGTTTCAAAAATCCCTCGTTAAATGGAATTCCTTCCTTTCTTAGCCAAATCTTTATAACATCTTTTGTACTGTTAGATGTAGGAATTTTGTCTTCTTCTGCCACAGCGTTGTGGTACAACGCGTTGTCCATTACCAGACAGGATGGTCTGTCTAGAATTGGAAGAAGAGTATTTTCAATCCACTCTCTAAATATATGGCCATTCATCTCGGTGTGATAGTCCCTGTTGTCAGTATAATTAGAGGTGAATATAAGTTCTGCATTTTTCACCAACCCTTCTTTTCGGCTGCCTGCATGTGCCATTATAATACGCTGTCCTTTTCCAGTGGGTACACATCTTTTAATACTTCCATCTGATAACTGCCATTCCTTGGCACTTGTGTGGTGAGAATTTATCCAAGATTCATCTAGAAATACAATATCATAACCTTGGTTACGCATTTCCCGTACTTCACGTAAATATTTACTCCTCATAGAAACTAAGTGCGGCTTCTCGCAGATGACATTTCTACCACTATCGTACTTTCTAAACGTAAAACCGATGCTTCTAACAGTTCTCCATAATGTTGTTTTCGACACAACAATGTCATTTTCTGCTCTCAGTCGAATTTTCAGTTTTCTTAAAGTCACAGTTTCTTTGGAATCGAACATTTTACAAATTGCTCTTCTAATCACTTCCTTGTCAAAACTATCTACTACTTTCTTTCTTCCTAGCGTCCTAGTCTTGATTGAACTGGACACTCCGTTAGCTTTAAGCACTTGTTTGAAAAAGCGTTTGCTTATACCCAATGCGTGAATAGTTCTCTTTTCTGGCTTTGAGATGCTTCGATACAGTTTTCCACGCTTAGCTTCTATGCAAAAATATTTATACACCTTTATTGCCACTGATTGCAATGTAAGGAACTTTACTTTTATACCCATTGACTAACAGATCACAAATTTAACGAAATTACCCAATAATTAGGATACGCCGTTGCACATAAATCACAACAAAACGACAGGAAATGGGATGCACCGGATATAAAATTATAACTATGACGCGTTTTATGTGTTTTTTAGTGCTTAAAACAGGGAAATTGGCGCGCATTACGTTCAAGATGACAAGTCCGTGGGTGCTCACTCATATGAAGCGGTAATTCCTCCAAATATATGGTTTGACCAAAATGCTTTAAATTTGTATACTTCAAATAAAGAATATTTAAAACTATACGTTTGTTGGTGAGGAAATGAATGTACTTCTTGGGACCAAAAAATCACAAGACCATATGCAAAATTTCAGCATTATCAATCAATTGGTTGCAGAGATATGGAATTTTAAACACCTTCAAAATATTTTGAAACGACCAATAGCACAACTTTGGGATGAAGATTCTGAGTGCCCGTTTTGCCTCTCGAGTTGTTGATTGTTAATATTTTGACAAAATAAACTCGTTAACTGGTTCAAAATGAGCGATGTGAAAAGAATTATCACTGATAGATGAGATACACTAAATTATATTGATGTCACGCTGATCAAAGTCTTACACATAATCAGCGAATCGTTTCAGGGGAAGAAGTATGTTTACAGCACTCAGAAAAAAAATATCACAAATAATCAACAACAGAAAAAAAAGAACAAAGAACAATATATGCCCCGAAGAAGGATCGAACCCGCACTCCTTGGCACAGCGCCTTGCCACGAGAAATCAAACACTATTTCAGCTTTCTAAAAATAAAATAGCTGTCGTTGGCGGTGTCATTCACGCATGCGTACTCATGACTATAGCATGGGGTTACGAACACAACTCAAGAATAAATTGTGTATCTGTATTTTCCTATTGAATGTCGTAAGAGGCGACAAAGGAGATTGATCGATGGCTTGACAAGCTGTCATTGTAAAAAGTATTGTTATGGAAACAGAGCCATAGATTTTAGAACAGTGGTCTCTGCAATATGTGCCATTTTGGCACGCAAGGTTTCTGTTTTCGAAATTGTGGTTCTGCCCTATGTGCCGTCTTTGGCTCGAAAGGACAATAGATAGATAGATAGATTTTCCTATTAAGACAAGTATCTCCCTGGAAAGGAAAGGACTGAATACTTGCGTTGTAGACAAACAGTTATAGGACCAATTCACTGATCTATCGCCTCGGAAGTTTCCCTCTATAATAATATTCATTTATTATTATCTATCTCCTTACACATCACCATCTTGTCGCACACACCACAGAGAGATGTCAAGAGTGGTCTTGTAGCCCTAGAAAGCACAATTTGGAGCAAAGCTATTTTTATTTATCAGTAGTTGATTTTGTTAGTCATCGATTATCATTGCTGGGTATACTCACACAGATGAAGTCACAAAGTGCACGGCTGGAACACATTCAACGTGAATGAATGTTAACTATGTTGGGCGGTACTGACTAGAGACACCAATATTGTGAAGATGAGATCTAGGTTGGGGCTACTGTAAATAAATTCTAGGCATTCAATTGTTCGGGCCAAATCTTATGTAAGAGTTACTGATAACCAGAGAGTTACTGATAAACAGAGTTACTTATAAACAGAGAGTTACTTATAACCAGCGAGTGACTGATAACCAGAGAGTTACTTACAACCAGAGAGTTACTGATAACCAGAGAGTTACTTATAAACAGAGAGTTACTTATAAACAGAGAGTTACTGAAAACCAGAGAGTTACTGAAAACCAGAGAGTTACTTATAACCAGCGAGTGACTGATAACCAGAGAGCTACTTACAACCAGAGAGTTACTGATAACCAGAGAGTTACTTATAACCAGCGAGTTACTTATAAACAGAGATTTACTTACAACCAGAGAGTTACTGAAAACCAGAAAGTTACTTATAAACAGAGAGTTACTTATAAACAGAGAGTTACTGATAAACAGAGAGTTACTGATAAACAGAGAGTTACTTATAAACAGAGAGTTACTGAAAACCAGAAAGTTACTTATAAACAGAGAGTTACTTATAAACAGAGTTACTGAAAACCAGAAAGTTACTGAAAACCAGAAAGTTACTTATAAACAGAGAGTTACTTATAAACAGAGAGTTACTGATAAACAGAGAGTTACTGATAAACAGAGAGTTACTTATAAACAGAGAGTTACTGAAAACCAGAAAGCTACTTATAAACAGAGAGTTACTTATAAACAGAGAGTTACTGAAAACCAGAAAGTTACTGAAAACCAGAAAGTTACTTATAAACAGAGAGTTACTTATAAACAGAGAGTTACTGATAAACAGAGAGTTACTGATAAACAGAGAGTTACTTATAAACAGAGAGTTACTGAAAACCAGAAAGTTACTTATAAACAGAGAGTTACTTATAAACAGAGAGTTACTGAAAAACCAGAAAGTTACTGAAAACCAGAAAGTTACTTATAAACAGAGAGTTACTTATAAACAGAGAGTTACTGATAAACAGAGAGTTACTGATAAACAGAGAGTTACTGAAAACCAGAAAGTTACTTATAAACAGAGATGTACTTATAACCAGCGAGTTATTGATAACCAGAGAGTTACTTACAACCAGAGAGTTACTGATAACCAGAGCATTACTGATAACCAGAGAGTTACTTATAATCAGAGAGGTACTTATAACCAGAGAGTTACTGATAACCAGAGATTTACTGATAAGCTGCTAGTTACTTATAACTTGCGAGTTACTGATAACCAGAAAGTTACTGATAACCAGAGAGTTACTGATAACCAGAGAGTTACTTATAACCAGAGGGTTACTTACAACAAGAGAGTTACTGATAACCAGAGGGTTACTTATAACCAGATAGTTACTTACAACCAGAGACTTACTTATAACCAGAGAGTTGTTTATAACCAGAGAATTACTGATAATTAGAGAGTTACTTATAACCAGACAGTTGCTTATAATTAGAGAGTTGCTTATAATTAGAGAGTTACTTATAACCTGCGAGTTACTTATAACCTGCGAGTTACTTATAACCTGCGAGTTACTTATAACCTGTGAGTTACTTATAACCTGCGAGTTACTTATAACCTGCGAGTTACTTATAACCTGCGAGTTACTTATGACCTGAGAGTTACTTATAAACCAGAGAGTTACTTATAACCAGGGAGCTACTTATAACCAGAGAGTTACTTATAACCTGCGAGTTAATTATAACCAGAGAGTTACTTATAACCCGAGAGTACTGATAATTAGAGAGTTACTTATAACCCGAGAGTACTGATAATTAGAGAGTTACTTATAACCCGAGAGTACTGATAATTAGAGAGTTACTTATAACCCGAGAGTACTGGTAATTAGAGAGTTACTTATAACCAGAGAGTTACTGATAATTAGAGAGTTACTTATAACCAGAGAGCATCTGATAATTAGAGAGTTACTTATAACCAGAGAGCATCTGATAATTAGAGAGTTACTTATAACCAGAGAGTTACTGATAATTAGAGAGTTACTTATAACCAGAGAGCATCTGATAATTAGAGAGTTACTTATAACCAGAGAGCATCTGATAATTAGAGAGTTACTTATAACCAGAGAGCATCTGATAATTAGAGAGTTACTTATAACCCGAGAGTACTGAAAATTAGAGAGTTACTTATAACCAGAGAGCTTCTGATAATTAGAGAGTTACTTATAACCAGAGAGCATCTGATAATTAGAGAGTTACTTATAACCAGAGAGCATCTGATGACTAGGAGGTTACTTATAACAAAAGATATATATATAACCAGAGGCACTCATCTTCAGATCTAGAAATAAAATAGTTAATAGCTGAAGTCGATGTCGTTAAATGAACTGATGGATCTGTTCTGCAATGCTCAAACTAGGAATGAAGTTTCTCGCGCTACAGAACTATATGGAGCTTGTTCTTCAAGAACTTCTAAAGTCAGCGATAGAACTGTTACAGAACTATATGGAGCTTGTTCTTCAAGAACGTATAAAGTCAGGGATAGAACCGTTACAGAACTATATGGAGTGTTCTTCAATAACTTCTAAAGTCAGGGACAGAACTGTTACAGAAATATATGGAACTTGTTCTTCAAGAACTTCTGAAGTCAGGGATAGAACCGTTACAGAACTATATGGAGTGGTCTTCAATAACTTCTAAAGTCAGGGACAGAACTGTTACAGAACTATATGGAGCTTGTTCTTCAAGAACTTCTAAAGTCAGGGATAGAACTATTACAGAACTATATGGAGTGTTCTTCAATAACTTCTAAAATCAGGGACAGAACTGCTACAGAACTATATGGAGCTTGTTCTTCAAGAACTTCTAAAGTCAGGGATAGAACCGTTACAGAACTATATGGAGCCTGTTCTTCAATAACTTCTAAAGTCAGGGACAGAACTGTTACAGAACTATATGGAGCGTGTTCTTCAATAACTTCTAAAATCAGGGACAGAACTGTTACAGAACTATATGGAGCTTGTTCTTCAATAACTTCTAAAGTCAGGGATAGAACTGTTACAGAACTATATGGAGCCTGTTCTTCAATAACTTCTAAAGTCAGAGATAGAACTGTTACAGAACTATATGGAGATTGTTCTTCAATAACTTCTAAAGTCAGGGATAGAACTGTTACAGAACTATATGGAGCTTGTTCTTCAATAACTTCTAAAGTCAGGGATAGAACTGTTACAGAACTATATGGAGCTTGTTCTTCAACAACTTCTAAAGTCAGGGATAGAACTGTTACAGAACTATATGGAGCTTGTTCTTCAAGAACTTCTAAAGTCAGGGATAGAACCGTTACAGAACTATATGGAGCTTGTTCTTCAATAACATCTAAAGTCAGGATAGAACCGTTACAGAACTATATGGAGCTTGCTCTTCAATAACATCTAAAGTCAGGGATAGAACTGTTACAGAACTATATGGAGCTTGTTCTTCAAGAACTTCTAAAGTCAGGGATAGAACTGTTACAGAACTATATGGAGCTTGCTCTTCAAGGACCTCCCGTGTGAGAATGATCGAGTGCCATCTCCGCAACGAAGATTGACTACCATGTAGCGCCATTCTGCTCTGTCTCTTGCTTTGATGGTGCAGGTTGTCATAGGCTTATTTATCCATCTTTTAATGATACTCGTCTATGTTAGTCTTGGTCTGCCTCTGCCTCGTTTACTTTGTATTTTCCCCTCCAGGATTATTTTTAGTAGGCTGTTGTGTCTTTTAACATGACCTAAAAATCGCATTTGTCTTGTTTTGAATTGTGCTTAGTAGTTCTCTGTTCATTTTTAGTTGTTTTAAGACTTCATCGTTTGTTTTCTTTTCCTTCCATCCAATTCTACCTATTCTTCTATATATCCACATTTCAAAGGCTTCAATTCTCTATTCTGTTTTGTTGCCTACTGTCCATGTTTCTGCACCATATAGGAATGTTGAGAAGACATAACATTTTGCTATTCTTAGTTTTAGAATAATGAACGATCACAAATTGTTAAACAGAGGTCTCGCCAAAATATTTCAATAATTTAATGTAGTCGACAGGTAAAAAAAAGCTAGGAATAGTACCCGCCATGGAATATATAAGGAAACAACAGATAAAATGGTTTGGTCACGTGACAAGGCAGAAAGAACAAAACACAACACAACGAGCTTTCAACAAACGTTGTGAGAACACCAGACCCAAGGGTCGACCACGAAAAAGATGGGTCGATGGAATATTAGAAGCACTAGGAAACATAACAGCAGCAGAGGCGAACAGAAGAGCAAAAGACCGCAAATTATATCTCCCCTCGTAGCTGAAAGGCAAATGAGGAAGTAAAGAAGAAGAAGAAGAAAAAGAAGAAGAAGAAGAAGACAGATAATCTTAACTGTGTAACCGAAAACTCCATAGCGATCCCCCTTAGAAAATTAGATCTAATGAGACGAGAGTCGAGTGGTTCCATATTACCTAGATAAATAGTCACGGTCACACGGGTTTGTGTCAGCGATCCAGATTCGAAAACGAGGTTGTGTCCTGTTATTCTAAGCTCATGACGCTGACCAGCGCAGATGGAAAAAGCATAATTCCCCAGTATGAAGCACTTCCGCCACACTCTAACGAAAGCACTGAAGATGGCTTCAGCTTGGATAATTGCGGTGCTGCTGATGACCGTGGATCCCTGATTGCAGCTAAGTTTTTTTTTCTAAATTATATTTCATTGACTATTCCGTATGCTCACTAGTTTTAGCTACTTTTTATAATGTAGTTAGATTCAGTTACATTTCTATTGTGTGTCCATTCGTTTTTTTATTTTTATTTTTATTTTATTTTTCCGAAGAAGACCGTTTGTAGGTCGAAACGCCATAGCTGTGCCTGAATCTGTAAAGCTGTCACAAAACACTGCGTTTAGCTTGTGTCCTTCAGCTCATGCGCACGAACTCCGTAGCACCGGCGAAGACTTCCACCCAACTCCTTAGTAGCTAAAACTAGTGAGCATACGGAATAGTCAATGAAATATAATTTAGAAAAAAAAAACTTAGCTGCAATCGGGGATCCACGGTCATCAGCAGCACCGCAATTATCCAAGCTGAAGCCATCTTCAGTGCTTTCGTTAGAGTGTGGCGGAAGTCCCTTACAACATGCGTGGCAGGCTACAGTACCTCTACTTCTCTCCTTTCCTGACAGCGGTCAACGCCCATACAGCCAATATGACTTATCATAGTAGACAGAATACAAGCAAGTCTTTCTGCCAACATAGTACGTTCTAACGTTCTATGGCAAACACAGTCGATAGAAACAGGTAAAAATAAGATCATAAATTGCTAAACAAAAATTTGCTCGGAATATTGAAATAAATGTACAAGAAGAAACCAAATCACTCATTAAGATATTGAAATAAATGTACAAGAAGAAACCAAATCATTCATTAAGATATTGAAATAAATGTACAAGAAGAAACCAAATCATTCATTAAGATATTGAAATAAATGTACAAGAAGAAAGCAAATCATTCATTAAGATATTGAAATAAATGTACAAGAAGAAAGCAAATCATTCATTAAGATATTGAAATAAATGTACAAGAAGAAACCAAATCATTCATTAAGATATTGAAATAAATGTACAAGAAGAAACCAAATTATTCATTAAGATATTGAAATAAATGTACAAGAAGAAACCAAATCATTCATTAAGATATTGAAATAAATGTACAAGAAGAAAGCAAATCATTCATTAAGATATTGAAATAAATGTACAAGAAGAAAGCAAATCATTCATTAAGATATTAAAATAAATGTACAAGAAGAAAGCAAATCACTCATTAAGATATTGAAATAAATGTACAAGAAGAAAGCAAATCATTCATTAAGATATTGAAATAAATGTACAAGAAGAAACCAAATCACTCATTAAGATGTTAGAAGAAAAGTCTAAAACGAAGTTAATTTTGATTTACATCCAAAAGCAATTAATTAAAATGTTTGAATATGTAACACGGCTACTAAAAACAATACCTCACAATAAACTAGATGCCACAACAAAGAAAAAGGCAAGACGCGTCCTAAGCATCAACAAATGAAACATTAACTAAACACTTACTATAAAGGTACAAGCCTGCAGAACTTTTATCACTGTCTCCAGTTGTCCTCAACGTTGCAAGGCAGGGAACACAGCAGAAGAGAACTCAATTCCTGCACTTTCTGATTTGTTTAATCCGAGTCATGCTTTCCCACAGCAAAACATTCGCTATTCTATCTCCAGAGTGCGTGAAGTGTGTGTGTGCGCGCCCGTGAGAGTGTTTATACATGATTTATCTGTACATCCACCACGATCAGAACTATACACCATTGACTACCTTAAGCTGATATATTAGTTTCGCTCTAAGCTGCGATACCACGCAACCAGCACTCCTTTTCAGTGCCAACAAGAAGTAAAAGAGACGAGAGGTTAGCACGAAAGTTCAACAGACTTGAGAGAGGTTTTCTGGGAGCCCGGAAATTTCTACTTTCTATTTTCGTCATGACCTTAGAATATTTTGAACTCTCTTTCTGGGAAATCCACTATGTTGTGGTTCTCAACCTATTTAAATTGCATACCCTGACCAGAGCTGCCTATATTTTAAGAGTTAAGATAGTTTCTGTTATTGCAGGTATGTATGCTCTAACTGTGATTGCTTCCAAAACATGAATCCTTACAGCGGAGCTACAGAAGATACAAGCTCTAGAGATGAAATATTACCGCCAGATTTTGGGCATCTCTTACATAGATCGTGTCACCAACGCACAGGTTGGCTAAAGGATGCAACAAGCAATTGGAGTTTACGATGATCTATTGTGAAGAAGCGTGATATGAAATAGTTTGGCCGCGTATCTCGATCCTCTGGCTTAGCAAAAACCATTCTGCAATGAAGTGTAAAAGAAGTGAGAAGAAGAGGTAGACAGAGAAAGAGATGGGAACTTACAGTGTGAACGTTGAGGAGAAGAAGAGGTAGACAGAGAAAGAGATGGGAACTTTACAGTGTGAACGTTGAGGAGAAGAAGAAGTAGACAGAGAAAGAGATGGCAACTTACAGGGTGAACATTGAGGAGAAGAAGAGGTAGAAAGAGAAAGAGATGGGAACTTACAGGGTGAACATTGAGGAGAAGAAGAGGTAGACAGAGAAAGAGATGGGAACTTACAGGGTGAACATTGAGGAGAAGAAGAGGCAGACAGAGAAAGAGATGGGAACTTACAGTGTGAACGTTGAGGAGAAGAAGAGGTAGACAGAGAAAGAGATGGGAACTTACAGTGTGAACGTTGAGGAGAAGAAGAAGTAGACAGAGAAAGAGATGGCAACTTACAGGGTGAACGTTGAGGAGAAGAAGAGGTAGACAGAGAAAGAGATGGGAACTTACAGGGTGAACATTGAGGAGAAGAAGAGGTAGACAGAGAAAGAGATGGGAACTTTACAGTGTGAACGTTGAGGAGAAGAAGAAGTAGACAGAGAAAGAGATGGCAACTTACAGGGTGAACATTGAGGAGAAGAAGAGGTAGAAAGAGAAAGAGATGGGAACTTACAGGGTGAACATTGAGGAGAAGAAGAGGTAGACAGAGAAAGAGATGGGAACTTACAGGGTGAACATTGAGGAGAAGAAGAGGCAGACAGAGAAAGAGATGGGAACTTACAGTGTGAACGTTGAGGAGAAGAAGAGGTAGACAGAGAAAGAGATGGGAACTTACAGTGTGAACGTTGAGGAGAAGAAGAAGTAGACAGAGAAAGAGATGGCAACTTACAGGGTGAACGTTGAGGAGAAGAAGAGGTAGACAGAGAAAGAGATGGGAACTTACAGGGTGAACATTGAGGAGAAGAAGAGGTAGACAGAGAAAGAGATGGGAACTTACAGGGTGAACATTGAGGAGAAGAAGAGGTAGACAGAGAAAGAGATGGGAACTTACAGGGTGAACATTGAGGAGAAGAAGAGGTAGACAGAGAAAGAGATGGGAACTTACAGGGTGAACGTTGAGGAGAAGAAGAGGTAGACAGAGAAAGAGATGGGAACTTACCGTGTGAACGTTGAGGAGAAGAAGAGGTAGACAGAGAAAGAGATGGGAACTTACAGGGTGAACGTTGAGGAGAAGAAGAGGTAGACAGAGAAAGAGATGGGAACTTACCGTGTGAACGTTGAGGAGAAGAAGAGGTAGACAGAGAAAGAGATGGGAACTTACAGGGTGAACGTTGAGGAGAAGAAGAGGTAGACAGAGAAAGAGATAGGAACTTACCGGTTGAACGTTGAGGAGAGGAAGAAGTAGACAGAGAAAGAGATGGCAACTTACCGTGTGAACGTTGAGGAGAAGAAGAGGTAGACAGAGAAAGAGATAGGAACTTACCGGTTGAACGTTGAGGAGAAGAAGAGGTAGACAGAGAAAGAGATGGCAACTTAATTTTGTGAACGCTCAGGACAAGGAGAGGTAATCCCATGATTATGCGTCCTCCTCCCTTCCTCCCCCTGTAACCAAGGCCGGGCTGGGCTGAGTTTGTGTGAGTCCCAAAGCTAAAAAGGTAAATGAAAAACGAACATACAACACCCCCCCCCCCCTCTTTTCCACCCCCAAGGGTAAAAATTAAGAAAATTAACACCACAAAGACTTATAAAACGTCTTCTTTTCTGTAGGTGGTCGTATATATTTTAACGAGTAGTTATTCCTCCCCACCCCCGCTTTTCCCCTTTTTAAAAACTATTTTCTGCGATACTATTTCTTGTAATAATTTGCGAGCAGAGGGATAAAAGGCAGAGTGTTTGAAAAGGGAAAGCCCATTTAGTTGAATGAAGTGTAGCTCAAAAGCGAATTTGGAAAATGTTATTGAGGCCCGTCGAATTGTGTGCAACTAAGTATATCTATCCTATGCCTAAATCTGGCCCTGTAACCCCAAGGGTCACTAGGGCACTGGGTGTCCGGTTAGCGCAATCGATAGGCGGTTGGCTTACCACGGCAACAGCCGGGGTTCGTACCCTGGCGAGGACACCTGGGTTTTACTAATTCCCTAAAAATTAGTACCTCTGAAGTCGGAGTAAATCTGCCTGCATGGCGAGGGGCATCCTGTAATGGGATACAACAGACTTTACACGCAAAATTCAGTCCCACAAAATTGAGTGGGTGGGACTTCGTCAGAGGTCAAAAGCTGACGAAAGCGAACGAACGAACGAACTAGGGCACTAATGACAGACTCTATCAGTGACGTATTCTCTATGATACCGCAGCTATCGCCGGTAGCCTGAACATATTAACGAAATACAAAAGGAAATAACAATGCAATTATATCTTTTTAATAATTATATTACAAATTTTCGAATATTCTATAACACATTTCGTAAGCCAATATGATTTATTTGCTTTGATTTGCATTTATTAAAGCAAGGTTTTACTCTGGCCACTATAACGTTTGTGAATGTTATAACTATTCTACATTGAAACCTCTAGGAGCCAGCGGTACATTTTTCCTCTATCCGGACCAAGTATTAACGACCTTGACATTCAAAAATGGGAATGAAAATAATACAGGGGGTGTTGCCGCTAGAATAAATACCGTTTCATGGGTTATTTTTAGCTCTAGCCAATCAGAATCGTCACAAAGTGAAAGTGAAAGTGAAGCTATGTCTGATTACCGGAACATCCTTAGCTATTTATAACTACGTTATGCGCATCAGCATCTGTAGAAGGACTTTTTCTGCTCTCAAGAGAATAAAATCTTATTGTCGCTCAAATCAGACACAAGAACGCTTATCTGATTTGGCATTAATATCCATTGAGAAATCATTCCCTCAGAAACTTAGAAACCAACCCAACAGTACTTTCAATGACAAAGTCATGAAAACATTTTCGTCCCAAACAAGACGGGTATAATTAACATAAATAAGTAAGTAATTTAAAATGTAGTGATGTCATTAGAAAATATTAATTTATGTTAGCCTACTGTATATAATGTATGTTTTTATTTATCATGTCAGCGGTAACCCAGACCCAAAACCAGTATACGCCACTGGACTCTATCAACCTTTCACTAGGGCACTAATGACGGACTCCATCAACCTTCCCCATTAATCTCTATCCAGTTATTATTTTGAACTTTGCAAACTCGAAGGATATCCATTCTCTGATGCTATGTCGCTATTTCTGTTTCTATTTACTTCTTCCTTTTATAACTCCCCACAGAATGGTCTTTGTCAGGCCAGGTAATCGAGGTATATGTCAAGTTTGAGTCCTTAAAAACTACTTAAATAAACCACACAAAATGAAACATCACATTTATTATACTAATTACTTAAATCTCATCTTATACTGTAAGTCGCATACGCTTTACTCCGGCCATTGTTCTTGTGGGCTTTGTCAGATCCTTCTAAGTGTCTGGGCATGTCGTACATCCAACTAGGGGTGCGCATACTCCATGTTGAGAATCATTGTACCAGCGGAATACCGCCGATTACTTATTACTGTGAAACTGAAAGCTTCCAATGAATAACGGCTCTTAAAATAATTTCACGCACAGGCTTCTCAACTTTTTAAAAATTTACTTTTAAACTTCTGAACTAAAAATGAAGGTGAAGTTTCATGCTGTATGAGAATGTAGTAATAAATGGCACCGTGTAGTAGCTGGAGGTGATGACATGAAAGAGCCCCGTCACGCCAAGTGGCGTTTAGGGAATATGGTGTTAGTGACCATAATTTTTACAGACCTTCACAGCACATTATTTTTGGGGTATTATGGTAAGTATTACGCCCGTGCCGCTTTACTTTCCCAGAAAAAATCCGGTACCCGTTTAAAGTTGGAGGAGCCAGGAAGCCATTGATAAGCATCGAACCCGATCTCTTGTCCTTAGTAGTCCAGTTCACTAACCACTGAGCTAACTCGGGGCCCGTGTTCTCCGATGTAAAGCTCTCACAATACACTTGAGAAATGAACAAAAAAAATATAGACAAACAGGAAGAAACGGTATGGTTACAGCTTTACATAATAAATTGACGACACAAATTAGAACGACGTTTCGGCTCAATAGGCCTTCAGCATGAACAAACATACAACACGCACACACAAATACCGTATTGAAAATAAAAATAATTTTCACCGAGAATGAAATTCTAGCTCGAAATCATTTTACTTTGTTTATTATTTTTTAATATTTTTTATTGTCCATTTATTCGTCCATTTATTCGTCCATTTATTACATAAAGCTTCAATCATACCGGTTTTTTTTTTTTTTCCTATTTTTTTTGGTCATTTCTCCTTAAAATTAGCTTCCCTACCAGACTTGGTTACCGACGTTCAGACAACTCGTGCACGATTCCCGCTGGGAGCTGTGTGAGTTGTACTCGTGGTTGGGAAAAGAAATATATCCTCCACGGTCAACCCAGCCGCTGGCAGAAATGGGTACCAAGGTAGCACTCTGGAAAGGTGAGGAATGCCTCCTCACTTCGTGAGTTTCGATGTTTGAAGCGACACTTTACAGAAGTCTCCGAACACTTTAGGATAAGCGGCCGAGCATAAATGGGGGAAAATTCGCTGCTGAGACGCCGATTCAAGTCTCGTACTTTACCTTTATCGTTAATTAGCTCTACTGCATCTTCGTACTTTTATGCATCTAGATGCATTTCCTTGCCTTGACCCTACACTGTGTTGAACTCGTTCCCACGATATCAGTTTTACGTACGCGCTGCAATTATTTCACCAGTTCCTTCATCCTCTCTTATAAGATCATTTAAGTCAATTCAAGGACATTAATCCAGTTAAATATAGCGGAATGACAGTGATTTAAGAAAATGTTTGGCTGAAGCGAGAGTGAGTTGATTAAAGACAACCTAGATAAACAATTATGGTCGCACGGTTTTGTTTGAGCGAGTTCCATTCGAAAACGAGGTTTTGTCCAGTGATATTGAGCACAGCCAACTATAGATTTACTAAGGCCCACGAGCAAAAAATAAAACCGGTTAACCCTACCAACAAGAGTGACGTTTTCAATTTTGCGAGCACAGGTAGTTGTTGGTAAAATGAAGTCAGCTGTCTAAAGCTCCTATAGTTGAAAACGTCACGCTAGTTGGTAGGTTTTCCTGTTTTATTTTCTGCCCACGGGCCTTAGTTGATCTATAGTTGGCTGTGGATTTAGTCTTAGCTCCGGACGTTCAACAGTGAAGATGGGAAAAGACAGAGGCAACTAGTGATATGAGAGCCGGTGATCTACAGAACATAGCTAGTGGTAGAGTTGTAGATTATTGTAGAACAGGATAACAAATATTGAGGGAGTTATAATAATGTTTGTCACTTTAGACACAGAAATTGACACCCGCAGTGGTAAAGTTGCTAGCACCTTCGCCAACCTTTCTAGGCAGCGTTTAGAAAAAACCAGAAAATGACAACTAAAACGAAGGCCGTAGTTTACAATGTCTGCATCATCAGTATTCCTTTGATATGGCAGCGAATCATGGACAACTTATGCAAAGTAAGAGAAAAGGTTTAATGCTTCCATATGCGATGCCACCGCCGTATTCTTGATATCACATGGAAGGACAAAGTGACAAACATGGAGTGTCCTCATTCACATAGGCCACCCGAAAATTTACACGCTGCTCAAACAACGTAGGTTGCGCTGGCTTGGCCATTTGCACCGTATGCAAGATGACCTGCATACTAACACTACCACAACTACTACGAGTACCATTAACCCTGCTATTACTCATACTACTACTAACACTACCACTACTACTACGAGTAGTAACCCTGCTATTACTCATACTACTACTACCACCACCACTACTACTACGAGTACCATTAACCCTGTTATTACTCATACTACTCCTACTCCACTACCACTACTACTTCTACTACTTCACCTACTCCTACAACCACTACTACACCTTCTACTACTCCTACTACTACTACTACTATACTACTACTACTACTACTACTACCACCACCACTACTCCCACTACCACTGCTGCTGCTACTACTACTACATCCTAAAGAGGATAGACAATTGAGGTATTATATGACTTAAATGATAGACATAACAGTAAAAGAAAGCAGCAAGAAAGGTCTCAGTCTGAATGATAAGAAAACAGAAGTAATGGCCATATGGCAGAAAAAATCATCACCATCATGCTGCATAAAATTAAACATGGACAAATCTTAAACAAGTGCAACATGTCAAATACTTAGGCACATCAAAAACATCAGATGAAAGTTGCACCATAGTAATAAAAAGCAGAATAGCTCAGGCCAAAATAGCATTTCAGAAAATAAAAAAAACTCTAATGCAACAAATCTATATCAATAGAAATGAGAAAGGGAGCTCATCGATGATATAAAGAGCCACTTCTGACATATGAATACAAATCGTGGATAGTAGACAATCAAATGAAAAGACGGTTAGATGCCAAAGATATGGGATTTCTAAGAAGAATATTGAAAGGTCCCTGAACAGCTAAAAAGACCAATGAAGAAATTCTCAAAGAGGCCAACACAAAAAGGGAGCTAATAAAAAACGTCAGAAAGAAACAATCAACATTTTTCGGGCATATCGTGAGAAGAAGAAAGTTGGAATACTTGGTTACAATTGGCAAAGTACAGGGAAAGAGAAATCGCAGACGACAAAGAGAGAAAATTCTAGATAGCATGGTGTCATGGCATGAAAAACAGTCAACAACAGAACTGATACGATGCACCGTAGATAGAAGATTGTGGAAGGACATGATCGCCTACGCCAACCAGTATGGCACATGATGATGATGATGATAGGACTCTTTAATAAAATAGTTAGCCAGTCCACGATATGAATGGTATGTGTATTGTCAATGTAAACAAACATGTACGTTATACAAATATATAGAGATATTCTATTAATCATGGGACATTTGAACCTAAGGGCGTCATCTCACCGGTCGCTGGTTCCATAACAACGATATATGGCTCTGACTGGTGTTCAGTAATAAATTGACAGTCATCAATCATCTTGTCTATATACAAGTGTTGAGTTTTTTTCTACGTCCTGATATATTGTCATCTCATCTGTATATGTACTGTAACTAGTTTGTTACAGAATAGTGGAACTGGGAAGACGTAGAGGAATTACCAAGAACGCTATATTGATATTAAGTCCTGAAGAATGGTGAATAGCTGAAGGATAGCCAACAAGCAGGCTATGAAATAATAATTTGTGTATTAATAACTTGTGAAGTAATGATTTGTGGAATAATAATTTGTGGAAAAATAATTTGTGGAATAATTTAGGGAATAATAATTTATGAAATAATAATTTGTAAAATAACAATTTGTGGAATAATAATTTGTGAAATAATAATTTGTGAAATAATAATTTGTGGAATAATTTATGGAATAATAATTTGTGAAATAATAATTTGCGGGATAATTTGTGGAATAATAATTTGTGGAATAATAATTCGTGAAATAATAATTTGTGGAAAATAATTTGTGAAATAATAATCTGTGGAATAATATTTTATGAAATAATAATTTATGAAATAATCCAAATGTGATGACTTCTGTTAAAAAGTGCGCTCAGAAAAATCGCTCGCCACATTCTGGCGCCTGCATCAGTGCATGAATGGCACACCACGACACAGAGGTATACCAGACTTTCAGAGCACAGGTCAGATATGGCACAAATCTGATGAGAGCTAAGGGAAGGCCCTGCTTGCCCGCTACATTGAGCAGACGGACCAAAGAAATGAGGCTGTAAGAATGAGGATACGGGGATCTTTGTCAAATTTGTGTAAGGATGTAGTGCTGGAAGAAGATCTCACAATCACAACCGATACCATTCGCGCGACACTTAAAAGGTCACACAACACTGCTCCTGGTCCAGATGGTGTTCGGTATGATGACATAGGCGATTTAGCTGATGACGACTTGACAACACTGGCCAATGAGTTTAATGTCAATATTCGGAGTGGCCAGATTAAGGAGGACTGGCTACACAGCTACTTACTACCGCTACCGAAGCCAAACAAGGACCATTCTCAGATCAGTGCCTACAGAATCATCACAATGCAGAACACTGCGGGCAAGCTGCTGGAGAAAATAGTTGCCCGTGTCCTCACCTGTCACCTTGAACAGAAACGCGCATTCCCACCCACACTCGGAGGTTATAGATATAACAAAGAGACATGGGCAGTATTTAATATATATTAGTAATAGAGTATTTAATTTTAATTTTGTTTTGCTGACCACGTTATCAGTAAACAATAAGTCGATGGCAGACACACGTTAGCATTAACTCCATATACACTGCATCCCTTACTTCGGGTTTTCTGTCTTCTTTATTTGTTTTTTAACTCCCATTTATACATTTAAAGAGTAGTCTTAAACTGTAGTCTCATTTTGATGAGGTAGCGTAGTGGTTAAGTTCGCTAGCTTTATTATCTAATTATTATTGACAAGTTCTGCATGCAGTATTCCTCATTTGACACAGTTTTCAAGGAAATATGTACTTGACCAACCGATTTCAAAAGCGTTAGATTAACCCATCCATGTTGATGATGGTCTTCCTTTCCTTGGAGCGATTGGGTGGGTGTAACGTACACTCCTATACAGTAGGGTGACAGCTTTACACAAAAGGATAAAACAAATTCATGACATTTCGGTCTACAGGAGGCCTTCTGCAATTACTTCAGCGCTGCAATTATTTCCCTGTTCCATTCTCTATATTTCCTTGCGCTCGCTCGATGACTACTACTCTTTTTTCGCTAATAAAAGGTTGTTTCTTCTTTTTCTTTCCTTCCTCATTTGCCTTTCAGCGTAGAAAAAAAAAAGTAAAGTACCCCTGTCACGCCAAGTGGCGTATAGGGAATATGATGTTAGTGACCATAAATTTTACAGACCTTCAGCACATGATTTTTGGGGTAATGTGGTCGGTATTACGCCCGTGCCGCTTCACTTTCCCAGAAAAAAATCAGGTACCAATTCAAGGCTGGGTGAACCCGGAAGCCGTCTGTTGGGTTCGAACCCTACCTTTTGTCCTTTGTAGTCCAGTTCACTAACCACTGAGCTATCGCGGCTCCCCCTTTCAGCGTCGAGGGGAGATATAATTTACGGCCTTTTGCTCTTCTGTTAGCTTCTGCTACTGTTATGTTTCCTAGTGTTTCTAATATTCCCTCAATAAATCTTTTTCGTGGTCGGCCCCTTGAGTCTGGTGTTCTCGCAATGTTTATTGAAGGCTCTTTGTGTTATGTTTTGATCTTTCTGCCTTGTCACGTGGCCAAACCGTTTTATCCATTGCTTCTTTATATATTCTATGGCGGGGATTATTTCTAACTTTTTCTTCAGTTCTTCATTTCTGATCTTATCTCTCAGGCTGTTTCCTATCATTCCTCTAACACATTTAATTAATCTCAAGTTATTTTTCTGATAGTTCTTGCATGTAGGGTCCAGGACTGCATCGGTAGCACAACGTTGAAATCCATCCATCCATCCATCCATCCATCCATCCATCCATCCATCCATCCATCCACCCACCCACCCACCCCCACCCACCCACCCATCCACCCACCCACCCACCCACCCATCCACCCACCCATCCAACCCCATCCATCCATCCATCCATCTATCTATGTATCTATCTCGCTCGCTCGTTTTTGTCTTCTTGTTAATAACAGAGTTGAAGGAAATTAGTCTGTGTAGCTATAACATTTATCTAATCTATATTTATAACTGCATCCTTTTCTTCTTTTATATCTACATCAGATAGTTAATGCTTATTGCGGCGTGTTGCTCCTTAGCTTCTAAGCTAAATGTTAAAAACGTATTTCTGTTTCTAGAGTTATTTCGGTATCGCTTTGATATCTACTCTCTAATATCTTTCTGATTCTCTTCTTTCCGTTATTATAGTAAAAATGACTGACCCCATAATGTGCCGCGTCATGGAAAAACACTATTATAAACCCTATTCCCCAATATCTATCTATCTATTGTCCTTTCGAGCCGAAGACGGCACATAGGGCAGAACCACAATCTCAAAAACAGAAATCTTGCTTGCCAAAATGGCACATATTGCAGAGATTTCTAAAATCTATGGCCCTGTTTCAATAACATTACATTTTATAATGACAGCTTGTCAAGCCATCGATCAATCTTCCTTAGTCTAGCCACCTCTTACGACATGACTGGAAGGTCACAGTGTCACTATTCTTTATTTCCCCATATACTTCCCCGTTATATTATATATATATATATATATATATATATATATATATATATATATATATATTCTTCTTTTCTTCCTCATCTGCCTTTCAGCGTCGAGGGGAGATATAATTTGCGGTCTTTTGCTCTTCTGTTCGTCTCTGCTGCTGTTATGTTTCCTAGTGCTTCTAATATTCCATCGACCCATCTTTTTCGTGGTCGACCCTTGGGTCTGGTGTTCTCACAACGTTTGTTGAAGGCCCGTTGTGTTGTGTTTTGTTCTTTCTGCTTGTCACGTGGCCAAACCATTTTATCTGTTGTTTCCTTATATATTATTCTATGGCGGGGGCTGTTCCTAGCTTTTTTCTCAGTTCTTCATTTCTGATCTTGTCTCTCAGACTGTTTCCTGTTATTCGTCTAACACATTTCATTTCTGTAGAGGTTATTTTTCTTATTGTTCTTGCATCTAGGGTCCAGGTCTGGCATTGGTAGCACAACGTTGGGATGAAGATTGTATTGTATAGTGCTCATTTTGCCTCCAGAGTTATTTCCTTGGACAATAGTGGTGATAACTGTCCAATGATTTGACAAGCTTTGTCGCATCTTGATTCTATCTCTGCTGTTTGAGAATTATCGTTTGTCATTAGACTTCCTAGGTATTTGAATTCCTCTACTTGTCTTAGTTGTCTGCCTTCTATAGTTATGCTGATGTTCTGTTTATTTTTGGCGACGTTCATGACTTCTGTTTTGTTGATGTTGATTTTCATGTTGTATTTTGTGCCTGAGATGTTGAGTTTGTTTAAGTGTTATTGTAGGTCTTCTGTTGTTTCATGTATTAGTGCCTGATCGTCCGCAAATAAAAGCTCGTTGATCTCCTCTGACTCTGATGGGTTGGCTAGCTTGCATATATGGTCCATTTATGTAATAAACAGTAGGGGGGATAGTACGCACCCCTGTCTTACACCTGATCTAACTTCGAAGTGGTCTGTGTAGCCTGCTGCTGTTCTGACCCTGCAGCTGCTGTTGATGTAGAGACTTTTAATAAGGTTGGTTAGATGTTGGCTTACTCCGTATGTTGTTAGTATCTGCCACAGTTGTTCTCTGTTTACTCTGTCGAATGCTTTTTCCTGGTCAATGAAGGCTATGTATAAGTTTTGATTGTGTTCTGTCGTTTTTTCTGCAGGCTGTTTTAATGTAAATTGTGTCATTGAAATGTGTCAGTACATCCTCTGTTTTTTTCGTAACCCCATTTGAGAATCGCTTAACTGTAGTTCTATTATTGGTCTCAGCCTTTTTTCCAAGATTTTGGCGTATAGCTTTCATACATGGCTGAGAAGAAATATACCTCTATATTGATTGCAGTCTCTTTTGCTACTTTTGCTCTTTTCCATATTGGTATGATGATTGCCTGTTGCCAGTCTTCTGGGGCTTGTTGTTGGTGCCATGGTGCATTAAATATTCTGTGCAGCCATTGCACTCCTGTTCCTCCTGCTGCTGCTATTATTTCTATTGGTATGTTATCTATCCCCGGCGCTTTATTTCTTGGTGCATATTTGATTACTTCTTCGATTTCCTCTTTCATGATGTTGGGTTCAGTATTTCTGAGTTCTAGCGTGGTTTTTGTTGTCTTATTGGTAGTTCTTATGTTTCACAGATCTTCAAAATATTCTTTCTATCTCTGTTGCATACATTGGTTATTTAACATTGGTTGTCCGTCTTTGTCATTTATCAGCTCAGTAGGATCATGGTTTTCTTTTCTCGCTCTTGCGGCTTTTACTGCTTTGTAGAAATCTATTGTGGCTGTCTTGAAGTCCCTGCTCATGTTTTGTCCGAATTCTGTCCAATTTCTTTGATCAAAATTTTAACTCTTTTTCGAACTAAGGCATATTTTTCATATTTTTCTTGGTTCATGTTCTCCCTCCAATTTTTAAACAGTTTCTTCTTTTCTTTAATTGCTTCTCTGATTGTTTTGTTCCACCACGGGGTACTCTTTTTCCCTTCTCTTGTTCTTAGCTTCGTTCCACAAACTGTTTTAGAGATGTTGGTTACTGTTTCCTTAAATTGTTTCCACTCTTCTTCTACTGTGCATGCTTCGTTAGAGAGTTTCTTGAATTCCTCTGTTAGTTTTTCTTCTTATTTATATTGTCTTTTCTTTTCGCTTCTTTTGTTTGTTTTCGTATATTCTCTTTATTTTTGGCTGTCTGAGTGTGATCATAACCATCTTGTGGTCCGTGTCGTCTGTGATATTAGGGATTGCTCTACTGTTGGTTACTCTTTTCTTGTTATGTTGTCTTGTTAGTATAAAATCTATCTGGCTTCTGCATGTTGTATCATTCCATTTGTATCAGGTGTATACTTGTGACTCTCTGTGTTTGAAGAATGTGTTGGTGATAAATAAATCATTTTGATTGCATAGTTCCAGCAGTCTGCTTCCTTTTTCGTTTATTTCAGCCGTTTTATCGCCAAAGGGTCATAAGATATCTCTGTTTTCACTGTTGCATTTCCCAAGCCTTCCATTAAAATCTCCCATCACTAACATGTCGTTGCTTTCGTCAATCTTGTTAACGATTTCACTCAATGTGTCGTAGAATTCTTCGCTGTCTCTTTCATTGTTGTTGCATGGTGCATAGATTTGAATGTAATTTGTTTTTAGATCGTCTTCTAGTAGTTTAATTGTGATAATTCTTTCTGAATGGTATTTTATTTCTAGAATGTTCTTTGCGTGTTCTGGGTCGATGATGAAACCTACTCTATGTGTTGCTCTTTCTGTGTTGTCGACTCCTGAGAATATTTTCGTGTTGTTCATGTGTGTTTTCTTCATCTGTTGTCCTTTTACTCTGTCCGCTAATCCTAGTATTTTAATTTTCCTTTTTGTCATTTCTTCTATACGTTCGACTTCTTTATCTTTTATCCCGCATATATTTATCGTTGCTACTTTATGTTTATCTATCTCCATCTTCTCTGTATTTCTCTGAGCATAAAACATTTATCCCTTACCGACCTGCTGAGTTAGTCGTAAGTTAAGGGCTTAACTTAAGAAAAACACACATTGGTGGTTTAGCCCGACTGATGTCCCCCCCCCCCCCCCACGTGTTTGATCGCTAAGGTCTCACATGCGATCTTTTACGATCTAAATATAAAACTTTAGCTGGTTACATTTAAAGAAGTACTTATCAGTTCTTATCCTCCTCCTTGGTAGAAAACTTTACACAACTTTTCGAAAATTATAATCCGTTGGAAACACTATATTCAATCACTTTAATCACACAAACTACTCTCCGAAATCAAAACAACCGCCATCATGGTCGCCATATATATATATATATATATATATATATATATATATATATATATATATATATAATATTGTAATTTGATACAAGTATTTCTTCCTGTGAGATGTTAATTGTTGATTAATTTGTATTTTGACATATTTTATTGTGTCAAATTCACACGCGAATTAAAGAAAATAGCGCTAGAGTAAATCAAATAATGAAACATTAATGTTTTCTAACAAGCTACGTATAGTTGTACATTTATTGTATAATTTTATCACAGCACTTAGAGGGATTTCCATACAACCCGTCTACTGGAACTATTCATAAATGCGCAGGAATACAATACACAGTTAATGAGGGTAATTAGTTGCGAGAGAGGTATCAGTATTAGATTATCACATTCTTTTGTGATGGAGCCATGGTTGTGATTTCAGTTATAATGTTATCTCTTGCTCTCTCTTTCTCTGTATCTCACTTTTTCACCCTCTCTGTTTCTCTCTTTCTCGCCCTCTCTCTTTCTCGCCCTCTCTCTTTCTCTGTACCTCTCTTTCTCACCCTCTCTCTTTCTCTGTATCCCTTTTTCTCACCCTCTCTCTTTCTCTGTATCTCTAACCCTATCTGTATCTCTCTTTCTCACCCTCTCTCTTTCTATGTATCTCTCTTTCTCACCCTCTCTCTTCCTCGCCCTCTCTCTTTCTCTGTATCTCTCTTTCTCACCCTCTCTGTATCTCTCCTTCTCACCCTCTCTCTTCCTCACCCTCTCTCTTTCTCTGTATCCCTTTTTCTCACCCTCTCTCTTTCTCTGTATCTCTCACCCTATCTGTATCTCTCTTTCTCACCCTCTCTCTTTCTCTGTATCTCTCTTTCTCACCCTCTCTGTATCTCTCCTTCTCACCCTCTCTCTTACTCACCCTCTCTCTTTCTCTGTATCTCTCTTTCTCACCCTCTCTGTATCTCTCTTTCTCACCCTCTCTCTTTCTCTGTATCTCTCTTTCTCACCCTCTCTGTATCTCTCTTTCTCACCCTCTCTGTATCTCTCTTTCTCACCCTCTCTCTTTCTCTGTATCTCTCTTTTTCACCCTCTCTCTCTTTCTCGCTCTCTCTTAACCTGTTAATTTTACTTCATTAATTTCTTACTTAGAGATGAGACCAGCAAAGCATACAATGAGTATACCGATACTGATGACGTCATTTAACCAAGACTTCGGTGATGGTTCTAGAACTGCCTTACCCATCTCGCAGAAAAAAAAGTAAAGATCAAGTAGGGACATAAAACCCGGTATTATAAAATGAAGTCGGGTGTAACATGCTGAAATGCGCGAAAGTGTATTTCGCGGTAAAACGAGAGAAATGCCCAACTCATGTTTTGTTTCACCCTCAGAAAATTGCATATATCAGCCAACATAACGATTTATATATCAGCAAACAAAACAATTTAAATATCAGCCAACACTAAAACACATATCAGCCAACAGAACAATTTTTATATTAGCCAACACATCAATGTATTTATCAGGCAACACAACAATTTATATATCAGCCAACACAATAATTTATATATCAGCCAACACAATAATTTATATATCAGCCAACACAATAATTTATATATCAGCCAACACAATAATTTATATATCAGTCAACACAATAATTTATATATCAGCCAACACAAAAACTTAGATCAGCCAGCACTAGAACTTAGATCAGCCAGCACAACAACTTAGATCAGTCAACATAGCAACTTAGATCAGTCAACACAATAACTTAGATCAGTCAACATAGCAACTTAGATCAGTCAACACAGCAACTTAGATCAGTCAACATAGTAACTTAGATCAGTCAACACAGCAACTTAGATCAGTCAACAGAGCAACTTAGATCAGTCAACACAACAACTTAGGTCAGTCAACATAGCAACTTAGATCAGTCTATACAGCAACTTAGATCAGTCAGACACAGCAACTTAGATCAGTCAACACAACAACTTAGATCAGTCAACACAACAACTTAGATCAGTCAACAAAGCAACTTAGATCAGTCAACACAGCAACTTAAATCAGTCAACATAGCAACTTAGATCAGTCAACACAGCAACTTAGATCAGTCAACATATCAACTTAGATCAGTCAACACAGCAACTTAGATCAGTCAACATATCAACTTAGATCAGTCAACACAGCAACTTAGATCAGTCAACATATCAACTTAGATCAGTCAACACAGCAACTTAGATCAGCCAACACATCAACTTAGATCAGTCATCACAACAACTTAGATCAGCCAACACAACAACTTTTTATCAGCCAACACAACAACTTAGATCAGCTAACACAACAACTTAGATCAGCCAACACAGCAACTTAGATCAGTCAACACAGCAACTTAGATCAGCCAATACGACAACTTTTTATCAGCCAACACAACAACTTAGATCAGCTAACACAACAACTTAGATCAGCCAACACAGCAACTTAGATCAGTCAACACAGCAACTTAGATCAGCCAATACGACAACTTTTTATCAGCCAACACAACAACTTAGATCAGCCAACACAACTTTTATCATCCAACACAACTTGAATCAGCCAACACAGCAACTTAGAACAGCCAACACAATAACTTTTTATCAGCCAATACAACTTAGATCAGCCAACACAACTACTTAGATCATCTTATTTCAATAGACTCGCAAACAACACCAAGTTCATCTTGTACCCAATCATTTTTGGTTAATTCTGAAAGTGTTGACATTCACATTTCAACGGTACCTTTTCGATATACACTAGATTCTTGTGAAGCGGCGTAGAGTTGGTGCTCAATCTGCTAGTTAGATTGTCCGGGTTTAAACCCTGATCAAACCCTGCATAACAAGCTGTGATGACCTCATACTTGTCCGTGATCAATGTTAGTCTAAACCTCTAAATTCATAACAGTACCTGATCGCACCTGAAGAAGAAGAAAGAAAGAAAGAAAGAAAGAAAGAAAGAAAGAAGAAAGAAAGAAAGAAAGAAAGAAAGAAAGAAAAAGAAAAAGATGACGACTAGGAGGGAGAGGAGGAAGAAGAGGATGGGGGATGAAGAGGTGGAAGAACAGGAGGAGGAAGGAGAAAAACAGGAGGACGAGGAAGAAGAAGTAAAATAATACGCCCTAACTGTGGGATATTTTTTTGTTAATTTGCACGGCTTGATTTTTCCACCATCATCTGAAAATTTGTACCGGAGACTTCCCTGACAAAAGAAGGAGCCCGTTGTAACCTGGTCACCTCACTCATAAATGCATCATTCACCATCATCATGAACATGTTTCTGCTGGCGCACGCGATGACGCCCCTTCACAAATGTATCTCTAATGTTGTTGCGGCAGTAATGGAGGACAGTAACACTTATTCATCGAGACGTCACTTACCTTAACGTGTACCATTTTAATTTCATGTCCTCTTACCATGCTTCTTCTCCTTCATCATAGCGTTCGCCCGTTAAGACAGCGTAGATGCGCTGAGTCGCAGATTTAAGGCGTAAAGTCGATATAATTGCGCCTTTCGACCTGATATATCCATCTTCATCATCATCATCATCATGTGCCATACCGGTTGGCGTAGGTGATTATGTCCCTCCACAATCTTCTATCTACAGTGCATCGTATCAGTTCTGTTGTTGACTGTTTTCCATGCCATGACACCAAGCTATCCAGTATTTTCTCTCTTTGTTGTCCGCGATCTCTCTTTCCTTTTATTTTGCCAGTTGTATCCATCTTCAACACAAGTAAATTACATAATAATTTCCCATGGCCAGCGGTCATTTTATCAACATCTGTCCTTTAACGTGCTCAAAGTGTTTCCTGTGCATCTTTTCGCCGTTATTCGAGAGGGATAGATGTCGGATATCATTATACAAAAACTGAGGAGATAATAAAAAGACGAGAAAATCAAGGATTCGAATTGTCTGTGGCGAGGTTCGAATCTGGGACCTTCTTGTCTAGAGATCGGTGCCTTACCACTAGACCCACCGGTCCCCGAACCAAGCTTAACTCTTTCAGTACGGAAGCTTTTTATCAATGCAGCGGAAGAGATTGCAGAGAGAATACTTGTCATGGTTTTAAAAAGTCTATCTACATATTTATATTTATCTAATACATACCATATTATATATGAATTGTTAAATAATTAAACAAGGAATTAGATTTCACCAATACTAAGATGATACAAGGCATGTACAAAGAATAAGGTTTGTTGACGGTTCATGCTAATCAAAATGAGATGACGCACAGTGCGTTGATACGTACCGAAATAGTTAATTCAGTATTTATATAGAGCTACTATGCAATCCATTTTTGACAATAGAAACAAGAATAGAGTTCTTAAATGTTACGTAGAGCCAGTCTTAACATACGGGTGCGAGTCATGGACAATAGGACAACAGACAAGAAAATCACTGGAGTCTGTAGAAATGTGGTTTTACAGAAGAATGTTGAGAATACCATGGACAGCTAAGAAGAGTAATGAAGATGTTCTGAGAGAGGCCAAAGCAAAAAGAGAGCTAATTTCTAATATTAGGAAGAAACAATCATCATTTTTTGGCCATGTAATGAGAAGAGAACAACTGGAGTATATTGTAACAACTCGAAAAATTGAGGGACTAAGAGATAGAGGGAAGCAAAGAGAAAAAATAACAGACGGCTTAAGAGAATGGCTTGGCAGAAGGTCAACAACAGAAATGATAAATAGCTGCCAAGATCGAAAGTTGTGGAGAGACATGATCACCTACGCCACTAGGCCCGGTACTTGATGATGATGATGATATAAACCTACATACCAATCAAACTTGCTTGACGCAACTTACCGGTTATACAAAGTATGGATGATTGTTCCTATTGTTTCAGAATATGAACACGTCCTTTGTAATTACCGTTGACTAATCTAACAGATTGGTAATTACGACGGTGTCGGCACGTTTATGCTTGTTATTGTATATGAAACCTTCCTTATTATTATAACTCCATTTTTATTGTCCCCAATAATCTTCTTAATTGTCCATTAATTGTTCATGACTCACATCCATATGATAGAACAGGATATATGTAACGTTGAGGAACTCTGTTTTTCTCACCTCTAATGACAGACCAATCGGGAAGTTCTCAAAGAGGTCCAACACAAAAAGGGAGTTCCTAAAAAACATCAGAAAGAAGCAATCAACATTTTTCGGGCACATCATGAGAAGAGGAAAGTTGGAATACTTGGTTACAACTGGCAAAATAAAAGGAAAGAGAGATCGCTGACGACAAAGAGAGAAAATACTGGATAGCTTGGTTTCGTGGCATGGAAAACAGTCAACAACAGAACTGATACGATGCACTGTAGATAGAAGATTGTGGAAGGACATGATCGTCTACGCCAACTTGTATGGCACATGATGATGAATGACAGAGAGATTGTATGAAGTACTCCGTTTCCGGTTGGATCCAAAATGGAGGATTTGTTTTTCTCCCGCTTGGTATAGAACTGTTGATCAGAGGTTTAACAACCCACTATCGTAAAAACGCTTTTGTTAATGAGACGTAGATAAAATATCTTTATGAGGATTGAAAACTGCTAGAATAAAAATTTAGATAAGAGAAAGAGTGTATGGGTCTATGCCCTATGGGCCGGCTACGGTTCGAAAGGTCAATAGATAGACTGACAGAGGCTTGTTTTAAAAAGTTGTTTCTCATTTTATTACTACCCATACCAGTGACGTATTCTCTATGGTACCTCAGCTACCGCCGGTAGCCTGAACATATTAACGAAATACAAAAGGAAATGATAATTTATTATATTTTTTTAAAAATAATTATATTACAAAATTTCGAATATTCTATTACAGATTTCGTAGGCCAAAATGATTTATTTGCATTGATTTGCATTTATTAAAGCAAGGCTTTTCTTTGGCCACTATAACGTTTGTGAATGTTATAACTATTCTACATCGAAACCTCTAGAAGCAAGTGGTACATTTTTCCTCTATCCACACCAAGTATTAACGACCTTGACATTCAAAAATGGGAATCAAAATAATATAGGGGGGGGGGGTGTTGCCGCTAGAATGAATACGGTTTTGTGGGTTATTTTTAGCTCTAGCCAATCAGAATCGTCACAAAGTGAAAGTGAACCTACTTCCTTAGTTATTTATAACTACGTTATGCGCATCAGCATCTGTAGAAAGAACTTTTTTCTGCTCTCAAGAGAATCAAATCGTATTGTCGCTCAACTCAGACACAAGAACGATTATCTGGTTTGGCATTAATGTCCATTGAGAAATCATTCCCTCAGAAACTTAGAAACCAACCCAACAGTACTTTCAATGACAAAGTCATCAAGACATTTTCGTCCCAAACAAGACGGATATAATTAGCATAAATAAGTAAGTAATTTAAAATGTAGTGATGTCATTAGAAAATATTACTTTAAGTTAGCCTACTGCATATAATGTATGTTTTTATTTATTATGTCAGCGGTAACCCAGACCACAAAACCAGTATACGCCTCTGACCCACACACACTTTCGGAAGTCTCGGACCTCTACTCACGAAAAAAAAAAGCTGCTTGAAAAAAATAACAATCTTTAATTAAATCTTAATTGCGGGTTCACTAACAAGCTAAAAAAAATAACAATCTTTAATTAAATCTTAATTGCGGGTTCACTAACAAGCTAAAAAAATAACAATCTTTAATTAAATCTTAATTGCGGGTTCACTAACAAGCTAAAAAAAATAACAATCTTTAATTAAATCTTAATTGCGGGTTCACTAACAAGCTAAAAAAATAACAATCTTTAATTAAATCTTAATTGCGGGTTCACTAACAAGCTAAAAAAATAACAATCTTTAATTAAATCTTAATTGCGAGTTCACTAACAAGCTAAAAAAATAACTATCTTTAATTAAATCTTAATTGCGGGTTCACTAACAAGCTAAAAAAATAACTATCTTTAATTAAATCTTAATTGCGGGTTCACTAACAAGCTAAAAAAATAACAATCTTTAATTAAATCTTAATTGCGGGTTCACTAACAAGCTAAAAAAATAACTATCTTTAATTAAATCTTAATTGCGGGTTCACTAACAAGCTAAAAAAATAACTATCTTTAATTAAATCTTAATTGCGGGTTCACTAACAAGCTAAAAAAATAACTATCTTTAATTAAATCTTAATTGCGGGTTCACTAACAAGCTAAAAAAATAACAATCTTTAATTAAATCTTAATTGCGGGTTCACTAACAAGCTAAAAAAATAACAATCTTTAATTAAATCTTAATTGCGGGTTCACTAACAAGCCAAGGAATGTTTTTTAGCGCTGACACATCTGGCAGGTAATTTCACTCTTAGAGCACTCAATTTATTCTGGTTAAGTCCCCTTGTTTCAATTAACATGTCTTCCCACGTGCATACCACGTGACTGAGAGAAGATTGTTATGGCCATGGGTGTCCATCAAGCAAGATTTATTTACAAAATGCAAGTAAATAAGGGTTCCCTTAGTGCATAAAGGTTGATGACGAAAACGAAGTTAGTGCTCATATTTTTCATGAGCAGTGGCAGATTGTGTAGGTTTTAGGTCAGTATGAGACAAGACGCCTCACTTTATCAATATAAAATATATGGTACCTCTCACCTCATCTGGACGTTCACACCTCAGGTGGGCGTGGATGCATTTTGTCGTTAGTTTTACGGCAATTTTGCTATATCTACGCCTTTCGGCCCGACACATCCGATTTCAGTATGGTTGGATTTGCTCAACAATTGTGGTCGAACAGCGTCTATTTTGGTTGGCCTACCCTTTTCAACTTTTAAATTCCAATGGCCCTTTAACGTGCGCTAATGCACAAGTGGCCTCTTTTTATCACTATTACCCGAGAGAGGATTAGGCATCGGATCTGACTACCCGAGAGAGGGCTAGACATGGGATCTGACAACCCTGAGAGGGCTAGACATGGGATCTGACAACCCAGAGAGGGCTAGACATGGGATCTGACTACCCGAGAGAGGGCTAGACATGGGATCTGACAACCCAGAGAGGGCTAGACATCGGATCTGACTACCCAGAGAGGGCTAGACATCGGATCTGACAACCCAGAGAGGGCTAGACATCGCATCTCACTTTCCACAGAGGGCTAGACATCGCATCTCACTTTCCACAGAGGGCTAGATATCGCATCTCACTTTCCACAGAGGGCTAGACATCGCATCTCACTTTCCACAGAGGGCTAGACATCGCATCTCACTGCCCAGAGAGGGCTAGACATGGGATCTGACTACCCGAGAGAGGGCTAGACATCGGATCTGACAACCCAGAGAGGGCTAGACATCGCATCTCACTTTCCACAGAGGGCTAGACATCGCATCTCACTGCCCAGAGAGGGCTAGACATGGGATCTGACTACCCGAAAGAGGGCTAGACATGGGATCTGACAACCCGAGAGAGGGCTAGACATGGGATCTGACAACCCAGAGAGAGGGCTAGACATGGGATCTGACAACCCAGAGAGAGGGTTAGACATGGGATCTGACAACCCAGAGAGAGGGTTAGACATGGGATCTGACAACCCAGAGAGAGGGTTAGACATGGGATCTGACAACCCAGAGAGAGGGTTAGACATGGGATCTGACAACCCAGAGAGAGGGTTAGACATGGGATCTGACAACCCAGAGAGAGGGTTAGACATGGGATCTGACAACCCAGAGAGAGGGTTAGACATGGGATCTGACAACCCAGAGAGAGGGTTAGACATGGGATCTGACAACCCAGAGAGGGCTAGACATGGGATCTGACAACCCAGAAAGAGGGCTAGACATGGGATCTGACAACCCAGAGAGGGCTAGACATCGGATCTGACTACCCGAGAGAGGGCTAGACATGGGATCTGACAACCCAGAGAGGGCTAGACATGGGATCTGACTACCCGAGAGAGGGCTAGACATGGGATCTGACAACCCAGAGAGGGCTAGACATGGGATCTGACAACCCAGAGAGAGGGCTAGACATGGGATCTGACAACCCAGAGAGAGGGCTAGACATGGGATCTGACAACCCAGAGAGAGGGCTAGACATGGGATCTGACTACCCGAGAGAGGGCTAGACATGGGATCTGACAACCCAGAGAGGGCTAGACATGGGATCTGACAACCCAGAGAGAGGGTTAGACATGGGATCTGACAACCCAGAGAGAGGGCTAGACATGGGATCTGACTACCCGAGAGAGGGCTAGACATGGGATCTGACAACCCAGAGAGAGGGCTAGACATGGGATCTGACAACCCAGAGAGGGCTAGACATGGGATCTGACAACCCAGAGAGGGCTAGACATGGGATCTGACAACCCAGAGAGGGCTAGACATGGGATCTGACTACCCAGAGAGAGGGCTAGACATGGGATCTGACTACCCGAGAGAGGGCTAGACATGGGATCTGACAACCCAGAGAGAGGGCTAGACATGGGATCTGACAACCCAGAGAGAGGGCTAGACATGGGATCTGACTACCCGAGAGAGGGCTAGACATGGGATCTGACAACCCAGAGAGGGCTAGACATGGGATCTGACTACCCGAGAGAGGGCTAGACATCGGATCTGACAACCCAGAGAGGGCTAGACATCGGATCTGACTACCCAGAGAGGGCTAGACATCGGATCTGACAACCCAGAGAGGGCTAGACATCGCATCTCACTTTCCACAGAGGGCTAGACATCGCATCTCACTTTCCACAGAGGGCTAGATATCGCATCTCACTTTCCACAGAGGGCTAGACATCGCATCTCACTTTCCACAGAGGGCTAGACATCGCATCTCACTGCCCAGAGAGGGCTAGACATGGGATCTGACTACCCGAGAGAGGGCTAGACATCGGATCTGACAACCCAGAGAGGGCTAGACATCGCATCTCACTTTCCACAGAGGGCTAGACATCGCATCTCACTGCCCAGAGAGGGCTAGACATGGGATCTGACTACCCGAAAGAGGGCTAGACATGGGATCTGACAACCCAGAGAGAGGGCTAGACATGGGATCTGACAACCCAGAGAGAGGGCTAGACATGGGATCTGACAACCCAGAGAGAGGGTTAGACATGGGATCTGACAACCCAGAGAGAGGGTTAGCCATGGGATCTGACAACCCAGAGAGAGGGTTAGACATGGGATCTGACAACCCAGAGAGAGGGTTAGACATGGGATCTGACAACCCAGAGAGAGGGTTAGACATGGGATCTGACAACCCAGAGAGAGGGTTAGACATGGGATCTGACAACCCAGAGAGAGGGTTAGACATGGGATCTGACAACCCAGAGAGAGGGTTAGACATGGGATCTGACAACCCAGAGAGGGCTAGACATGGGATCTGACAACCCAGAAAGAGGGCTAGACATGGGATCTGACAACCCAGAGAGGGCTAGACATCGGATCTGACTACCCGAGAGAGGGCTAGACATGGGATCTGACAACCCAGAGAGGGCTAGACATGGGATCTGACTACCCGAGAGAGGGCTAGACATGGGATCTGACAACCCAGAGAGGGCTAGACATGGGATCTGACAACCCAGAGAGAGGGCTAGACATGGGATCTGACAACCCAGAGAGAGGGCTAGACATGGGATCTGACAACCCAGAGAGAGGGCTAGACATGGGATCTGACTACCCGAGAGAGGGCTAGACATGGGATCTGACAACCCAGAGAGGGCTAGACATGGGATCTGACAACCCAGAGAGAGGGTTAGACATGGGATCTGACAACCCAGAGAGAGGGCTAGACATGGGATCTGACTACCCGAGAGAGGGCTAGACATGGGATCTGACAACCCAGAGAGAGGGCTAGACATGGGATCTGACAACCCAGAGAGGGCTAGACATGGGATCTGACAACCCAGAGAGGGCTAGACATGGGATCTGACAACCCAGAGAGGGCTAGACATGGGATCTGACTACCCAGAGAGAGGGCTAGACATGGGATCTGACTACCCGAGAGAGGGCTAGACATGGGATCTGACAACCCAGAGAGAGGGCTAGACATGGGATCTGACAACCCAGAGAGAGGGCTAGACATGGGATCTGACTACCCGAGAGAGGGCTAGACATGGGATCTGACAACCCAGAGAGGGCTAGACATGGGATCTGACTACCCGAGAGAGGGCTAGACATCGGATCTGACAACCCAGAGAGGGCTAGACATCGGATCTGACAACCCAGAGAGGGCTAGACATCGGATCTGACAACCCAGAGAGGGCTAAACATGGGATCTGACTACCCGAGAGAGGGCTAGACATCGGATCTCACTACCCAGAGAAGACTAGACATCGCATCCCACTATCCAGAGAGGGCTAGACATTGGATCTCACTACCGAGAGAGAGATAGACATTTGATCTCACTGCCCAGAGAGTTCTAGGCATCGGATCTCACTACCCAGAGAGGGCTATACATAGGATCTAACTACCCGAGAGAGCTAGACATCGGATCTCACTACCCAAAGAGGGCTAGACATGGGATCTCACTACCCAGAGGGGGTTAGACATCGGATCTCACAACCCGAGAGAGCTAGACATCGAATCTAACTACCCAGAAAGGGCCAGACATCGGATCTAACTATCCAGAAAGGGCCAGACATCGGATCTAACTATCCAGAAAGGGCCAGACATCGAATCTAACTATCCAGAAAGGGCCAGACATCGGATCTAACTATCCAGAGACCGATGGAGGGGAAGGCCACGAAGAAACCACAGATTCGAAATGAAAAATATCTATACGCCACGAACTGGAACCTTCCTGTGCACAGGCCGACGGTTGTCCTCTAGACCACCCGGACCGCCTCTCTGGCTCCAATCTTAAGAAACAGAGTGAACCCAAAAACCCTGTCATTTCGAAAAAAAAATTCCAACTTTCGAGAAACGAACTCAATATACACACATATAAGTTTTAATATAACTATATCCACACGGCATTTTCCCATTACTGTGATCTGCCAGGAGGGAATTTTAGGACTGGGAGAGTAAAGACCGCTTGTACAGTGCAGTCGCTGCGAGGTGTTCGAGTCTGAGTTTTTATTTCACCGTCGAGAGAGAAAAAAAACTTTTGACCCTAAAGGGACTAGAACCCGCATTCTTCTGGTTTGGAGCCCGACAGGTTATCGATTCAGCCACGCGGACTCTTTAAAAGGTTTCATGAAAGGCTACAGATGAATAGCTTTGCGTACATAAATGTAATAGACTCAAGATGTACAACTAAGTGGAGATACACACAGTGGGTAACTTGTACACAACGATGTTAGATAAATCACGTGCTCAAAACGAAAAACAAATGATTACAAGAACTGCTATATAATGGACTCCGGTGAATGAGTACACTGAGGCAGATTAAAGACAACCATGCGGGGAGAATGGCACAGAGGAAGTGAATTGTTGAGATTTTTATGGGAATTAAAGGCGTTCTGGTGTGATACCGACCACACCACCCAACAATAGGCCGTGGCCAAGGAAAAATATGGTCTAACAACATATTCCCCAAACGCCTAGCTCCAGTGAATGAGTACACAGAAGCAGATTAAAGACAACCTGGTGGGAAAAAAAGGCACAGGAAGTGAATTGAGTGGGCCAGACATGGACACTGCAATATATGGCCACCTGCTGCAGGAAGAAATAAACATTATAATTGCTTTACGAAGAAGCCGCAAATGGAGATACAAAATATATGCTTTGTCGGTACGTGACGGAGAAGAAGAAGAACGACAAAGAGAAGAATACAAAAAAGAAGATGGAGAGAACAAGAAGAGGAACAACAAGAAGTACAAGAAGAATTCAAGAATAACAACAAGGAAACAAGAAGGGAAGGAAGAAGAAGGGTCAGAACAAGAAGGACAATAAGAAGATGGGAAAAGAAGGAGAAAGACGAGAACAAGGACAATAAGAAGATGGGAAAAGAAGATGAAGGATCAGAACAAGAAGGACAATAAAAAGATGGGAAAAGAAGGAGAAAGACGAGAACAAGGACAATAAGAAAATGTGAAGGAGAAGGACGAGAGCAAAACTAACAAGAAGAATTTGATGTGATATTGTTCTATTTTTCTTTCTCTTGTTGACGTACCTACACAGCCATTCTTTGTGACGTCCGAACAACCGTGCATGTTTAGATCATTGCCATCTATTTTAAATGTCTGTCCACTGAGAGGGCCACCCAAAGGTTGTGACGTTTCAGCATTGCAAACAGAGGTGGTTGTGGGTAAAATGACGTCAGCTGTCTATAGCTAACATACCTCAAGACTCTACAAGCATTGGGGTGTTTTGGGGAAAACCCTCTCAGCGGGCAGGCTCTGAGATATCCGGGGCGACGTTCAGATATAACAATATAAACACTGATCATTTAAATATTTGCTCGCTCGTGCTATTTGCTTCTAGAACTCTAATGTTTTACACGGGTCAATGTTCCAATCTATGCTTTAAAGCATTCCCAAAAAACATTGCACTTATATAGACGCCACTTCCAATCATGATGCAACTTTCAGCGATTTCAAGGAAAACGAACTTTTAATTAAAAGCACTAGATTAAAAGGATAAGATTTCATTCATCTCTGAAGGGAAAAATTCAGAGAGAAAAATGCCTCCCTCGTCTTTAACACATCCATCAATTCTATAATTTCCCGAAAAGCATCTTGTTGCTGTGATCTTCTTCTTCTTCTTTCCTTCCTCATTTGCCTTTCAGCGTCGAGGGGAGATATAATTTGCGGTTTTTTTGTTTTTCTGTTCGCCTCTGCTGCTGTTTTGTTTCCTGGTGCTTCTAATATTCCATCGATCCATCATTTTTCGTGGTCGACCATTTTATCTGGTATTCTCACAACGTTTGTTGAAGGCTCGTTGTGTTGTGTTGTGTTTTGATCTTTCTGCCTTATCACGTGGCCAAGCCATTTTATCGGTTTTTTTTCTTTATATATTCTATGGCGGGGGCTATTCAGAGCTAGTTGCTGTGATGAAGTGAAATATTAGGATTGAGGCAAAGAAATGAACATAAATGTATAAAATTGCGAAGCTGCAGTAAAGATAATTGCGGGGAGAAAAAAACAAAATAAATAGAAAAACGGTGTGGTTAAAGCTTCACGTAACAAGAGGACAACACAAATCAGAACGACGTTTCGGTTCGATAGGCCTTCAGCAGGAACAAACATACAACACACAAATTTACATTTTTTTTAAAAAGTAACAAAAGTATAATTTAATGTCATCATCATCAAGTACCGGGCCTACTGGCGTAGGTGATCATGTCTCTCCACAACTTTCGATCTCGGCAGCTATTTATCATTTCTGTTGTTGACCTTCTGCCAAGCCATTCTCTTAAGCTGGCTGTTATTTTTTCTCTTTGCTTCCCTTTATCTCTTCGTCCCTCAATTTTTTCCAGTTGTTACAATATATTCCAGTTGTTCTCTTCTCATTACATGACCAAAAAATGATGATGGTTTCTTCCTAATATTGGAAATTAGCTCTCTTTTTGCTTTGACCTCTCTCAGAACATCTTCATTACTCTTCTTAGCTGCCCATGGCACTCTCAAAATTCTTCTGTAAAACCACATTTCTACAGACTCTAGTGATTTTCTTGTCTGTTGTCCTATTGTCCATGATTCTCATCCAAGACTGGCTCTACATAACATTTAAGAACTCTTTCTCTAGTTTCTATTGTCAAAAATAGATTGCATAGTATCTTCCTCATTTTTTTTTAAAGCTGCTTTTGCCTGAGTCAAACTAATAAAAAAAATATAATAATTTATTAAATGCAATATTTAATTAAATTATTTTTTATTTGTTAATTAAATTTTTTTTTAATTACATATTTGTGTGTGTTATATGTTTGTTCCTGCTGAAGGCCTATTGAGCTGAGACATCGTTCTGGTTTGTGTTGTCCTCTTTGTTAACGTGAAGCTTTAACTATACAGTTTCACCATACTAAGATGCATTATTTATAAGTGAGGCGGCAAGAGATGTTTTTCCTTGTTTTTAATTTTCAAACTTAGTGAGTAGGCAAATATTTATTTCATTAGAGTAGACTGCAGAGCAACAAGCTGTGATCGAACTCTCGCTTATTTGACCGCCAAGTCAGTACTTTACCACAAGGCTTCTAACGCTCTCCCTTCCAGAAATAGGTATTCTTCGTTTCCGATTTATCCCTTTCAAAAATTGGTGTCTATTATTTGTGAGTGATTACTTCCAGAAGTAGATGTCCATGTTTGTGAGTGATTACTTTCAGAAATAGATGTCCTCATTTGTGAGTGATCACTTCCAGAAATAGATGTCCTTGTTTGTGAGTGATCACTTCCAGAAATAGATGTCCTTGTTTGTGAGTGATTCCTTCCAGAAATAGATGTCCTTGTTTGTGAGTGATCACTTCCAGAAATAGATGTCCTTGTTTGTGAGTGATTTCTTCCAGAAATAGATGTCCTTGTTTGTGAGTGATCACTTCCAGAAATAGATGTCCTTGTTTGTAAGTGATCACTTCCAGAAATAGATGTCCTTGTTTGTGAGTGATCACTTCCAGAAATAGATGTCCTTGTTTGTAAGTGATCACTTCCAGAAATAGATGTCCTTGTTTGTGAGTGATCACTTCCAGAAATAGATGTCCTTTTTATGTGAGTGATCCCTCCAGAGATAGATGTCATTGTTTGCGTGTGTTTCCTTCCAGAAATATATGTCCTTGTTTATGAGTGATTCCTTCTATAAATAGATTACCTTGTTTAGCAATCGACTTTCTGGTAAGCTACAGTGGTGGGTTTACTCAACTTGTATGACAATAAACTCGTTAAGCTATGTCCGACGTATCCCCTTAGTTACCGATTTTTCTTATACTAACCAATCGAACAAATGTTTCAAACGGTTCATTACAACTCTCTGAACAAGAACGGCTTTAAACCAAAGCTGATAAAGAACAAAGCAAGAATTGTTTTTGTTTTGAAGTCGAAACGAACGTTCTTCTGTGATAATTGACAACGAGATAGGAGGACTCGAACGCAAGTGGGCTCTGCTAGGCAGGGCTTCTTATGTGTGTGCATGTGGTGATGGGGTGGGCGGGGGGGGGAGATAGTAAAGGTTCCCTCAACATAATACATATACGTACATCCGTATATATAACGTGCGAGAAAACAGAACTATATATATATACATATGACTACACTATACATACATATATATATATATATATATATATATATATATATATATATATCATGGGCGGATCTAGGGGGGGTCATGGGGGGGCATTGCCCCCCCCCCCCCCCCAAAACGTACTTCTTAGTACATTCATTAATAAAGTGAGAGCAACGTTTGTTTACTTATTATTATTATTTTTAAAGAAGAAAAGAGGTAATATAAAAAAAAAATTCACAAATATATAGGTCTATTTATTCAATCTTTTGATATTGAAATCATGTCCACGGAAAAAACAACTAAAAAAATACGATATTTTTTGTGTACGATTGTTCTTCTGTGAAGAAAATGTTAATTATTTATCGCTCTGGCGGTGCCAAAATTGCCGTGCTGATTTGATTTTATGACAGCACAAGGGACAAGGGAGTAGATATGTTTAATGAGTTGTTTGCCGGTGTACATATATTTGTTATATATGCTGTAAAAAGGACTTCATTTAGTTGCGGACTACCTGTTTTATTTTAGTTGTTATTAATGTCTAAAGGTTTTTAATATATTTTAAAAATGAAACGAATTACAAATTTCTTTCAAAAAGTTTCAAAATCACACGAAACTGAAACTCGATCTGCTTTTATGCTTCCTGATTTTACACCTACATCTAGGGTCGATATTAGTCCTAGTGAAACGAAGGATAAAAAAATTACTATTACATCAACAACTACTAATACAGTTAACAGTGAGCCAGTTTCTGAAAGTGATCTCGTTTCCAACGCTAGTCTGCCTAATACTCGTACAATTACATTTATAAAAAGTGAAGCTGGTCCACTCAATAGTGATATTAATAATCAGTGTGAGACGGACTTGGGCAATTTAAATTATGGACCAGTGGCAGGACCCAGTATGGATATTAATAGTCAGTGTGAGATGGACTTGGGCGATTTAAATTCTGGACCAGTAAGGCCAGTCTTAAGATCTTACCCGCCTTCACTGTGTGGTAAAGTCAACCGTTCTTTTTCTAAAGCTTATTTTGAACAATATCACTGGCTAGAATATAGTAAACGAAAAGATGCAGCATTTTGTTACGTTTGTCGTGTATTTGACAAATCTTTTGCATGTGAAGAAACATTTACTAAATCTGGTTTTAGAAACTGGAAAAAATTAAAAGAAAAACTTGATAAACATGGAAAAAGTAAAAGTCATTTGTTATGCATGGAAAAATATGCAATGCATAAATATAGTAATGAAAAAGGAAGTGTCATGTCAATGATTTCAAAATCACATAAGACCGAAGTGGAAAAAAACAAAGAGTACATGGCGAAAGTTGTTGATGTTATTATACTTCTTGGAAGACAGGGCATTGCGTTCAGAGGACATGATGACAAGAAAGAATCTAATAGTAGGGGTAATTTCTTAGAGTTCTGCGAGGTGTTTGCTAAGTATGATAGTACATTTAAACAAAATTTTACAAAAAACATTTCATTTTGTAGCAAAACTATTGTGAATGAAGTGATTGACATAACTTCAGCTCTTCTTTTTGAGAAAATAGTTAAAGAGGTTAAAAGATGCGAGTTTTTTGCAATTATGGCTGATGAGGCAAGATGTCAGAAACAGCAACAATTGTCTCTCTGCGTTCGGTATGTTGACGATGAACTCACTCCACATGAAAGATTCCTTGGTTTCTATGATTGCTCAAGCAAACGAACAGCAATAGATTTAGCTGATTTGATAATGACTGTTCTTCGGAAGTTTAGTATTGAAGTATTATCAGTAATAGCGCAAACTTATGATGGTGCCGCAGTAATGTCTGGTGATGTTGGAGGGCTGCAAGCTAAAATTAGAGAGTTTTATCCTGAAGCTGTTTACTTCCACTGTTATGCACATAAGGTTGCACTTATTGTAACAGACATTTGTAAAAACATAGAATCTTCAAGACTTGTATTCAATGCTTTGGAATCATTGTATGTACATTTTTCAAAACCGTCAAATCATGATGCTTTAAGAACGATGTCAGGATTGTTACAGACAAAGCCTTTTGAAATAATTTCATTAAGTACAACTAGGTGGACATGCAGGTACCAGAATTGTAATCTGTTGATTAAACACTATGATAATGTAGTGGCAGCTTTAAAATTTGAAATTGACAGAAATGAAGACAAAGACTCCATAGAAGCCATTGGAATTTTGAAATCAATATCAACATTTAATTTCATTGTCAACCTGTTTGTTTTTCATGAAATCCTGTCTTATACCCACGTATTAAGTCTATGTATGCAGAATGCAAATGTCACTTTAGGACAGGCTGCAGAACTGATAACAAATACTATGCGGACAATAGTAGACAAGAGAACTGATGATGAATTTTCTAAGATTTGGAAGAATATTGAAGAATTTTCACTGAAACACGGCATATGCTTAGAAAGTCCTACTGTATGTAAGAAAAGAAAACATGAAGAAAGTGTGATGCTAAAAGACAGTTTTGTTCTCTCAACTGTTGGAAAACCCCTAGATGGTCCTGAAAGTGTGAGCAATAAAGAATACTGGAAGATGAAAGTATATTTTGAAGTTATTGATGTCTTTGCAGCAAGGTTAAAGGAAAGATTTAGTGAAGAATCCTTACAACTCGCATGTGCTGTTGATGGGCTGTTTTGTTTGGATTATGAAAAGGCAACTCCATTTGTAAAGAAATATGCTGAGTGTTTAGGACTGAATGTTACTATCCTGAAAGCAGAAATATCAATTGTCAAAACATTAATTAGGAGCAAAGAAGGGGAAGTTTCACAATTCAGCTTTAGCCACTTAAAAGAGGTAGTAAACAAGAACACTTACCCACATTTTCATAAAATTCTAAGGGCTGCTATAACCATACCAATAAGCTCATCAGCATGTGAAAGAAGTTTTTCTGCGATGAGCAGGATTAAGACTTGGCTGAGGTCATCAATGACACAAGATAGACTTCGTAATTTGGCGGTGCTTCACATAGAAAAAACATTGCTTAAAAACACCATCACGAGTGAAGAAGTTATGCAGAAATTTGCAGAAAAGCCTAGACGAATTAAACTGATGTAATTGGTGAGTACAGATTTTCTTTTTTTTTTGTGCCGTTTTAATTTTTATAAAATGCATATTTTATGCTGTATACTTATTCCCGTTATTATTAGAAAAGTCAAATTGCGTCAAAGGTCTAATGACGATTATACACAAGTGACTCACACCCTTATTGCTGATAGCGCGAAGATGTCTATGCAAACCTGAAACAAAACAGTAGGCCTATAGCAGTGCCCCCCCAAAATTTTAAGGCTAGATCCGCCTATGATATATATATATATATATATATATATATATATATATATATATATATGGCAAAAAATACGGATTAGATATGAATATCAAAAAGACTAAAACTATGATCATAAACAAAGATAATATTCAAAACCTACACGGGGACATTTTACAAAATTGAAGAAATAAACCGGAAGACAGTTCAGAGCTACAACAACCTTGGACAAGCTATAACCAGTGATGGAAAATGTACAACTGAAATAAACAAAAAGAATAGGAATGGCAGAAAGTAATTTTAATGCCATGAAAAATATACTAACAAACAAAACATATAACACCAGGGCTGAAACTAAGAATAGCAAAATGTTATATCTTCTCAACATTCATGTATGGTGCAGAAACATGGATATTAGACAAAAAAACATAACACAAATTTGAAGCCTTTGAAATGTTGATTTACAGAAGAATATGAAGAATTGGATGGAACGAAAAAAAAAAACGATGAAGTTTTAAAACAACTAAAAATGAAAAGAGAACTATTAAACACAACTCAAACTGGACAAATTGGATTTTTGGGGCATGTTAAAAGACACAACAGCCTACTAAAAGTAATCTTGAAATGGAAAATACAAGGTAAAAGTGTAGTTTGTTTAATCCTGCTGAAGGCCTATTGAGCCGAAACGTTGTTCAAATTTGTGTCGTCTATCAATCACGTAAAGCTTTTACCATACCATTTTATCTATTTTTTCTTTCAATTCTCCCTCCCAAAGTAAAAGTGGCAGAGGGCAGAACAAGACTGAGATGGACGTGTAACATCACAAGATGGACACCTCACCCTATGACAACCCGCACCATCAAAACAAGAGAGAAAGAGAGCGGAATGGCGCTCCATGGTAGCCAACTTTACATGCGAAGACGGCACACAATGACGATATATATATATATATATATATATATATATATATATATATATATATATATATATATATATATATATATATATATATATATATATAAACGTACACATACATACATATATAGGTCAGCGTGCATACACAAAGCAACTTCACATTTGCACGCAGTTCTATGACCCCCACGAAATATTTGAGGTTATGTGCTCAGTAAGTTCCGGATAATTTCATTCTGGTATCAGCAATAAAGAAAATCACTGGAGTCTGTAGAAATGTGGTTTTACAGTAGAATATTGAGAATACCATGGACAGCAAAGAAGAATAATGAAAACGTTCTTAAAGAAGCCAAAGCAAAAAGATAGCTAATTTTCAATATTAGAAGAAACAATCATCATTTTTGGCCATGTAAATAGAACGGAATAGCTGGAATATATTGTAACAACAGGAAAAATTGAAGGACGAAAAGATAGAGGGAAGCAAAGCGAATAGGTGCCAGACAGCTTAAGAGAAAGGCTTGACAGAAGGCCAACAACGAAAATGATAAATAATTGTCGAGATCGAAAGTTGTGGGGAGACATGATCACCTACGCCAGCAGACACGGTATTTAATGATGATGATGATGATGAGCAATAAAGAGGTACACTGCGTGATCCTAACAAAAGTCTCCTATAGCTTGTTTCATAACTCGTGCCCAACTTTTAAAATCGATAGCTTTTTAACCGCTTGTTGTAAGTTGTTCAAAATTTGCATGTAAAGTTATAATGATTAGAACCCAACAGGGAATTAATTTCATTAAAAAAAAACATTTGGTCATTATTGTTGCTTATTTGATTTATATAAATTTATAACGACCCATTGATGTAGTCAAAACTTAATGTTTACAGTATTTTAAGTTAAAAATAGCGAGTAAAAATCCATACACGGTAAAATTGACGTGTTTGCACGCTTCCACCGTGGTTATTTGACACAATTAGACACTTGTAAAAAACTCGAGAAATTGTGTGTTCCATTTCCGTTCATTCAGAGGTGGAGACGTGGCATTTATCATGAGTCTTAAAATGAAATTCTGCAGTTGACAAAACATCGCAATAAAAATGTATGACTATTTTTGCAAAGAGGCTAAACGAGGAAGATTATTTCATTCTTTAGAAAACCCTGAGAATAGGACAAGACACATTTTGGATTTATCTAAACGGTCATTTAATCGCTGGATTCAAGCACGTGACCGTCAATGTTCAAAATATACAAAATCATAAGGAAGAGCAAAAATGTTGGATAATTTCGACAGTGAACTTATTAGAAGTGAAATTCGCAAAATGTTGGGTATGAATGAAACTGTTACAATAAGAAAATTAAAAGTATCGCTGAAAAAGAACAACAGTATTGAAATATCAAAGTCTACATTATGGAGGAATGTGAGAGCTGCAGGCTTTACATTCAGAAAGTATTCCAATGGACGAAACATCATCTGTGAGAAGCCACATATAGTAGTCATGAGAAGCAAGTACTTAAGTGAAGTAAAAGAGGTGCGCAAGCAAGGTTATGATATTGTGTACTTGGATGAAACATGGATCAATGCTCACCACACTAACCAAAGGGAATGGCAGTCATCAGATGGAAAGATTAAGAGATTAATACCTAGCAGCAAAGGACAGCGCTTGATAATTGCTCATGCAGGTAGTCGACAACATGGACTAATACAGAATGCAGAGCTCATTTTTCTTTCAAAATCCATAGACAATCGGGATTATCACTCTGAGATGAATGGTCACATATTTAGACATTGGATTGAAAATTATGTTCTCCCATCACTAGATCGACCATCTTGCCTAATAATGGACAATGCTGCGTACCACAACATTGTTGCACTTGAAGATAAAGTCCCGACGTCATCCAGTACAAAAGATGCTATTAAGATATGACTCACAAAGGAGCACATACAATTTAATAACATGTACTTAAAACCTGAATTACTATCTCTAGTAAAGCAAAAACAAAGGACAAAGATTTATCAAATAGATAAGATTATCCAAGAGCACGGTCATATAAGTTTGAGGCTGCCACCTTACCATGCTCATTTAAATCCAATATAACTAATCTGGGCAAAATTAAAAGGACAAGTGGCAGATGAAAATACAACATTCAAAATATGCGATGTAAAGACTCTTGCTAATCTCGCTTTATTAAATATAGACAAAGATTATTGGGCTAAATGTGAAGACCACGTCTTAAAACAGGAAGAGGAATATTGGAAAAATGATGGTTTGTGGAATGTTCAACCCCAAACAGTTATTAATCTTTTAGACTCGTCTGATTCAGAATGAAAGTATATAGCCTCCACAATGTTGGCCCCTATATTATCTTAAATTAGTTCAACAAACGGTCCTTTTCAGGACCACACAACTATGAAAATTGGACATACAGGTATACCTTGATATTATCGTCCGTCCTCGAACTGAGAAGACAATAATTCTCCTGGTGTTTTTCCTTATTCAGTTATTTCCCCATTACGGCCACGCCTTTACCTAGTGAAAATTAATCATAGACCAGCAACTACGGTAATTTCTATTATTTAGGGGTTCACAATTTACAATTTTGACAAACATCAAAGAAATTCGCCGCTTTAAGAAAACTGCAGCTGCAAGATATTTGTTAAATATACATTTAAAGGGTCTTTTGCATTCTAATAACATTTGGAAAATTTCAACAGTTTTTAACAAACGGTTACTGAGTAATAGCGTTTTGAAGTTGGGCACGTGATTTGAAACGAGCTATAGTCCCTTGATGATGATCGTCATATCACCCAGCACTAGGTAGCAAAAGTTGTCATGATCCGTTCATATAACAAGCTGGTCTGTAAAAAGCATCAGCCATAGAACTGTGAGAAATAGGTAAGACACTAAGAAAGACTGATAAAAAACTAAAATGGCAACATCAAAGGAAGTCACGTGCTTGGACTAGGCCCCATCAAAGAGAGAGACGGGAATATGAATGAGAATAGTTACATCCCTTGATGACGCCATTACGACTTGTCTCGTCAAGGCCTAAAGCAGAGATCTCCTTCTCCTTTTTTCTTCTTTTTATTGTGTCTTCTTCTTCTTCCCTTCTACGTTTCCGTTCAGCAATCGACGGGAGATATAATTTACAGCATTTTGCTCTTCTGTTTACCTCTTCTGTTGTTATGTTTCCTATTGTATTCAATATTCCATCAATTTTGTTATGGTCGGCGCTGGAGGCTGGTGTTCTCGTAGCGCTTCTTAGAGGGGTGTTTTGGTCTTTCTGTCTTATCACGTGGTCAAACCATTCTATCAGCTCTGCCTAACATGTTTATATATATATATATATATATATATATATATATATTGGGGTGCATCTGACTGATGACTGCGAAGACATGTAAAAAAAAAAACGTAAAGAGCCCCCGTCACGCCATGTGGCGTATAGGGAATATGGTGTTAGTGACCATAAATTTTACAGACCTTCAGCGCATGATTTTTGGGATAATGTGGTCGGTATTACTCCCGTACCGCTTTACTTTCCCAGAAACAAATTATGTACCCATTTAAGGCTAGGTGAACCCGGAGCCGTCGGATAGGATCGAACCCTACCCCTTGTCCTTTATAGTCTAGTTCACTAACCACTGAGCTATCGCGGCTTCCTCCTAAATGGAAGGGGTGAGGTAAATACAGAAAAAGTTTTCATCTTTAAACGATTATCGTTATAGGTTAACTCTGTTTCTGGGGATTTTTGTAGGGCTCTGTGGGGCTTTGTGGGGCTCTGTGGGGCTCTGTGGAGCTTTGTGGGGATCTGTGGGGCTCTGTGGGGCTTTGTGTGGCTCTGTGGGGCTTTGCGGGGCTTTGTAGGGCTCTGAGGGGTTTTGTGGGGCTCTGTGGGGGCTTTGTGGGGTTCTGTGGGACTTTGTGGGGCTTTGTGGGGCTCTGAGTGGTTTTGTGGGGCTCTGAGGGGCTTTGTGGGGCTTTGTGGGGCTCTGAGGGGCTTTCAACCAGCTGGACAATGAAAGCCTCACGCCAATTAAAGAAACTATCTGGTTGGTTGGTTGGTTGCGTTCGCCCGATGACTAAAGTATTATAGAGTATCGTAGTAGACTAGAATATTCCTCTTCATCATCCGCCCTTACAATGACGTAGTGGACGTGTCTGCGTTGTGTTGTGGTTTGCAGTATAACTGTTATATTTGCGCCTTTCCTGCCCAACACATCCGACTTCAGCACGGCATTTTTGAGTACCGGGTTGACTTCCCTCTTTGATCCCTGCACGCTTGGCCAGACTAGACAGGTTAGTCGGTTACTGGAGGCACCGTGGAGAGGTGGAGCAGGATCTGGATAGTTTTGGTTCACCGATCCCGGCGCAAGCCATCAGCTGTGGGTCGCTGACAACTTCCAGCTCTGGTGCTGGTAGACGGAGAAACTATCTGAACGGCATTTTCCCATTTCTCGGGTCTGCTGCGGGTATTTCTCTACCTGTGCCCAACACTGTTGCAGAATCAGAGAAACTATCTGAACGGCATTTTCCCATTTCCTCGGGTCTGCTGCGGGTATTTCTCTACCTGTGCCCAACACTGTTTCAGAATCAGAAAAAACTATTATCTGACCATTGACAGAGCCATGATGGCCCTATTTTTGTAACTATAAAATATAAATAACTCATTTAAACATGGTTCATACGGAGAGAATATTTGATGCCCGGATGATGAAACTAGTGGTTTACCAGGTAGACAGACGACTGTTCACTTCAAAGATCCCCAGGGAGGCTTAGAAAGTGGATAAGGCCACAACATATACTTTGTTTCAAATACGTTCATATTGGTGGACCGTTCTGTTTCAATGATTTTTTTATTTATTTGTCTCGATATTGTTAAGCGAGCAAGAGGATAATCAACAGTTCACAGCAGTTATAAACTAATTTTTGTTTAAAAACAACGTACTCTCAACTGTATAAATTAACAAAATGAAAACAACTTCAAACGTTTATAAACCAGCAAAAAGATAACAACAGTTTGCATATTTTATAAAACAAATAATAAAAAGGTATTAAACAGGTTGTATGACTAAGATATTACTAAGAATCATCTTGCGAAGAGTGCGAAACAAAATCAGTCCAGAAATTAGCGATGAACAGTGTGGTTTTGTTAGAGATAAAGAACAAGCAATGCCATTTATATCATAAGATCTTTAGTAGAAAGCGCCATAGAGGTGAAAACAGATCTATACTTATGTTTCATAGATTACACCAAGGCATTTGACAAAGTAAAGCACCAAGAAATAATCAAAATTTTAGAAAGCATAAACGTAGACAGCAAAGATCTAAGAATAATAAAGAACATGTACTGGCAACAAACAGCAGCCATAAGAACTGGAAACCAATTGGGAATGTTTCAACAAATAAAACAGGGTGTTAGACAAGGTTGTGTGCTGTCACCAGATTTGTTTAATATTTATAGTGAGATTATTTTAAGATCTATAAGGGGCATGCCTGGAATAACAATTGGAGGTCATAACATAAATAATCTAAGGTATGCTGATGATACAGTATTAAGTATTAATCGCTAAGAGTGAAAATGAGTTACAAGAAATGTTGGACATTATAGTGAAAGAAATCAAAAATAAAGGACTCAGCCTTAATAGCAAAAAGACAGAGGTAATGGTAACAACAAAGAAAAAGACATCACCTCAGTGCAAAATAAAAACAAGTGGAACAATATTAAAACAGCTAAATGAATTTAAATATTTGGGAACTTTGTTAACCTCAGACGGAAGATGTACAAAAGAGGTGAGATGCAGAATGGCTCAGGCAAAAGCAGCTTTCCAAAAAATGAGGAAGATACTATGCAATCCATTTTTGACAATAGAAAATAGAAAAAGAGTTCTTAAATGTTATGTAGAGCCAGTCTTAACATATGGATGCGAATCATGGACAATAGGACAACAGACAAGAAAATCACTGGAGTCTGTAGAAATGTGGTTTTACAGAAGAATGTTGAGAATACCATGGACAGCTAAGAAGAGTAATGAAGATGTTCTGTAAGAGGTCAAAGCAATAAGAGAGTTAATTTCCAATAGTAGGAAGAAACGATCATCATTTTTTGGCCATGTAATGAGAAGAGAACAACTGGAATATATTGTAACAACTGGAAAAATTGAGGGACGAAGAGATAGAGGGAAGCAAAGAAAAAAAATAACAGACAGCTTAAGAGAATGGCTTGGCAGAAGGTCAACAACAGAAATGATAAATAGCTGCCGAGATCGAAAGTTGTGGAGAGACATGATCTCCTACGCCAGCAGGCCCGGTAAAAATGATGATGAATATCTATGAGGGGACTGGTTGGTCTCGAGGCAAGACGCCGGCCTCGGGACAGAGAGGTTATTGGTTCAAATCTCGGCTGCACCAGTTGAGATTTTTATTTATGATTGGTCTCGGCAGCGAGACCCGGTTTGAAACGTCAATTACTCATGGGCGGGAAAAATATGAGTACCTCCGAAAACGGAGATTTCTGCCTGTGCGGCGAGGGACCCCTGTGCACACGGCTGCCTGGGAAAAACGGATTAACACGCAAAATTCTGTTCCTAGTCTATAGGGACTTCATCAGAGTGTAAAAGCTGGTGAACGCAAAAAAAAAAAAATCTAGAAAACTAACATAACATAAAGTAATATTAGAGTTCTATCTATTCTATTGACCTTTCTAGCCGTATCCGGCCCATATGGCGTAGACCAAGATACTCCTTCTCTAATCTGAATTTTTGTTCTAGCAGTTTTCAATTCTTTTAAAGATATTTTATCAAATCTCGCCATGTGTCTCTGTTCTGTGCAAGCAGCTCTATCTCATTGAGGAGCTGATTCCTGCTGCTCTTGTCTCTCTTATCAATTTTCTTCTCAGTGTCTCTCTGGGTCTTCCTCTTTTCCTCTTACCTGTTTTTTTCCCACATGAGGACTTGCTTTGCTATATTCGGTTATTATCGCTTCTCATCACATGTCCAACATATTACCATCGTTTTGTCTTTATTACTGAAGATATTAGTGGTTGATTGGCGATTTCTCTAATTCATAAATATTGAAGTTACAGTAAGGAAAATACAAACAATCGTAAGTAAAAATTGCAAATTAAAAGACGTGAGATGATATGATAAGAACGCTTATGAGAATATAATGGCTGAATCGGTAAAACAAACTCTAATAGAGGAAACCTTATAGTAAGGAAAAAAGTAAAGTACCCCCGTCACGCCAAGTGGCGTATAGGGAATATGGTGTTAGTGACCATACATTTTACAGACCTTCAGCACATGATTTTTGGGGTAATGTGGTCGGTATTACGCCCCGGCCGCTTCACTTTCCCAGAAAAAAAATTTGGTACCCATTAAAGGCTGGTGAACCCGGAAGCCGTTGGTTGGGATCGAACCTACCCCTTGTCCTTTGTAGTCCAGTTTACTAGCCACTGAAGGAAACCTTATGATTATGGGAATATAAGTTGTTGGCGAACTCATACATGTGTGCAACAGGAACCCAACGCAAGGGCATTATGAGATGTATGCTAAAACCTGCTCGAAAATAGAGGCCGAGACAGTTCAAGAAGTGCATCGAGATGAATAAGAGTAAGATAATGTTGAGAGAAATGTTAATGTTTACAAACAGAGATAATAAATAGGAAAAGTGTTCAGTGTTTCGGGACGATTAGACGGCTCATTAATTTATTATAAAACGATAACATCATCATCATCAAGTATCGGGCTACTGGCGTAGGTGATCATGTCTCTCCACAACTTTCGATCTAAAAAACAGGTAAGAGGAAAAGAGGAAGACCCAGAGAGACACTGAGAAGAAAATTGATAAGAGAGACAAGAGCAGCAGGAATCAGCTCCCTCAATGAGATAGAGCTGCTTGCACAGAACAGAGACACATGGCGAGATTTGATAAAATATCTTTAAAAGAATTGAAAACTGCTAGAACAAAAATTCAGATTAGAGAAGGAGTATCTTGGTCTACGCCATATGGCCGGATACGGCTAGAAAGGTCAATAGATATATAGAACTCTAATATTACTTTATGTTATGTTAGTTTTTAGATTTTTTTTTTTTTTTGCGTTCACCAGCTTTTACACTCTGACGAAGTCCCTATAGACTTGAAACTGAATTTTGCGTGTTACTCCGTTTTTCCATGGCAGCCGTGTGCACAGGGGTCCCTCGCCGCACAGGCAGATATCTCCGTTTTCGGAGGTACTCATATTTTTCCAGCTCATGAGTAATTGACGTTTCAAACCGGGCCTCGCTGCTGAGACCCAATCATAAATAAAAAATCTCAACTGGTGCAGCCGAGATTTGAATCAATAACACCTCTGTCCCGAGGTTCTGTCTTGCCTCGAGACCAACCAGTCCCGTCATAGATATTCATCATCAATTACCGGGCCTGCTGGCGTAGGTGATCATGTCTCTCCACAACTTTCGATCTCGGCAGCTATTTATCATTTCTGTTGTTGACCTATCTGCCAAGCCATTCTCTTAAGCTGTCTGTTATTTTTCTCTTTGCTTCCCTCTATCTCTTCGTCCCTCAATTTTTCCAGTTGTTACAATATATTCCAGTTGTTCTCTTCTCATTACATGGCCAAAAAAAATGATGATTGTTTCTTTTCTTCCTAATATTGGAAATTAGCTCTCTATTTGCTTTGACCTCTCTCAGGACATCTTCATTACTCTTCTTAGCTGTCCATGGTACTCTCAACATTCTTCTGTAAAACCACATTTCTACAGACTCCAGTGATTTTCTTGCCTGTTGTCCTATTGTCCATGATTCGCATCCATATGTTAAGACTGGCTCTACGTAACATTTAAGAACTCTTTTTCTTGTTTCTATTGTCAAAAATGGATTGCATAGTATCTTCCTCATTTTTTGGAAAGTTGCTTTTGCCTAAGCCATTCTGCATCTCACCTCTTGTGTACATCTTCGGTCTGAGGTTAACAAAGTTCCCAAATATTTAAATTCATTTACCTGTTTTAATATTGTTCCACTTGTCTTTATTTTGCACTGAGATGATGTCTTTTTCTTTGTTGTTACCATTACCTCTGTCTTTTTGCTATTAGGCTGAGTCCTTTATTTTTGCTTTCTTTCACTATAATGTCCAACATTTCTTGTAACTCATTTTCACTCTTAGCGATTAAGACTGTATCATCAGCATACCTTAGATTATTTATATTATGACCTCCAATTGTTATTACAGGCATGCCCCTTATGGATCTTAAAATAATCTCACTATAAATATTAAACAAATCTGGTTACAGCACACAACCTTGTTTAACACCCTGTTTTATTTGTTGGAATATTCCCAATTGGTTTACAGTTCTTATGGCCGCTGTTTGTTGCCAGTACATGTTCTTTATTATTCTTAGATCTTTGCTGTCCACGTTTATGCTTTCTAAAATTTTGATTATTTCTTGGTGCTTTATTTTGTCAAATGCCTTGGTGTAATCTATGATATATTATATATATATATATATATATATATATATATATATATATATATATATATATATATAACGATAACACACAAGTTATAACCATTATTTTCTAGTAACTTGCGAGCAAACGAAATTTACTTTTTTTTATAATCTTGTCACAAAGGTTATTAAGCAAAACATAAAATTATATTATAAAGGTTGAAAAATTAATTAGCAAGATATAACATTGTATTTAAAATAAAAAAAAACAAGTTTTGCGGCATTTTCCCACTACTAGAGTCAGTGGGGAAAACGGGAAAAACGGGGGGGGGGGGGGAGACTTATAGCACCGGAGAATAAAGGCTGCTTGTCGCGAGGTGTTCCAGCGAGTTTTTATTTCGAATTATTTTATACGTTTCACAAATATGATCCATCAAACATGAATAAGCAAGCTGTAAACGTTAATTAATAACTAAAAAAAAAAAAAACGGTTTTTAAAAAGTTTGAAAATTTATTTGACAAAACTTGGGTTTAAGGGAATCAACCAACAATTATACAAACTACAAGTCCTGGAAAGAAATAAACACTAAACAAATCTTTCAGATAAGAACATCACCGTCAGATGTAAAACCTGACGCGCCACGTGACTATTTCCAAAAGTCTTAATTCTTTTGGAAACGTGGAGCGTAATGGCAGAATCACTATGGAAACTCAAGCACCTGATGAGGTGAGGTGCCAGCTTTGCATCCTGGCTATCTTTTGCCGTGAACACAATTAAAAACGAGGGTGTACAGCAAATTGAACATAAATATGTTACCACGAGGATCTGCCACCGAATCAACAACATTTGATGTTAACGGGCAATCTCAAACGTTCTTTGGTCTGGCTATAAACTAAGATACAGGAAACTGTGGGATGCGTAAATCGATAAGGCAGGTAGAGAATGAGCTGGGAAGACAACATCAAGGAGTAGAAATGTCCACATCGCAAGCTTATAGACAGCAGTGCGGGGACAGAGAAAACGTATGGTGCTTATTCTCCTCTTCGTGATCGCCGTCTTTTCTTGTAACGTCTGCAAAAGTATGGCGTGTTCTAGGACTCACTAAATCATGAGATTTAGGCGAGACAAAATTAATAAAATAACCACAGCAAAATAATTAATTAAGCAAGTAAGTTGAGTATAGATCTACGAAATGTAGTATAAAGTTGAAACTACTCACATGCAAAAATGAAGCAAAAAGTTAAAACTACTGACATGCACAAATGCAGCAAAGAGTTGAAACTACTGACATGCAAAAATGTAGCAAAAAGTTGAAACTACTGACATGCAAAAATGTAGCAAAAAGTTAAAACTACTGACATGCGAAAGTGTTGCAAAAAGCTGAAACTACTGACATGCAAAAATGTAGCAAAAAGTTAAACTACTGACATGCAAAAATGTAGCAAAAAGTTAAAACTACTGACATGCGAAAGTGTTGCAAAAAGCTGAAACTACTGACATGCAAAAATGTAGCAAAAAGTTAAAACTACTGACATGCGAAAGTGTTGCAAAAAGCTGAAACTACTGACATGCAAAAATGTAGCAAAAAGTTTAAAACTACTGACATGCGAAAGTGTTGCAAAATGTTAAAACTACTGACATGCGAAAGTGTAGCAAAAAGTTAAAATTACTGACATGCAAAAATGTAGCAAAAAGTTAAAACTACTGACATGCAAAAATGAAGCAAAAAGATAAAACTACTCTAAACCAGCAAATCAAAATGGTATTTTTTTAAAATGAAAGCTAAGAACAAAAACTGTTATATTCTTTTATGTAAGTTTGTATGCAAGAATGAGTAAACTGCTGGAATAAACCTAAGGCAATCACCTGCAATAGTTGAGACGCTCCTCCAGCATTCGTGTCGGCAGAACTTCTACTGACATCCAAACTGTTTCGAAATTTATAGACTGGAAAATTTCCTCCAGCAAGTTCTTTGTCTCTCCCATGTGCGAATCTAGTCTTTGGTGGCCGTACACCAGGATGTAAAACGAACCAATCAGACCTGGCCTACTGTTATTATTGACAGAGATTTATTGGTTAAACTGGGTTCATATTTGCATACACGTCAAATGTCATAGAAGCAGAGTTGCCGGACGAAATGGGGTCCCAGATTTGAAGTATATTTATTGTACTAGCACAATTATGTAATACTAGGCACGGTGTTGGGCATAACATTTATAGAAAAAAGGTCGTCTGTGAAACATGCACGTACTTTATTTTTCTTATCAGTATTAGCATCAGAGCAATGAACTTCATAATTCTAATATCACCATGAGCGTTGCGATTGTCGCGTAAGCGATCAATGTCTCACTACACCTTTCTATACATACAGTCATTTACCAATTATGCTGTTGGCTATCTATCATACTCGACTTTTAAACTGTTGGTTATTCTCTCTCTCTCTCTCTCTCTACAATATATATATATATATATATATATATATATATTATATGTATATCTTCTATTTGCTCAATTTGTCCATCTGTAACAGCGTAATCAAATTCTATTTAGTTTTATAATAGTGTTACTATATATTTTTCGAAATCGCCAATCAACCACTAATATCTTCAGTAATAAAGAAAAGACGATGGTCTATGTTGGACATGTGATGAGAAGAGATAATACCGAATAGCAAAGCAAGCCCTCATATGGGAAACAACAGGTAAAAGAAAAAAAGACCCAGGGAGACACTGAGAAGAACATTGATGAGATAGGCAAGAGCAGCAGGAATCGGCTCCTTCAATGAGATAGAACTGCTTGCACAGAACAGAGACAGATGGCGAGATTGATAAAATATCTTTAAAAGAAACTGCTAGAACAAAAATCATATAGGAGAAGGTGTATCTTGGTCTACGCCCTATGGGCCGGCTACGGCTCGAAAGGTCAATAGATAGATAGATAGATTTTTTAACCGACAACAAAATTACCGTAACGCCATCATCCCATCCAATGTAACGAGAAAATCGTGTATGATAGGCTTCTAAAGGTCTAGTGTAGTTAAACCTGTCAAATGTGTATTATTTTTGTCAAATAATATTCTATATAATGTTATATTGGAACCGCGATAGCTCAGTGGTTAGTGAACTGGACTACAAAGGACAAGAGGTAGGGTTCGATCCCAACCGACGGCTTCCGTTTCACCCAGCCTTTAATGGGTACCGGATTTTTTTTCTGGGAAAGTAAAGCGGCACGGGCGTAATACCGACCACATTACCCCCCCCCCCCAAAAAAAAAAAAATCATGTGCGAAGGTCTGTAAAATGTATGGTCACTAACACCATATTCCTATACACCACTTGGCGTGACGGAGGTACTTTACTTTACTTTTTTTACAGTCTGAAAAGTGTTCCTTGTTGCAGTTCTCTCCTATATAAGTGCGGCTTGGTGCGGCTATTGAGTTTAGTGCTCTGTGCGCACAGTGAGCTGTTTTTCCATCCGGGTCGTGTTTGATTGCTTACGATGAATGATGTTATCGTATGCCGAAGGACAGTTCAGCTGCGTTCACTTTCGGTGCCGCTTGGCCTTATGTCTTTGGAGTGTGCTGTAGCTGCTATGATGGGGACTGCAGCTGCCTTTCTTTGTTTCGATCCTTCACTGAAATGAGATGTTAATTTGGATGATTCGACTGGCACGGCCTGTTGAGCAATTATGGATTTTAAACCGTTTGCAGTGATGCCGGGGCCTTCGACTAACCATAACCATATCCTCGAATGAGTTTGTGTGTGTATCCTGGTTTGATAAACAGGCGTGTTGATATAACAAATGAGGATTTAGACATTAATGTTAACATGCTGTTAGTGTAAGTGTTAGAGTTTCTTCTCCTATATTATCAAATGTAAGAATTATCGTCATTGTTATCGTGTTTCTTGGTTAAAGGTCGTTTCATCTACTTCCTCATTGTTTTTGGCTATACTTGTCAAAAGTTGTGGTTCGCTGCCAAGACAAGCACTTTAACTGAATCAGTCGGCAAAACAATCATGTTACGTGCCATTATCAGTGAACCGAAACTAATCAAGATCCTGCTCCGCCTCCTAGACATGGTTCAAAAAACAAACGCCGAGAGGTCTTCTTTCTTTCTGGCGTTCTCCCAATTGTACCAGTGTTCTATAGTTTCTTATTTGTTTATCTTTCATTAGTACGTTCATTTGTATATAGACACATAGCTTATCATTGTAGTAACAAGATTACAACAATCTTGATTCTTAATTTCCACATTGCTCTACTACTTCTTCATACACAATCAGCAATGATCTCATCATCATCATCGGGTGTCATCTCCACAACGAAGGCTGGCTACCACGGAGCGGTCATTCTGCTCTGTCTCTGCTTTGCTTTGATGGGCAGACTGATTAGTCCATCTTTTGATGTTACTCGTCCATGTTAGCTTTGGTCTGCCTCTGCCTCTTTTACCTTGTATTTCCCCCCTCCAAGATTACTTTAGAAGGCTGTTGTGTCTGTTAACATGGCCCAAAAATCGCATTTGTGTTTTTTTGAATTGTGCTTAGTAGTTCTCTTTTCATTTTTAGTTGTTTTAAGACTTCATCGTTTGTTTTCTTTTCTTTCCACCCAGTTCTACCTATTCTTCTATAAATCCACATTTCAAAGGCGTCAATTTTCTGTTCTGTTTTCTTGTCTAATGTCCATGTTTCTGCACCATATAAGAATATTGAGAAGATTTAATATATTGCTATTTTTTAGTTTTAGCCCTGGTGTTATCTGTTTTGATGATAGTATATTTTTCATGACATTTAAATTACTTTATGCCATACCTATACTTTTGTTTATTTCAGTTGTACATTTTCTATAACTGGTTATAGTATGTCCAACGTAGTTGTAGTTCTGAACTGTCTCCAGGTCTATTCCTTCAACTTTGTTATCCAATTGTGGGTTTTGAGTATTTTCTTTGTTTATGATCATAGTTTTAGTCTTTTTGATATTCATATCTAGTCCATATTTTTTTTCTTCTCATGTTTATTTCATTAAGTAATTGTTGTAGATCTTTAGGATCTCCGAATACTTCAGAGTCCGTCCAGAAGATCTCTCTATCAAAGTGTGCCGACAAACTAGGTGGATTGTACTTTCTCGCTCTATCTCTGAATTTCCCGCGAGAGTATTACTACTTGTAATTTTTTGGGGGCATGTTAAAAGACACAACAGCCTACTAAAATTAATATTGGAAGGTAAAATACAAGGTAAAAGAGGCAGAGGCAGAGCAAAACTAACATGGACGAGTAACATCAAAAGATGGACAAGTCAATCTATGACAGCCTGCACCATCAAGCAAGAAACAGAGTAGCCAACCTTCGTTGCGGAGAAGGCACTCAATGATGATGATGATTACTACTTGTTACGTCACACCGTTCCTGAGTCCGGTCGACGAATCAAAGATCGTTAGCTTCTTGATATCTTTGTTTCCCCCTTTATTTCTCTCTTGCTTTATCCATCCTGGTTGCTCACACTATAACACAATGACTGCTGTAGCAATTGATTATCCCCTTCGTTTATTTCTCTCTTGCTTTATCCCTCCTGGTTACTCACACTATAACACAATGACTGCTGTAGCAATTGATTATCCCCTTCGTTTATTTCTCTCTTGCTTTATCCATCCTGGTTGCTCACACTATAACACAATGACTGCTGTAGCAATTGATTATCCCCTTCGTTTATTTCTCTCTTGCTTTATCCCTCCTGGTTACTCACACTATAACACAATGACTGCTGTAGCAATTGATTATCCCCTTCGTTTATTTCTCTCTTGCTTTATCCCTCCTGGTTACTCACACTATAACACAATGACTGCTGTAGCAATTGATTGTCCCCTTCGTTTATTTTTTCTTGCTTTATCCCTCCTGGTTACTCACACTATAACACAATGACTACTGAAGCAATTGATTATCCCCTTCGTTTATTTATTTCTTGCTTTATCCCTCCTGTTACTCACACTATAACACAATGACTACTGAAGCAATTGATTATCCCCTTCGTTTATTTCTTTCTTGCTTTATCCCTCCTGGTTACTCACACTATAACACAATTACTACTGTAGCAATTGATTATCATATTCGTCATTTGTCCCTAAAAAACGTTCAATGAGCGTAGTTGGGTTGTGGTGTGTGGGTTGCAGTAGAACTGCGATATTTGTGCCTTTCGACAAAACACATCCGACAACAGTAAGGCATTTTTGAGTACGGGATTGCCTTCCTTCTTCGATCCTTACTCGCTGGCCAGACCGGACTGGTTAGTCTATTTCTATATTCTAGAGGCACCGCGAAGAGGTGGGGTAAGTCTGCACGGTTCTAGTTCACCGTTCCTGACACAAGCCATTAGCTGTGAGTCCCTGACAGCTTCCAGGGCTTCTGCTACCTGACACCTTGTCTCTACTGAGGAAGACCTGTCGTCGAAACGTTTATAATTCTTTACTGTCTTCGTTTTAATAAAGCTGTTTCATACAATTTTATGAAATTATAACATTTTTTAAGTTTAAGTTCTCCACAAAGCAAATTAATTGTAACTCAAAAAAGGTTCTGTCCTATTGGCTTTTATCTTGTGGCCAACATGCACGTAAATCTGGTCTTTGTTCCTGTGCCGCTATTTACAGATCAATGTTCAGCATTTCGACCATTTATAATATGTGGCTTGGACTTCCGAACAAAATGGCGGAAAGGCGGCAGGAGCTGTTGAGGCTCAGTCTGAAAAGTGATCCTTTTGTTGCAGTTTCCTCATATTCCAAGTCCGCCTTCATGCTGGAGCTACTGAGTTTTAGTGCTCTTTGCACACCGTGAGCTGTGGTTTTCATCCGGATCGTGTTTTGATATTCCGATTGCTTAAGATTAATGTGATAATATCGTATGACGGACAGTTCAGCTGCCTTTACTTTCGGCGTCGCTTGGCCTTATGTCTTTTGGCGTGTGCTGTAGCTGCTATGATGGGAACTGTACCTGCCTTTCTTTGTTTTGATCCTTCAGTGAGATGCGTTTTAATTCGGATGATTCTACTGGCACGAGCGGTTGAGCAATTATGAATTTTAATTCGTTTGAAGTGATACCGGGGCCTTGGACAAACTATAACCATTTGTTACTTTAGAGCTGTCTAGAACAGTTGTCGTTGTGTACCTGATGAAGGCTGTTGCCGAAACGTCGTAGTTTGTCTCTTTCTTTCTCTAAGTTTAGCTGCTACCTAGTATTTAAGTTTGATCGCAGTCTATGTTTTAGGGACCATGCCGACAATTCTATCTTCTTTTCTTCCTCATTTGCTTTTCAGCGAAGAGAGGAGATATATTTTGCGGTTTTTTGCTCTTCTGTTCGCCTCTGCTGCTGTTATTTTTCATAGTATTTCTAATATTCCATCGATCCATCTTTTGTGGTCGACCCTTGGGTTTGGTGTTCTTCTCTCAACCTACAGTGAATATTCGTTGTGTTGTGTTTTGATCTTTCTGCCTTGTCACGTGGCCAAACCATTTTATCTGTCGTTTCTTTATATGTTATTATGACTATATTACTCCTAGCTTTTTACTCAATCCTTCATTTCTGAACATATGATCTGGCTGTTTCCTGTCATTCGTCTAACACATTTCATCTCAGTAGAGGTTATTTTTTTCTTATTGTTCTTGCATCTAGGGTCCAGGTCTGCAGCACAACGTTGGGATAAACATTGTAGTGTACAGTCCCAATTTTGCCTCAAGAATTATTTCATTATTGGATAATAGTGGTGATATATCTGGCCCTTTTCGTCTTGTCAGACGGTCTAGTGGAAGGTATTGTGAATTTTTTTAGGTTTTGTTTTTGTCGAACAACTTCTCTCATGGCTAATTCTACCAATGTTTGACAAACACACACGGCCACAGAATGAACAAGTCAGGCCCACTGATCTACAGGGTTTTCCATCCTTTTACACGAGTCTTTTCTCTTTTAAGTTTTGCCTTAGCACAGTCTCAAATATTGTTATACCATTCCTTAATAATACTCACCATGATGTATGATTACTAGCCAGATGTTCCCAGTAATTTTCACAGATGTAGGAGTAGTGGTGATAGCTGTCCAATGATATGGCAAGATTTGTTGTATCTTGAGTCTACCTTTGCTGTTTGTGAATTGTCGTTTGTCACTAGGCTTCCTAGGTATTTAAATTCCTCTACTTGTTTTAGTTGCCTGCCGTCTATAGTTATGCTGATGTTCAGTTTCCCTTTTGCGATAGTCGTGACTTCTGTTTTGTTGATGTTGATTTTCATGTTGTGCTCTGTGCCTGTGCTGTGGGTCTATTTAAGTGTTCTTGTAGGTCTTCTATTTTCCATGTATTTAGTGCATGGTCGTCTGCAAATTGAAGCTCATAGATCTCTGATGGGTTGGCTAACTTACATATATAGTCCATGTATGTAATAAACAATAAAGGTGGAGGATGGGGGATAGTACACACCCCTGTTTTATACCTGATCTAACTTAGATGTGGTCTGTGTAACCTGCTGCTGTTCGACTGTGCAGCTGCTGTTGATGTAGAGTCTTTTAATTAGGTTGCTTACTTGGCTTACCCCGTATGCTTTTAGTATCTCCCACCGTTGTTCTCTGCCTATCTCCAATTTCTGTGAATTTTTAGCATAAAATGTTTATGTCGACCACATAATAGCAAAAGCTCGCATAAAAAGGTCACCATGAAGGTCATGACAACTGTAAATATTGACAATATTCAGCAGTGGCTGTTTACATTTCTGTTCCAAGGACTGGTCTCACACCAATTTAGTGTGCCCTAGCAATCCTCGCGGTTAGTACAACACAGATCCGCAGGCTAGAGAAAGTATACAATAAAGCGATACGCATTATCTTGTGGTGCACGAGAGACATTATCTTGTGGTGCACGAGAGACATTATGTTGTGTGAAGCATTGAGGTATTTTCTTGATTTTCAAACTATGAATGACACAATCAAGATCTGGAGGGCTCGAGCATGCATGAAGATAAGTGCAGATAAAGAACATCCATTGCAACAAGAGGTCAAAACAGGGAAAAGGTGATATGCTAAGAGGAGGGAAACCATGAAGATCGATCAAACAAGATGTCATCAAAGATCACAGCAAACATGTCTGTGGGCTTACCAATATAAATACGGGCTAGGAGTGGATCCTAGTGCTTACATTATTCAGGGGCACATTCTCGTGTATAACAAACTCGACAGGAAGTGCAGGGAGTAGAATCAAGTTGTGGTCGATGCAGAGGCCAACGTCCTCATTGTATACAGCACCGGCGAGGAAGCTTCAGTCATCTATACAGACGGATCCATAATACGACACCATAGGAGTGCATGGGCATTTACAGCACGCTCTGCACATAGAACAGTTAAAGAAGACAGTGGTGGGTACGTTATGAATACGAGTAGCATGACGATGGAGGTGATAGTAGTGACAATTTTAAAAGAAAAGAAGAAATCGGGTCGGGCGGACACCATTAATGTCCCCCGAGATGCGGGAAGAGCACATCACATTGACGACCATGAACATACGTCACTCCTTCGGATAAAAGAGATGGGAGTAAAGATGGGTATAGCCAGACACGAGAGGCTTAGTGGTGTATGCGAGGACCTTTCAACCAACACAGAACTGGAGTCGTCAGTCGCTGATGCTGCGGGACTTGCTGTGGAGGAGATCTGAGCACCTACGTGCATGTTCGGAGTGCATGATGATACCCCACAAATAATTCAATAACAGCTTGATACCATGTTATGCTTATTTTACATGTTCTCTGCAGCTTAACTTTCGGCCCTGCATAATATTTAATATTTCGCATATCTTAAATATAAGAAAAAGAGTTCTTAAATGTTATTTAGAGCCAGTCTTAACATATGGTTGTGAATCATGGACAATGGGATAACAGGCAAGAAAATCACTGATTGCAGTCTATAGAAATGTGGTTTTACAGAAGAATGTTGAGAATACCATGGACAGCTAAGAAGATTAATGAAAACGTTCTGAAAAAATGCCAAAGCAAAAAGAGGGCTAATTTCCAATATTAGGAAGAAACAATCATCATTTTTTGGCCATGTAATGAGAAGAGAACAACTGGAATATATTGTAACAACTGGAAAAATTGAGGGACGAAGAGTTAGAGGGAAGCAAAGAGAAAAGATACCAGACAGCTTAAGAGAATGGCTTGGCAGAAGGTCAACAACAGAAATGATAAATAACTTTCTAGATCGAAAGTTGTGGAGAGACATGATCACCCACGCCAGCAGTCCCAGTACTTGATGATGATATCTTAAATTTGTGCTTATATCCAAATTAATTGTACTTTTATCTGTCCTTTTACACGCCAGCTAATGGCATATACATCATTCAATCATGTGTTATCCCTTTTGTTTACACACCATACTACAACCATTTTAATCGTTTAGTCATACCTCCACGCTTTTTATTTACTCGCATTTTAATCTTTCAATCAAT